>JARHVA010002701.1:1360000-1455000 GCA_037957365.1 Torreya grandis | reverse complement strand
TTTTATCTTCCTCTACACTTATGTCCCATCTAGATACCTATGTTAACACAAGTGTCTTATGCCAAACTAAGTATCTAGTGCCCTAAATTCATCAGATTTGCAATTATAACATGTGATTATAATTAGCCTAAGTTGTTTAATGTGAGATATTTACCAAAAGGATTGGTATATATGTATGATCAATTCTCATTCATTCTTCACCTAGTAAAGGCCTAGAAACTCACAAGGTAACTTACCAAATCACTAAATCAAGCATTTAAGTGATAACATTTGTTCTATTCATCCATACTTCCATAAATGGTATAGGAGCATCTCATGAGCCATATTTACCATGTTACAAGCTAGGTCACTCTATGTACTCACTTATCACACCTAGAATGATTAATCATCATTCACTCTTCACTTATCAAATGCCTATAAACTCACAAGATAACTTACCAAAAGCACTAAGTCGAGCCTTAAAGTTATCAAATATAGACAATTCATCCATATTTCCATAGCATGCATAAGATAAATATTATC
The DNA here is from genome assembly GCA_037957365.1 of Torreya grandis. NCBI lineage: Eukaryota > Viridiplantae > Streptophyta > Pinopsida > Cupressales > Taxaceae > Torreya > Torreya grandis. The sequence goes on along the minus strand of JARHVA010002701.1, from coordinate 1,454,478 downwards.
AAAGGTTTGAAGTACTGAAGGAACATCCCATGAGCCATATATTCCATGTTACAAGCTTGGTAACTCTATATACTTGCTTATCACACCTTTTATCCTTATGCCCACACAAGAAAACATGTAGAGGAGATATACATAGGTTTTAGTCCCTCTTCAAAGTATTGGCTATATATAAAGTTCCCATGGACATAGTATCCCTTGGGGTAGCTCGACACCATATTCCACTAACTTATTTTTACAATAATCACTCTAAAGGTGAGGAAGTTAGGTTTTGATAAATTGATAAAGAGTGAAAACCTTACACATAATCTAAACATACTATAATAAAGATGATGAAAAACATAAAGTTATAGTTTATCAAACTTAGATCCAATGACTATTATGTATTATACACCTATGTCCAACTCAGACACCAATGTTGACATAACTATCTAGATCAGACTCAAACATCCAAGGCTACACAGTACAAATTTAAATAATATGATGATTGATGAAAAATCTATATCTAGTCCACTTTCAACATTTTTTAGCCTAGATCTACATGTGCATAATAAACCAACTAAGTACTATTATTTTAAATCCATTGCAATATCAACAAATAGTTTTACCTTATATTTTTATCATAACTTAGTATTTAAATTTAAAATATTATTTATCTAAGTTTTTAATTTAAATTTCCTTCTATGAATATATTTATCACACTTTTTCTTATTCATTTCTCTATTATTAACCATATACTATATTGATCAATATCAAAATTATATTTAAACACGTGTTTACTAGCTCATCGACATATATGTTGCTTAATTTATGTCAGTAAACAACATGTCATTTATTGTATAGATACACATATGTTTCACATATACTTGAGTGTGATACATGCATACACCAGATACATGATACATTCATATACAAAATTTGGACCTTCCTTATTTGTATGCGACACACTACGTATGAGTTATCTTCTTCTTTGATTACAATTGATACATTTTATATTATTCTATGATCACCTTGAAATTATCATGTTGAACTTATATACTAATTCTTTCACATATTTATGTTAATGATTAAATATTTATCAATGTATTTGATATTATATGTTACATGAATTTATAACATGTGTATGTATGGATTGTTATAATATGCTTATGTTAGTTCCTTATAATTTATTTATTCAGATTGTCACTTGAGTGCATTTGTATTTCTTTTTATTAACTTGCTTATGGAAAATGTGAATATGTGCCTTGCTTATTTTCCCTTGTGCCACTCTATGTTTCTTCATTTTTCTATTTGGATATTTAAATATGTAAATCCTTCATGATTGAATGCCCCTTATTTGTGGTTTCCTTAGACTAATTTTGTGTGACATTGAGTGATCTTGTGTGTGTATGATTGGCTATTTTTTAAAATTTTATTATTAATTCATATACATTTCCATGATATATATTTCATCTTAGGACCAAATCTGATCACGTATTATTAGCTACATTGATACATATACTTATAATTTTAGTCTTATAATCTACATGATTCATACACATATTATATAGCTACCTTATAATTTTTTGGTAAGGTAATTAATATATTCCACTTCTCACATCAAAATTAGGGTTATATTAGTGTGGGAATGTCATAGAGACATGAATACATAGATTATAAATTTTGATACACATATGATTCATATATACACTTATATCATAATCTTATATATATTACACCAATTTTTATAGATTTGGGATAAAAAAATTTAGATTTGTAACAAGTGTTAAACATAGTTATAGAGTAGAGGTTACATTTTGATAGATAATTAATATTTATACATATTAAAGGTTCATATTCCATGAAAGTGCAAAAAAAAATTCAAATACATATTCAAACTTATTTATGAAGAAGCATTGATATTTTACCAAGAACTATTTTCACTAGGAAGCACCATTTTGAGCCTTTCCTATCTATAAAAGTTGGTTCATTTTAGTAGAGTGGTCGAGATTCAACACCCTTAGTATCCTAACACTACTTACATTTTTTAGATTTATTTTTTATACCACTTAATTTAGATTTTATTGTATTGTCACTTGAGTTGTGTAATTGAGAATTAATGATCACAATGGATGTGTCACAACTCACCCTTGCACCATATTGGGGGGAAAATTACCTTCCAATATCCATCTTACAATATCTAAGGTTTATTTATGAACCTCTTTAAGCTCTAATTATAAATAAGGAATCATATTTACTAAATCTAAATACAAGGAGGAAACATGTTTACATCAACATATAGATGTGCTCCTTCCTTAGTCTCCTTCTTTTCAAGCATTTATATTATGTAAATTTAAGATTATGTGTTTTAAATTTTATTATAAAATGATCTTGGTTATAGGTATTACAAAAAAAAAACACTCAAATTGGGCTCAAACAAAGGCAAGCTATATTTTACACAACTAGGTACACATTTAAATTAGTAATTTCATTCTTATGCATTACTAAGTAAAGGGGCGTATAAATACTAAAATATAATTTATATATAATCTTAGTCTTATATACATGAAAAATACATAATAGGTATTTTCCCTGTCTTTCTAGAGATCCATGATTCTAAAAGTCTTGTATTAACCATCTCAATGTGCCTAATTGTTTATCATATGGTTCAACCCTATTCTTTTTGATGATCCAAATATCCTACATTGTAGAGAAATACTTAAACTTAATTTTTATTACTCACTATTTTTTTAATATCTTAAATAAAAATTAACCTACCAAACACTTAAATCTTACATAGGGGCACTTGCATCAATTCAAGTGTCCAGTCCTTAATGGTCATATAAATTTAAAATCTTGAGAAATATATGGGTTGGCCTATTATTCTTATTAAAAACTACCATCGGATATTTACAAAAGTTTTTATCTAAATAAAAAAATTAGACAATTCATTATTCATATAAAATTTAAAATAACACATTCAATCTCATTTGATGGATTGCACAATTGAGTTATACTACCCTATTCTTCCATATTTTTATATCATTGATAGGTGAAGTCATATTATAAGTCTAAAGAACTCAAATAATATCAAATAAGAATTATTTTTATATTAAAAATCTATATCATTCCATGCCCTTACATATATCATATTTTACATTTAAGCATTCACAAGCCAACATTCAGGGGAGATATACATATATGTGAGGCCCTATTCAGACTATTGGTTATGCAAGAAGCAATCTTTAATAGAGGAGTACTTGAGTTCAGCACAACATTGATAACCCACTAGACCATTTTTCTAAAGGTACAAATACTAAGGTGAATATTTAGAGTTTGATTCATAAAAATCACATACAATATATGTATGTGAATAAAATACATAAATATAATGGTTATAGAAAACCCAAAAATCTATAGTTGGTTGATAAACATTATAGTGGATAATTTTTACTAAATAATTTTACTTATATCAAGACACTTACATCAATGAAAGTGTCCCATGACTATTAAAAAGGTTCAAACCTCCAAAAATACTATTTATAGAATCTTGTTGATGTGGGTTTTATGGACACTTGAGAATAATAACAAGGAAATTGTTGAAATTTTAAGATATTCATGAATTTTAACTTCACTACAGGGAATGAGTCATAGGTATTAGGAATTGTAGCTCTCAATGGTGGAATGGTGGTGAGCAAATGAAATATTAACTAGGATGGTTCAAATATGGATATGGATCCTAGATTCACTTGGGTTAAATGGAATAGAGATGCATTTAACTAAAGTGGGAAATATTTAAATAAATTTGAAATAGAGGGAAGGGTAAGGTAGGAGATATGATCTATAAATAAATTACATGGATTATGTATGCAATGGGAAGTACAATAGATCTAAAAATCAATCCTAGCTTAGAGAAGGTAAATCCTACTTACATTTCTAATTGGGGATACATTAGATAATCAGGGTCATGATCAAGATTGATCTACTAAACCTAATAAATGGATCTCTTACCTCAATTAATATCATTAAGGAGGAATTCAAAGCCTAAAATCAATAAAAATTATGTAATAACACTAACTAGTTTCTATGTTTTCATATTCACTAAACTAATAACAAGTAAAGTCTAATGTTGTGTCACCAATGCTTTTACCATGAAGTGGAGGTAATAAACATTAAAATTAAACATGAATATAATACATATACTCATGTAAATGTACATATAATCCTAATACATGGAATAGAAGTATTAATGCATATATATCTACTCTTACAAATGAGGAATAAAGTTATAAAAATTTACCTTTGAAGATGAGCCCACTTATCCTCAATCTCTCCCTTAGCAAAGGTGATTCTTTCAGCTAACAAGGATAAATCATATCTAGGCTACACAACCTATTAATGCATCCAAAGTACTTCTCCATAATACAATATTAGTATCTCCAAAGAAAAGAATGAAACCATAATCTTGTTACTCAAGTATAATGGTGGATAAGTAGATGTAAAATATATCTTACTTATTCTCTTCTCTTAGAAATGGAAAAATGAATGTGTTTGTATATCATATCTAACCCAAAACCCTTTTGAACATTTAGGCTGATAAGGTCGAGCCAATAAACCTTGTATTTTAATTGACAAAAACAAACTAGGTCATGGATTAGGTGGACCAAGGGTGAACCTAGACCCTAATAAGTTTTGTCAATAAGGATACAAGGTCGATGTGGCTGACTATGTAATGTAAACTATCAAAAATGGGTATAGGTTAGTAAAAGGGCTAATGAAGGTGGTAAAATACTAGAGGAGGGTATAAAATAGGAGGAAAATATTAGGGTAATGGTTTTAAGAGAAAAGTGTGTAAATAGTAAGTGGAAAAAAAGGACAATAATCATGTGAAGTACCAATAGTCTACCCACCCTTTCCCAATGCACCCCTTAAGGTGTGCACTCAAAGAGATTAAGACTCAATGGGTTCCTTCAACATAAATAGCATTAGTAATTTATAAATTTTGAAAATATAATGTGTATACATGTTCCCCACTCAAAGATCATCATGTTTCACATAGGTGCAACATAGGATGGTTCTTTGAGAAAAGAACATAGTGAAACATAATTCTAAAGATAAATAAAGTACAATAAGGAGATAATAAGATAAATGAAAGGAAAAATTTGAAAAACACATACCTTTATTTACCTTAGTGTTGTAGATAAATAAGTAGATGTGAGAAATTGTGAAGGTTTTCATTGTGAAGAATATTAGGCGAATCTTTAGAGATTAGAAAAAATGAGTGAAAAATAAAAAAAATCAACGTGTACATATAATATTTGAAAAGATTCTATATGACTTTAGGATTACATAAAATTTTACAATTTCAAAAGAGAGTTAGTAGAGATAAATAAATGAACAAAATAATAAATTTGATGGTAAATATTTGAAAGATAAATAATTTTGAAGTAGTAAATATAAATAAGGTGAAAAAGAATTCATTTGGTATTATTTACTATTTTGACAAAAATAGAACTGTGAAAGACCTAGTGAGAACTTTGAGAGATAGAATGGTGAGAGTTAGCTACCCAAGTTTCACCCTCTTGATAAGGACTATTCAAACCATCCTCAAACTTGGACTAACATGAGATTGACCTATAGGTTGTGGGTTATCTATTTTCTAGACCAAACCTCTAGTTTTATGGGGTTAGTTCTCTTGATTTATCACTTGATCTCTTTTTCTAAGACCTAACTCTATTAGGATTAAAAGGGTAAAGATATTGCATAAATGAAATCTACACTAAAATATGGTGATGCACTTGTAAAAAATTTCATCCACTCAATTTTGGACTCTTAACCACACCAATGGGAAATGTAAAGAGCTAAAAACTATCTTCAATAGATTATAATAAAAAATGCTTTAGGTAGAGGTTGATTTGAATGGATAAATCATGAGGGTGATAATAATAAGGATTAGTTCAAGGAACTTACAATTAGACTTTCACTTCAAACTTGAGCCATCAACATCATAACACACTAAGTGACTTGTAAAGAAATCTTATTAACACCTAGGTGAGACTTAAACTAATTAAAGGGAAGATTGTACCACTTATGCATATAAAAATAATAATTAACACACTAAGTATTGATTATAACAAAGATGAAATGTTATATTCATGAGTCCAATAGGTCTACAAGTAGAAAACCTGGTAGAGTTTCCTCATACTAACCTAAAGGATACAACAGAAGGCCATAAGGCCTAAATAAATAGAAAAATAGAATATGTTAGGAATATATAACATAGATCAATATTAATTAAATAAATATGGAAATAAAATTATGGAAAAATAATACAATAGAGACATAAATTTAATGTGGTTCACCCATATGGGTTACATCCACACAGAAACAACCAGTTTTTCTCTTATTTAGTCTATGAAATGAAAGGAAAAACCTACAATACATCCACTACAATATCCTCTTTACCCACACAAAATGTGCCAACTTCATTACAATTTAATCATATCAAAATAGGGTTATATATTAGGGGAAAAAATGCACCAACATAATTTCAACCATTAGATTTATCACCTAATAGTGAATGCTCCATATTTATTACAAATATTTTACAATGCAGTTTTCACAAAATTTTATTTCATGGGTGCTTCCCCTAAACACATTCCAAGGGGGTGGTGACCATAGTGAGGGGAATTCCCCCCCACACCCACTTCCCCATATAGAACTGGGCATTGTAATAATATCAGGCTCCACCATCCAATAATTTCCCACTTGGAGACCAATTGCTACAACTCCATTGTTACAACTCTTCCTTGGAAATTTCTATAAACTTTGACCCTGACATGTTTCTCATCTTCCTTGTTATCCTTGAAGACCTATTGAAGCTAAATAAATCTCCTTATTATCATTTGTGACTAATTTTCCTAGCATATATGTAGGATCCTAACTCATGGATCTTTTCTAACTTTAGTTGACCATCCTCCAAAAATGAATGAATGAACTGATACCTAAGTTATATATGTTTGGTTCTTGAATTGAATGTTGAGTTATTTACTAAATGAATCACACTCTAGATATCGCTATACAACTTATAATCTTCCTAATTCTACCTCAAGTCTTTTATTAACCATTACATCCATATCATCTCCTTGCTTGTTTTTATAGTTGCAACATATTCTACCTATGTAGCTAGAAAAAACAACTATCTTCTTTAATTTTTCAATAAAACTAACTATTCTATCACCAATAATGAATACATAACCTATGGTGATCCTTCTACCATCTAAATTTCTAACCATGTCTACATCAACATATATTTTTAAGGTAACACCTAACCCTTCATAGCAAAACTATCTATCAGTGGTCCCTCTAAATTACCTGAGAATCCACTTGACTACATCCCAATAATATTTTCCTTAATTATTCATAAACTTGTTAATAATTATCACTCTATGAGTAATTACTAGTCTAGTGCACACCATAGCATACATTAAACTTCCAATTTCTAAATCATAGAGCAATTATACATGTAGTTTATTTCTTCTTATGTTTTAAGACATTTTTCCTTGATTAATTTGAAGTTTCCTCCTAAAGGTTTACTCATTGGTTTTGCATATTTCATATTGAACATGACTAACACCTTCTTGAGATAATGTCAATTTTCTATTTTTCCTATCTCTTGTTATTCTCATACCAAGTATTTGCTTTGTAGCACCTTCATTGTAAATGAATTTACTAGTTTTCTTTTAAGCTCATTTATATAATGCATTTTATAACCTAAAAAAATCATGTAATATACATACAATAAGAAGATAATATAGCTGCCATTATCTAATCTCTTAAAATAAACCTAGTGGTTAGAATGACATCTACTATAACCTTGTTTTGTACTAAACATGTCAAATTTCAAATACCACTACTTTGGAGCTTGATTTAGGGTAGACAAACTCTTATTAAACCTAAACACCATATTATCCTTATATTTTACTTGGTATCCTTATGGATATTCCATATATATTTCCTCATCCAAGTCAGCATGAAGGAAGGCAGTCTTCACATCTAACTATTCAAGGTGTAAATATTCTACTACTACCAAACTTAAAATGGTTCTTATATAAGTTATTTTAACAACAAGAGAAAATATTTTATCAAAATATATACTTTTATTTTGTTCAAACCCATTTACAACAAGTCTGACCTTGTACCTCTTTCTCTCCCCACACCCCTTATCAAGAACTAGAAATTATAATAAGATCAAGTTCCACCATCCAATAAAAGAGAAAAAAGGATAAAGGTGGCCTAGAGATGGAAATAATAGGTCATAAATGACCACAATCAACTTCATATGTATTTAAATTAGTTATAATAGGCCTTTTCACCATGTGTGGCTCCTCTTGATTGGGGTTATTCATGGCTCTTAGGCATTGAGATGGGAGAATGGAGGCTGATTCAACTTTAGTCACTCTCATGAAATTTTTTACCATTCCTAAAATAATTAATTAATCCTCTATATGGTAGTTACAAGGTGTAATTAAATTGAAATTATCCTTTATGAGGAATTAAGCAGTCCACTAGCCCTCTCATGCATATTGATTGACCTTGAGAAAATTCTCCCAACTCCTAAAATGGTCATGAGGAGTGTATAACTCACTTTAGCATCAATTACAAGTTAAATAAATGTGTGTTGACTCTCCCAATATCATATATATTCCATTATCCAACTTTCATATTGACCAAGTAAGGCAATTAGGCCTCTTAAGTCTAGTAGCTTGACTATATATGTGTTGGCTACCATGAAACCTATAAAAACCTTATAAACCTATGGATAGGCATGTAATAATCCTAAACAAGTGTTTCATAGCATGATTCAATACTTTAAAACATTATACACCTATAATGCTACTTTATCTAGACAACTAGGTCATTTTCTCTCTCATGCCTACAGATTGGTTGTTTAAAAGTGAGTCATATAGGCATTTATAGATGAATTATTAGACATATTATGACTTAATAAGGTGGAACAATTATCAATCCTCTCTCTCTAATGATTGGAAACTTCTCAAACAATTTTCACCCTTATTTATACTCATTTTCTTGGAAAAGTATATATTTATAACACTTTTGTACAATGTTCATACAACTCAATGCCATGGGTGGAGTATCCTTCAAGTGTTATTAATGTATTAGGTGTTTATCAAACCATTTTATGGTGGTAGTTTGCCAAAATATTCAATTATCTCAAAATTCATATGTAGTAGGGTTTAAGAATTATTTTGGAGGTCTACCATATTAACGATGGTTCATAAATATGATACCTCCATTACAAAACTTATGGTCATGGATTTTTTAGTCTATAGACCCCCATAAAACCTTTGAGAATATTGGGTTGCCATGAATATTGTGTTGAGAGATATGAGTAGAAGATGGTAGACTTATAGTTATTTAAAAGAGTTTTAGAAATGGTTGTATTATTATCATTCATTCATAAAGTTGTGCCCATAAATCCAACTCACTCCTCCATGGATTTTGAATTGATAGGGGTACCCAGCTTCCCATATGATCATTTGTTCTTAGTTCCTCTATAATACAAGATCCAAGCACTTGAGGTGATGTTTCAAACTAGTTGTGTAGGACTGTATGGATTGAGTTCATTTTTGTGACCCAAATTGACCCTTAGGAGCTCAACCATCATCCCACACGTCATAATGATGTCACACTTGATTAGGATATTTTGAGTATAGTTTTATTCTGGTGTGGGCCTCATAGGCCTAAAATAAGATTTTATGTCTAATTGACCTCAACTGAGGTTCAGGAGTCTGAGTGACCTATAGGTCATGTGAAGGGATAAATTCCATCATAACACCTATATTAAAATTATAAAATCCTCTTTATCTAATCTTAAATGCTTAAGCTTCTAACTCTACTTTCAACTATCTCATGAGTGTGCTTAAGGTTTTCACTTTCAATCTAAGTGGCTGCTTCTAGTGAAAGGGGTTTGAGTCTCTTTTAAGTTGATATTATGGTTCCAATTCTGTTATATAAACTCTTTTCACCTTTCTCAACCTTTTTATCCATTTTAACTACCCATAATTCACCCTATCTTATTTTCCTCATAAGATTACTTATAGGTCTATCTACTAGTGTAGGTGTTTAGGACCTGATCACTATCTTTCACCTTTAAAAATAGTTGTGGAGCTTTTGATAACATAAAACATGAACTAGGGCCATAAAATATGATTTTTTCATGTATTTCATCTATTTTCTCTCTGTATACTGCTTTAATATAGGTTTAGGGTTTGGTGAATGTTATGCCTATACATCCCTAAGGCTTGTTTGAGAAACTTCCTACCTTCTATAATATTTTAACACCTTAGAAAATTTATTACAATTCCCTTGTATCTTCAACAATATTTTAAAATAGTAAAGGGTCTTGATTTTAGGCACAGGCCTAGTAAGGCATCTCTAGGCCTATAGATGTTTATTATGTTCTCAATGCTCTTAAGCACTGCAAATGAGAAATGTTGAAATACCCTTATGAAGGATAGTAAGATACCAATTTGAGTCCTTAAATTTCACATATTTTCATATCTCAACATCCCAACACTTCCTCCTTATGATTATACTTATTTTGGATTGCCCTTTAGGCTTAGAAGGTCTCACTATCCTGTTAAGGTTATTTTATATCTATAATCATTAGATCATTAGAGGGGGTTTAGATCCTTTGTGAAATAGTTTTATTCAGGTATTATTAATTATATATTTAAATACCCAATTACTCTCTGTGTGTTCTCTATCTTAAAACATCTTCCCCATTGTATGTATCCTCAGATCTTATGTTTAAGCCTATATGCATTACTTTTAGGTGTAGATAAAGCTAAGTAGGTCCTCAAGCATCTAACAGTCTATGATACTTATATCTTAAATACATTTATGACCATTTATAACACACTTTTTAGCTATCCTAAGCCCCTTAATTACCACACTATATGGATACACCTCCATCCTATAGGTACAAGCTTGTTTTAGGTCTTTTAGGCCTAATACACCTAACATGCCATTAGACCCTTCTCCATATTTTACCATTGAAATATCATCATCATCATCATCATATATATATATATATATATATATATATATATATATATATATATATAATACATTTATCACCACTTTCTCAAGCATATTATGTCTCCAACAACCACTTAGACCTATAGATGTCTCTCACTCTTATAGTTTAGGCTCAAAATAGCATAAAATGTTAGGCCCCTTTGCATCATCTAATGATTCAAAACACTTGAGGTGATAAGTAATTTAATATAATTTCAACATTTCCTTTTAACATTCTTAATCTTCCCATTAATCATATTCCATCAATCAACCCTCACTTTCCAATCTAAGACTCTGCCTACTAGAAGATAGTTATGTCTGAGTAGTTCAGTTTAAATCTCTTTTCCACATGATTGAGCCTCTCCTTATCATGATACATATTATGAATTATTAACACTATTCTAATTTATACATTCCATCAAACATGTACAATCCTTTTAACTAGGGTGTACATATCTGTTTAGGTTTATTAGGCCTAAAGGGCTTATTTAGACTTGGTAAGCTCCTCTTCATTTGTCCTAAGTGTAAAAAAATACTCATTAAAGGTTTAAAAATTGAGAAAAAAATAATATTTCTCATTTTCACCTTTTACACTTCAAATATTTCATACTCATCCATTCTCATTTTCTTTGTTAACAACCTTACCTTTAGGTAGTCTTGTACCCTTGACTGTATGTGGGTGAGAAGTATATTTTGTCTATTATAGATAACTCTCCCTCAATAAAAAATATTAATAATCCTTCTCATGGATGTTTATAAGTCATTATATTCTAATCTAATTTATGATACCCTAAAATAGGGTTGGTACTCAAACTTCCCCTTACCTATAATCAGACCTGTAGGTGGTATATAAGCTCATACCTTTTATGCTTCTCTTGAAAGAGATGGATGAGTTGGCATATTGTGGTGGTTTACAGTGTTGATCCTATTTACTAACCTATTAAAATCATCATATATGCCTCTTCATATTCCCATATGACTTCGAAGAGGTCTTCTATCTTTCTATACCTCATTACAATAGCGATCATCCTATGTGTGTAGTCTACTTTAAAGGGCTTGAGGTGACTGAGTAAGAGTTGATATTTAATAATATATTAAGGTGATAATTGTCCTTTAAATTTATTAAATTCATGAATCATGGGTGAGGTAAACATGTTTTGAAATAATTTGATGATCTCTTTACACCAAACTCCATTTCCACTTTGTAAAATGAGGTAACAATGTACACAATACAATCCAATAAAAATAAGACTTGAAGGGAACTTAGAAATGATTGAATTTAAATAATTTTATTGGAGATGAATAGGGTTTCAATAGGTTGAAAATTAACCATCATATAGCTAATAACATTGTTCACTTACACTATCAAATCTTGAGTACCCTACAAGATGTGTAAATATGTGTATAATCTATAGGCATTAAAAAACATGAAGTTTGGCTTGCCTTCACACTATCCACATGTGTGAAATGAGATTTAAAGGTTTTGGATATGTTCATGACCTCAATAACACACAAAAACCATTAGTTTGTATAATCTCTTCAAAAATATACCAAAACCATTGTACTTCCTCAACCTTGCATAGATGAAAGGCATTAGAGTGACCAATTTATAAATGATTATTAGTGAAGATATATCCATTAAAATAATTATAAAATAAATTTATAATAATTTCAAGGGACATATTTCATCTCCCCTGAATACCATCTCATTATTTGACCTCTCTTGTATAGAATGAAGGAAAACCTAATAGACTGCCTAGGCTACCAAATAAGGCAATGAAGAAAGTGAAATGGTTTTGGATTTTGTATTCCTTATTTTAACCTTAAAATTATTTAATACATCTATATTTAAATCCTTTATATTACTTGAGTCCCCCCTAAATAGACCTAACCAAACCTTTCATATAATATGCAAGAAGCACCTGGAAACACCATTTTCACTATTTTCTCCATCTTTCTGAGCTAGAACCACCTTTTAAGGTAGAGAGAGGGAAAAAATAAGTTATATGCCATTTAAAATTTATATTATGACAAGGTAATTTGAAAATACACCCATTAACACATGTGGGTCCATGTGGCTAGTAAGAAGGTGGGTATGAGTCTTAAAAAGGGCTTTATGTGATGTAAAACACTTAATGGTGGCTTAGGGGACCCTTTTAAGACCTCTTATGATGTGATTTTAGTAAAACACTCTCCATTTAAAAAAATTTACAAGATAAATAGGTTTATATGAGGTATTTTGAGGTTGTTTTATGGCTTATAAGGGTGAACTAAGGTTTGAATTGGGATAGATGAGTGCATCATAGATAATGACCTTGAACAAACTATGTACATGAATTTAAATAAGGTCCAATCACTCTTTCATCCCACTTTAAAAGTTCACTCTTCATGAAATCACTTAAACAGGTCTAAAACTCCAAATATTAGACACATTAATCTTAACAAACTACCTTAACTTATGCAAGGAGACCTTAATCTTTTCAAACATTATTTAGAACATATTCCTGGACTTGATAAGGATAGTGACAAAGTCCTAAATATTCCTTGATCACCATGACACCTACTACATCACCAAATAGGCCTAATGTAGTTTTGAGATGTGATGACACAAACAGGATCTAAGAAAACATACGACCTTTCATAAGACCTAGAGACTCTCAAAAGACATCCATGAGATCATGATAATCTTGGAAACTAAAGGTAAGCTAAAAAAGGATTGGGTTTTATTCCTATTTTTTATGGTAAGGGTTGACATTTATCCTTGTGAGTCTAAAATGTCAACATTTTTGGTGACTTTAAGGGTTGACCAACCTGCTAGTCAAGGGAACCCTATGACTCAAACATGACTCATGACTTGAAACACCACATTAATGGAATGTCAAACTTATTTATTACTCAATGACACCTCTTATGACTATAAAAATATCAAGGCATAATAGGGACATCAAGATAATAACACATATACCTAATAACAAACCATGTAAGACCCTAAAACAATAAGACAACTATCTATAAACTTATGTATAACACACTTAATAAACCATGATAATAAACTACTAACTAAGACATACCTCATCACTCCTCTAGGATAAAAAGGGAAACTAATTTGATCAAGTTGAATCTAGAAGGTCAATTTTCCATATGTTGATATAAGTGTAATCATGTATTATCTATTGCATGAAGGCTCCCACTTGCAGCCAAAAGCACTATCATGCTCATGGCCTCTTTTTAAGGTAGCTAGATCCTTTTGCTCAACTCTTAGGTGTATATATTAGATAGGTGAGTAAAGTACCCAATCATACTCCTCCCACACTCACCTTCCTTATATAAGAAACATCAATTTTGCCTCAATTATATATTATTCTTGATCAATTAAATGGCCCTTATGTTATGGTTACAAGGTTATCATCTTGTTTATTTTTTTTAAGGCCACTTGAGTTTAGTTATATTCACTAGTAGTGAGGAGGAATTTTCTAGTGGAATAAGGGGTTGGTAACCTTGTTTAGAAACATCAAACAAGTCATCTCCACATAGGACAACTTCATAGAGTGGTATGATTAAAGGGATACCCCCTTCTTATTTGATGGAATTTCCCTCTTCAATTTAGACTAGATCATAACATGCTTTAAGGATATTGTAGCCTACCTCTATGACATCAAATAAATCTCTTGATTGATCCTTACTTAGCTGAAGTGTAATAAGAATCTCTTTAATATGGATAGTAGGACTCTCTTGATCTTGAAAGTCATCTTTTGTCACTTCAAATTAATCTTTTGAAGTTCCTTCATATTCAAAAACCACTTGATGAATTTTCAAGATCTTAGATTTTCCTTCTTCTCCATCCTCATTATATGCTATACAACTTTATCCCATAATTTTTGCAAGTTATTAAGGACTACCATGATGAAGGGAAACTACCATGACATCAAAGAGGTCTTGGAAGTCATCTTCATCTTAATTATTTGATGTGTCTTTCTCTTATGGTTCATCACACTCTTTCATCTCATCGTCTTCTACATCTTTGAAGGCTGAGTAGTGTCCCTTCTTGCCAATAGGTATCCTAATGATAAGATCCTCTTTAATCTCTAATAAGTCATCATCATTAACTATCAATTCAATCAAATTTTATTTTCTTTCCTCTTCAATGATGGCATATGATATTCTTAGAGTGACTTTATGAGAGATGACATGTAAGCCTCATTTCCTTCATTCAGATGCTTGTCCTAAAAAAACATCATAACTTCCTTATTTTACACATTTCTTTGAATGGATTTACATTTTAGTAAATGTATTAGACTCTTGAATAACCTTAGGCTTGTTTGACTACTCTTCTCTCTCCCTTGACTAGATCACTTGTTTTCAAATGAGAAACCTAGGTTCAAGAGTCTCTTGTATCATGTGTACTACTACATGGGGCATAAATAGAGGCATCTTTGTTGAGATAGAATTTCTCTTTCAATTTCGACTTACTGGTACAAATGTTAGTCTACAACCTTAATTTGTTTGGCAAGGTAAGCTTCAAAATAAATCCTTAACTAATCAAGGGTCTACTCATGAAGACTCATCCTTTTAAGACACACCTCTCCTACCTTTTGAGTTCTCTCTCGGACATATCTCCAAGTGGGAAAAATTGGTATGGATTGTGAATCATTTGGATGGATTTTCCATTAAATTACTTGAATATTTTAAGGGGTGATGGGAAACTAAATATTAGACTGACATGGGGTAGAGGAGGGGATAAAATTTTTATGTTGGTGAACCTTTTTCCCTTCATACAATATCAACCTATCCTCAATATTTGAAATTAGACCATCTATATAAAGCATGTCACTATTTACTCTTGGATAAACTTCTCTCATAAAACATGTCCACTTTTGTTTGTCTTATTTCAATGAAATTATAATAACCTTAATCACATGCTTAGATATCTCTTTCCCATCCCATTTTTGTGTGTCAATGTTCACCATATGTCTCTCATATTCCAATAGGGTTATTTTAAGGTCTGATATAGATTGACTTGGGACATGAGTGGGATGGTCATGAACATAATGGTGTTATCATGACTAATCAAATTGATAATTATACTACCAAAGAAGTGGATGAGGCTTATAATGGGGTTATTATTATTGGAAGTAAGGAGACTCATCATAAGGATGATAAGGGTGAATGCTAGGTTGATAAGGGTTAGAATAGGGTTGATAGGGATAAGGGTAGAATTGAAACAGATCATAGGGATGATGCTATGATAGTGGATGATATGAATATGCCCCATGTATAGCCATGAATCCTCATTAATTATATGAATAATAATTAAATTTTGAATAATAACCTTTCTTACCCTTGAAGTGATGACTTGTAATAAAAAATTTTATGACTCCTAACTACAAACGTTGAGTGTTTGAAGCTCTTTGAGATGACTGTAGATGTGAATACTAAATGTCCTTATATTATAGATGTCTTAAAATTATATTAATTCATGATTAAAGGCACTTAAAGTATAGTCTCATTGGGTGTGCCATAACTTTTAGCTACCCAAGTTGTACCCTCTTGAGAAGGACTATTCAAACCCTCCTCAAACTTAGACTAACATAAGATTGACCTATAGGTTTTGGGTTACATATTATCTAGGTAAAAATTACATTTTTTGGGGGATTTCTCCATTTATTTATCACTTTATATCTTTCTCTAAGACCTAACTCTATTGGGATGAAAAGGGTAAATAGATTGCATAATGGAAATCTGCATTAAAGTGTGGTGATGCACATATAAAATCTTAAATCCACTCAACTTTGGATTCATAACCACACTAGTGGGTAGTGTATAGAGATAAAACACTATCATAAATGGATTTTAAATAATGATATTTTAGGTAGATGTTGGTTTGAAAGGATAAATCATTAGGGTGATAAAAATAATTTCTGGTTCAAGGCACTTACAATAAGACTTTAACTTCAAACTTGAGCCATCAACATCATAACCCATTAAATGACCTATAAAGAAAGATTATTCACACCTAAGTGAGACTTATACCTATAAAACGGAATAATAAACAACTTATGAATATTAAAACAAACATGAACACACTAAGTATTGATCATAAATAAGCTACAATGTTGTATTCATTAGTATAATAGGTTTGCAAGTACAAAACCTAGTAGAGTTTCCTCATACCAGCCTAAGGGATGTAATACAAGGCCATAAGTCTTAAATAAATAGTAGAATAGAAGAGATACATGGATAAATGTGGTGAAAATATTTATATAATATGATGTAAATGACCACAATCAAATCCATTTATAGTTACATCAATTGCAATAGTCCTTTTCTCCATATGTAGTTCCTCTTGATTAGGGATTTTCATGAATCTTAGGCATTAAGATGGGAGAATGGAGGATAATTAAATTTAATTTAATCTCATAAAATGTTTAAAATTACTCCTCCATATGGTATTTACAAGGTGTAATTGAGGTCTAATTAGCCTTCATGAGGCATTGAGCAGTCCACTATCCCTCTCATGCATATTGAATGACCTTGACTAATTGCTCCCATCTCATACACTGATCATGATGAGTGTATAACTCACTTTAACATCAGTTACAAGTGAAATAAATGTGTTTTAACTCTTAAAATATCATCTTTATTCCATTATGAAACTTTTTCATTGACCAAGTAATCTAATTAGGCCTATTAGGTCTATTAGCTTGACAATATACATGTTGGCTACCATGGAACCTATAAATTTTTTACAAACCTATGGATAGTAATGTAATAATCCCAAAAACATGTTTTGATAGCATGATTCAATCCTTCAAAACATTTTACACCTAAAACCCTCATTTTCTCTCTCATGCCTATAGATTGGATGTTTGGAAGTGAGTTATAGAGGAATTTATAGATGAATTATGATACATATTATTACTTGAGAAGGTGCATCTATGTCAAACCTCCCTCTCCAATTATTGGAATCTTCTCAAATATATTTTCACCCTTATTTCTACTCATTTTCTTAGAAAAAAGATTTATGATATTTTTGTATAGTGTCCATACAACTCAATTCCATTTTTGGAGTCCCCTTTGAGTGTTATTTATGTTTTTAGGTGTTTATTAAACCATTATAGGGTGCTAGATTGCCAAAATCTTTAGTTCTCTCAAAATTAGTCTATTGTAGGGATTAAGAAGGGTTTTAGAGGTCTTACATCTTTAAAAAGGTTCATAAAGATGAGATCTCTAATCTTAGATTTATGGTTATGGATGTTTAGTACATATACCCCATAAAAAAATTGACAATATTGGGTTCCCATGTAGTTAGTGTTGATAGATTTGAGAAAAAAATGGTATACTTTTAGTCCTCTACAAGTTTTAAAGATAGGGATACAATATTAGGGTTCATTCATAAAAGTGTGATCCTATATATAACTCACTCCTTCATATATTTGATTCCATTTGGGTTTCTAAATTCCTTTAGGAGAATTTTCTCTTAATCCCTCTATCATGCAAGATCACAACACTTGAGGTGATGGCTCGAACTAGCTATGTAGGACTATATGGCTCGAGTTAGTTTTTGAGACCCAAAATGACCCTTTTATGTTATTATATATTTTAAACCTTCTCCATATGAATTTATCAATCATCACATAACTCATAATTATGTCACACTTGCTTAGAAGATTTTGGGTATAGTTCAATGGTGGTATGAGCTTCATAGGCCTAAAATAGGATTGTATGCCTAATTGACCTTAATCAAGGTTTAGGAGCTTGAGTGACATATGGGTCACTTGAGGGGATAAATAATATCATAAAACCTTTATTAATAATTTCCCATCTAATATATCCAATCTTAGATTCTTAAGCTTCTAACTTTGCTTTCAATTGTCTAATGAGTGTGCTCAGGGTTTTCATTATCAGTATGAGTGTCTACCTATAGTGAATGGGGTTTAAGTCTATTTAAATCTGATTTGATGATTATAATTCCCTTATATAAAAACTTTTCACCTTTCCCATCCTTTGTATCCATTCTAACTTCCCATACTTCACCTTGTCTTATCTTCCTCATAAGACTGTTTGTAGGTCTATTTGCTAGTTTAGTTGTTTATGACATGAGCATTGTCTTCCACTTTTCAAAAATAGTGGTGGAGCTTGTGAGGACCATAAAATATACCCCCATTTACCTAAAACATGTTTTTATCATGTATTTCATTACTTTTCTCTCTACATACCCCTATACTATAGGCTTAGAGTTTGGTGAAAGTTATGCCTATGCAGCCCTAAGGCTTATTTCAGAAACTTCCCACCTTTTCTGAGGCTTCTAATACCTTATAAAATTTATTATGATTCCCTTATCTCTTAAAACATATTTTAAAATAATAAATGGTATTTATGTTAGGCATAAGCTTTTTAAGGCTTATTTATACTTAATATCCTAGTACAATGTTATTATGATCTTAACAGTCTTAAGGGAAACAAATGAGAAATTATGATATACCCTTATGAGGGAAAATAAGAGACCTATTTGAGTCCTTAAATTTCACCTATTTTCATTTCTCAACATCCCAACTCTTTCTCCTTATTCTTTTGATTTCTTGGAACTCCCCTTAAGGCCTAGAATGTTTAACTAGCTTGTTAAGGTTCTTTGATATCTATAAGCATTAGATCATTAGAAAAAGAGGATTAAAGACTTTATGAAATTGTTTTATGGAGGTATTATAACATATATAATTTATTACCAAATTATTCTTTGTATTTTCTCTAACTTCAAAAATCTTCCCCATTATATGTATCCTTAGATCTTATGTTTAAGTTTGTATACATTAGTTAGGCTTAGAATGAGATAAGTTGGTCCTCAGGAAGCTATAGTCTATGATAATTATGAATTAAATAAACTTATTACCATTTATTACTCACTTTTTATCTATATTAAGCCCCTTAATAACCACATAACACCTCCAACCTAAAGGTACAATCCTATTTTGGGTCCTTTTAGGCCTAATAAGCCCAATAGGCCATTAAAACCTTCTCTATATTTCAAAATTAAAATTATATTATGATATATCTATCACACATTTCTCACTACTTTATTATGCATATAATGTCTCTAATAACCACTTAGATCTATAGATTTGTGTCATTATTATAGTTGGTCTGAAGGTACCTAGTTTAGGCTCAAAAGAACTTAAACTATTAAGATCCTTTGTGTAGTCTAGCCAGTAAAAAAAATAAAGGTGATAAGGACTATAAGATATAGGTTAACATTTCCTTTTAACCTTATATATTATTTACATCAAGAAGATTATATCAATCAACCCTCACTTTCCAATTTATGACCCTGCCTACTACAAGATAGTTAGATCTGAGTACTTGAGTTGAAAGCTTTTTTCCACATGACTAATCCTATAATTATCATGATACATGTTATGTTAAGATTTTTGAAATTTATTTAAAGGTTTATTTCATCTTATGAAGAGTTTGATGTCCTTGATGTCAAGGTGCATCTGGTGAAGATGTATGGTGAGTGATCTATGAGGTATGATCTTATGTGTCTGGTGTGACAAATAATTCATGTGAAAAGAGATACTTTTAAGTAAACCTAATGGTTATTATAAGTTTATTTTTATTTCAGGGTTTAGGCCAAAGTAATCATTTTTGAGTACTATTCTTTGAGTACAAGGTGTTTAGAGAAGCCTAGTCATATAAAGCTTAGTCATATAATGAGCATGTGCATGATGATTATGAAGAGGTATGTATAAAACAATGAAATTGTATAAGTATCATGAAATTAATGTGAATAAGGTTTATAATAATAAAATATTTTTAAAAAATTAGTTGTCAAGATCCAAATGTTTGAGAAGTCTAGTCATGGCACTAGTCATATCTTGTAAATATCTAGTGAGAAATTTTGAGCATGGTGGCCTAGTGGGATGGATGCATAGAGGCATAATAGGTTGTATTATGTTGTTTGAGAATTAATTTGAGGCATTGGATCACTCAGGATAGTTTCAAAGTAAGCCTACATGGGTATGACCTTAACTCCAAGTCTATTACTAGATTAGATCTAAAGCCTGCCTGACCAAAATAGATGTCATGAGGTGTTTTAAAGGCATATTAAGGATGTATAGTAGTGTTTTAACATGAGAAATGTTTCTTGAGTTTTTTATGAGGTGTTGAGATCTTGGAAAATGGTTAAAAGGTTAGTTTCAAGGCCTAATATAAATTATAGGTTAAGGCCTAGAGAGAAAAGAGAGAACATGGCCTAATGGGGTATGCGGTTATGTTTCCAACAATAACATGGACATGTGAGAATTTAAATAAGTTTTTCATGTTTTTTCAAGTATGTTGACCAAGTTTTAGGTTAAAATATGAAGGTTAAGGAAAGAACAAGTGTTTTGAGGTCTTTTGTGTGCACAGAATGAAAGTTTCTCAACATGAGAAGAACTTTCAAGTGTTAATTGGCATGTGTAACCTTTGAATGGGAACATAATATATTAATGGTATATTGGGAAGGGTCATAAATCAAAGTTACAATTATTTGTTTCCATAATGAGTGGTTAATATTAATGAATGATCATTAAGATTGGAAAATGGTTTAAACCATAAAAGAACCCTAATAGTGATTTGATATGAAATAAGTTATTATAAAGTGCTTATAATGAATTTTTATGGATATTTAAATGATTTTAGGTTGTATTCAACTCTCCCATACATCTCCAAGTGTTATTGGTTTATCGGGTGAGTGAGTGCAACCTACATGAAAGGCCTTATTTCTCAAAGATTTATTGTAGAATTTAAAGTTGATCAAGTCAAAGTTACTAAATGGATGAAGGAAAAATATTGATAATTTTATTTTATTTCCATAGTGGTTTCTAATCAATTTATATCCTTTAGTGTGATAAACCAATCATACAAGTTCATCAGTCGCTAATAGGCCTAGTGATGCATATAATGAAAAACCCGGGCAAAAGAGAGAAGGTAATTAGGGATGTGTAATCATGGATTAGGGATGAATTAAAATACATGATGAAATATTTCATGACATGTAAGACATTTTCATGTTAAATATAAGTTTTGGATATCAGTGTATATGATGAAAATGTTGCTCATAAGTTGACTTGTCTAGTGTAGATGAGACATTGAAGGTATAAAGCTATGAGATTGGTCTACAAGACAAAATTTGTCATATGACCATGATATATTTATATCTAATATTTTTATAATTATATAATAATATAATAAATATGAATTTAAGTTCTCATAAATTGGTCCTAAAGGTGTTGAAGGTCATTTTCACCATGATTGTGCTTTAAGGCAAACTAGTAGTTTTGGGTAAGCAAATTACAGTGATGAGTTTGAGACTTTGTGCCATGAGTTGATTTAATTAATGCACATTATTTTTTTATTTTTCACTTTTATTTCTTATCCATGATTTTTATATTTTATTAATTTAGTGTAATAGGTTGAGACATTGAGGACAAATTAGCTTGTCTAAATGAGTAAGGTCTGAGCGAGAGAAGGTCAACAAATTCATATGAAAGACCAATAGTTTATATTAGGGATGATTATATACTTTTTTAATTTTTTTATGAGTATTTATTAAGATAATATTCATTAATTTTTATTTTTTGCTTTTATGTGTCATAAGTTCAAGTTTTCATGACTATTTTTTGAGGATATTTAGCAGTTCTAAATGAGCTATTTATAGAGAAGGGTTTGAGTTATTTTTCCCTAAGTTATGAAGTATAATTAACATGGTGATGAAATTAAGGTAATTTATATTTTTTGTGTTTTTTTATTTCCATGTTTTTTTAAAAAAAATGTGTTTATGCTTCAGTGGTTCAAGATAATTTTTTTGGGTATGCACAGACCCAATTGTGAATAATGCTAATGGTGTGCTTCAAGTCATGGTTGGAGATAAAAAGTGTTATGCATCATAAATGATGTTATAATGGGTATATGTAATTTGAATATTATATTTTGCTATATTTTTATTTTTTTTAAATTTATCCAAGGAAGGCAAAGTGTAATATGTCCTAAATAGACCTAATAGGATTAGGTCTCCATGACACCTAAATGTGAGATAACGCCTGATTGAGGTAGATCAAACCTAAATTGAATAAAATAAAGTTTTATAAATATATATTAGATTTATTAAGATATATTTCATGGATGAACTAAGAGGCTAAGGGTATTTTTCCAACTAATAATGATATGAACAATAGATTTGTATAAATACTAAGAAATTTTAGGCCTATTGATGATATAAGAAAGCAAGTGAATAGAATAACATATTGAAAAGAATAAAAAGTTATTTTAGATAGTCATAGGAGTGTATAGGATATATGATTAAGGTTTTATATATGTTATATGATTGAAAATAAAGGTCATATTACCTAATCAAGTTAAGAACAGGACTAGTTGAACGAAGAAGCCTAAAAGATAGTTTGAGAGGAATAGAAGAGAGAGAAAAGATAAATAAAGTGATCATCATATGTTTTATGAAAAAAAAAATCTAAAGGTTATAAATGGTTTTATGTGACTGATTTTGTGTTTATTAATTTAGGGGTTTGGTTCTTCCTTGTAAGTGGGTGCTTGTTAAAGCCTAGCCGAGTTGGTGTTTAGCTAGTTGGGGTTGGTGATCCATGTGGATTTGGTGCTTAATATAAATTGTTTTTTATATTATATAATTGTAATAAATTTTTAAATATAAGTGTTTTTTCTTACCCTTTATGGTTTCCCACATATGTGATGTGTCCTTGTGTTTCATGCTCCTTAGGATTGGTGTTTATGTTTACTCAATCTATATCCCTATTTGAATAGATCATGAATGCTTATGTAAATTTGATAAGAAAGTTTTTTAAGACTAATTTAAACCATATAATTAAATTTTATTCCAAAATTTGGTATCATATGCTCATCCTTTGAAGCATGTCTAATATCCTAAAGGAGATCTTCGAAGCAAAGATGACTAGTCAATAAGCTCAAGGTGATTTCTCTACTAGTAAGGCTCTATTATTTAATAGATCTAATTATGATTTTTTTTATTTTCAAGATTAATATATTTTTAATGTAAGGTAATAATATTTTTCAATCATTTATGGATGGATATAGTGCTCCTCCTATTCCACCAACTAATGCAATAGGTAAAAAAGCTAGTGAAAATAACACTAAGGTAATGAATGCCATTCTTTTTGGTCTATTAGAAGTAGATCTTGTAAAGGTGATGAAATATGTGTTAGATAAAGATATATGGGGAAAATTGGAGACCATATATTAAGGATACACCTAGGTGAAGATGGCCAAGTTATAAACCCACTAGAGATAGTTTGAAATTCTGAAGATGAGTGAAGATGAATCCATTACATCCTACCTATTGAAGGTTGATGGAGTTATTAATGTCATCAAAGGATTAGGAGAATAATTAAAAGAGTATATATTTGTTTAAAAGGTATTGATATCACTAACTCCTAAGTTTGATTCTAAGTATTTATAGTATAAGAGATGCAAGATTTTGAAGAGCTAGAGATAGATTAACTTCATGTCATCTTGACTACATATGAGATGAGAAAAAATGAAGGAAGACATCCCAAGAAGGAATAATCTTTAAAAGTTTAGAATAAGTTAAAATATAAGAAGGTTAATGATGAGGAATGTTTAGATGTTGATGATGATCAACTAATAGCCACATTCCTAAGTAACTTGAGGTTTGGCTCAAGTATGTAAAAGAGTAATTTGCCCTTAAATTTTTTTAATTATGGTAATATTAGTCACTTTGTATCCAAGTGTCCTAACAAGGATAATTCTGAGCATAATGAAGAACATTATGAACATCATGGAGATGACAAGGACTATAAGCCTAACAAAAATAATGAGTTCTATAAGTGTGAAGGTAGGAAAGAAGTTTCAATAATAAGATAATATTTTATACTAAATAAGATAAATATTATGATGTAAGTGACTCAAGTTCATTTGATAGTGATGATGGTGATAATGAACTTGAACGTGACAATAATGAATCGTTATTCATGGCCATAAAATCAGATAATAAGGGTTACTCAAATGGGAAAGGGCTTATGGTTGATGTATAATTAGATGAAGAAGAATATGAAATGAATCTTGAGGTAGGAGTTAGTGAGTGCCCTAGAGGAGTTAAAGTTATAGATAAGAAATAATCAAAAGCTAAGAACATTAGTTAAGGACTATGATGATTAGATTGGCTTGTTTGAAAAAATATTGAGAAACACTTACAAAGAGTATGATGAGATCATCAATCATATTGAAACATAAATGAAGATATTAAATTAAAACCTAAAGGCTAAAGAGGAATAACGCACTAAGTATAAAACTAGATTGGAATCCTTAGAATCTAAGTTGAATCAAACATCTATCAAGGTGAGGATGTTTATGAAGTTTTAAAAGAGAACTAAGGCTCTAGATGACTTCTTGAGTAGTCAAAAGTATATAAGTGATAAGACAGGTCTTAGCATCAAATAAGAGGGAACTCAATTTTTTTTAAATGATATTGAAGATAAGAAAGTCAAAATGAAAAAACCTATCAAATATATTAAGTATATGAGGTATGCTAATTCATTCAATGGTTATTATTTTGTATGTAGTCAGTTTGGCCATAGAGTAAGAGAGTGTAAAAGACCCTCTATGAATGAATACTCATAGGAATATGGAAGGAGTCATAATTCACATCAGTCAAATAGTATGTATAAGGTGGTTTTGTATAGTTTTCATAATGTATAACACATTAAAAGATTCTATCCTAATAGGGTTGGAAGGTCATCAAGTAAAAATAGGACGTTTGAATCTCATAGAGTGCAAGAAATAAGGAAAATGAATGTATGAAAACCAAATATAGTAAAGATGAGTCATGATCAGTATCCACGCTCAAGTGGACTATTTTATTTGATAGACCATACCTCAAATGATAAATAAATTTAAGAATGTCTATTATCATCTCATATTGATGATCAAATGGTTGATGTAGAAGTCAAGCCTATAGTGTCAATCAAGTCCAAAAGGATACTTATAGATATTTAGTCTTGTGATATCATGGAGATCTATGAATCTCTTAAATTTGAGTTATTTTAGTGACCTACGTAAAGGCATAACTCTAGTGTGATTCATGGATACATAATTTAAATTAGCATAAGCATGGTAGATGTTTTTTTTGAGGGGGAGCTATTCAGGTTATTTATTGAGCTTTATCTATGTTGAAAAAGTGGTCATTTAATATGAGTTCATTTGAAGGAGGAATGATTGAGGTAAGGATATCATGTTTACTTAATAATTCATATTCTATGTGATGAATTTTTTTTTCAAATAAGGTGTGATTCCAAATGAAAATTGTGGAATACCTTTCTCATTAATGTCAAATGGGGAGAAAGTTCAAGGGAGATGAGAGTGATCAGTTTGAAGAATATTTTGACATCAATGACAAAGGAGGTGTTTGTTGAGAAGTGTTTTCATTGGTGTTAATTTTTATGTCATTTAATGTCAAGGTTGATGTCATTGATGTCAAGGTGCATCTGGTGAATATGCATGGTAAGGGATCTATGAGATATGAGCTTGTGTCCCTAATGTGATGAGAAAGTCATGTGATAAGAGAGAATCTAAAGGAAACATATTGTCTCTCTATTGAGAGAGAATTTTAAGGTAACCTAATTATTATTTTAAGGTTGGGTTGATGTAAATTTTTAGTCCAAGGTAAGCATGTTTGAGTACTAATCTTTGAGTACAAGATGTTTAAAAATCCAGTCATATCAAGCCTAGTCATATCATGATCATGTGCATTGTAATAATACAAAGGTATCTAAAGAATTATGAAATTATATAAGGATATTTAAATTAATTTTATCAAGGTTTATAATCATCAAAGAGTGTGTCAATTTTAGTTTTCAAGATCTAAATGGTTGAAAATCTTAGTTATGGCACTACTCATAGCTTGTAAAGACCTAGTGAGAAGGTTTGAGCATGGTAGCCTAGTGAGATGGATGCACATAGGCATAATAGGATATATGATGGTTATTGAGCATGAAATTGAGGCATTGGAGAATTAAAAAGAGTTTCAAGGTAAGCCTATAAGGGTAAGACGTTAAGTCTATGTTTGTAACTAGACTAATTCTAGACCATGCTTTATCAAATGAGGTGTCATGAGGTGTTTTCAAGGAATATGAAGGAGGTATAGAATTTTTTGATCATGAGATAGGTTTATTTTTTATTTTTTATTTTTTTATAGTTTGGATAGTGCTTATAAGGTTAGTTTCAAGACCTAACATAACTTACAGGTCAAGGCCTAGAGAACAAATAAAGAGAGCATGGACTAATGGGGTATGAGGTTATATTTCCAAGGATAACATAGACATTTGAGAATTTACATAAGTGTGTCATGTTTTTTTAAGTATGTTGACCAAGTTTCAGGTAAAAATATAAAGGTTGAGGCACGACAAAGTGTTTTGAGGTCTCTTGTGTGCATAAAGTGAAGGGTCCTCAACCTAAGAAGAAGTTTCAAGTGTTCATTATAATGTGTAACCTCTACATAGGAACCTAATATAATCATGATATATGGGTAAGGGTTATCTATAAAAATTTTAGGCATTGGTTTCTATAATGAGGGGCTAAGCCTTATGAATGATCATTAAGACAGGAAAATGGTTTAAACCCTCAAAGAACCCTAATAATGAATTAATATGAAATAAGTTGTTATAAAGTAATTATAATGGATTGATATGGATATTTAAGTTATTTTAGGTTGTATTCAAATCTCATAATCATATTTAAGTGTGATTGGTTTATTAGGCGAGTAAGTGGAACCTATAGAAAAAGCCTTATTTCTTATAGTTTTGTTGTAGAAGTTAGAGTTGACCAAGTCAAAGTTGATAAATGGATAGAGGAAAAATATTTAGAATTTTATTTGATTTAAATGGTGGCTTATGAGCTATTTATATCCTTTAAGTGTGCCAAACCAGTCATACAAGTTGACTAGTCACTAATAGTCCTAATGATACAAATAGTGAGAAACCTAGGCAGAAGAGAGAAGGTGATTAGGGATGTGTTATCATGGATTAAGGATAAATAAAATTCATGGATGTGTTTTTAAATATAGTTAATAAATTTTAATATTGGATATAGGTTTTTTAGGTCAATGTATTTCATGAAAATGTTGCTCATAAGTTTACATGTCTAGTGAATATGAGACAAGGAAGGTGTAAGGTTATGAGATTGGTCTGCATGAAAAAAAATTCATATGATCATGTTATATTTATATTTATTATTATTATAAAAATATTTTAATATAATATAAATGAATTTAAATTCTATGAAATTGGTCATATAATTTTTGAAGGTCATTTTCACCATGACTATGCCTTAAGGCAAACTAGCAATTCTGAGTAAGCAAGATGCAGTGAATGAGTTTATGAATCTATGCCATGATTTGATATATATAATGCACATGATGTTGTTATTTCAGAATTTTTTTTCTTATACAATATTTTTATAATATTAGAAGTCAGTGTAATATTTTTAAACATTGAAGCCAAATCAGCTTATCTGGCTTAGTAAGGTTTGGGAGAGAGAAGGTCAACAAATTGGTTTGCAAGACCAATAGTTGCTATTAGAGATTATGATATATTTATTTATGGTTATTATTATTATGTTTTAATATCATATTAATTCATTATAATTTATATATATTTTTTAATTTCAAGTGTTATAATCTCAAGTTTCTATGACTGTGTTTTGAGGCTAGTTGACAGTTCTGAGTGGGCTATTTGCAGAGAAGGGTTTGAGTTCTTTTGCCTTGAGTATGAAGTATAAATTTTTTTTTATGAAAATAATTTCATTTATATTTTTTATGTGTGATTTTTTCCATGTTTTGTTTTTAAAAATAGTGTTTATGTTTCATTTGTTTAATACAAACTTTTTGAGTATGCATAGGCCTAATTGTGAACAGTGATAATGGTGTGCTTCAAGTGGTGGTTGAATATAAAAAGTCTTATGAATCATATATAAGTTTATCATGGTTATATTTAAGTGGAATATTATATGTTCCTAACATTTTAAGTTTCTAAAATTTCATCAAAGAAGGCAAATTGTAGTGTGTCCTAAATAGACCCAATAGTAGGTCTCCATGAGACTAAAGGTGAGATAAGGCCTAATTGAGGTATGTCAAGCCTAAATGGACTCAAAAAACATTTAATAAATGTATATTATATGTAATAATATCCATTTAATTAATTATATAAGAGTGTAATGTTTTGTGGCTAACTAATAAGGATATGAACAAGATACTTATATCGATACTAGGTAATTTTAAGCCTATTTTTGATATAAGAAAGCAAGCGAACAAAATAACATATTGAAAAGTAGAAAAAAGTATTTTAGACTATAATATTATTATATATTATTGATATTTTAAAAAGTTTATATACATGAAAATCAAGTGCATATGACCTAATCAATTCAATAAGAGGACTAGTTGATTGAAGAAGCCTAGAAGCTAGTTTTAGAGGAATAAAAGAGAGAGAAGAGCTGAAGAAGGAGATACTCATATTTTGTATGAGAATAAAAGTGTTTTTAATGTTATAAATGGTTTCATGTTATTTAATTTTTGATAATTCATTTAGGTATTTGGTTTCTCCTTGCAAGTAAGTGCTTGTTAAAGATTAGTTGAGTTGTTGCTTAGCTAGTTGGGGTTAGTGCTCCATGCAATGTTGGTGCTTCACTAAAATTGGAATTTGTATTATATGATTGTATAAAATTTTATGTTATAATTATATTTTATTCCCATTTATGGTTTCCAACATATTTTATGTGTTCTTTTGTTTCATTCTCTTGTGGATTGGTGTTTATGCTTGCTTAATCTATATGGCTATTTGATTAGATCATCATTGCTTAAGTAAGGTTGATAAGTAAATGTTTGAATACTAATTAAAACCCCCATCTCAATAATTTTTATTCTAATATTTTATGCCTCATTACCCTTATTTTCATTTATAAATACTCTCAAACATTCTCCCAAACTTGTTTCAGCCTTTTAACTAGTATGTAAATATTTGTTTAGGTCTATTAGGCCTAAAGGGCTTACATAGACTTGTTTAGATCCACTTAATTTGTCATAAATATAACAAAAAAATCATTAAATTTTAATAAATTAATTAATAAAATAGTGTTCATTTTCACCTTTTACACTTCAACTCCTGCATACCCATCCATTCTCATTTTCTTTCTCAATAACCTTACCTGGAGGTAGTCTCGCACCCTTGACTATATGTGGGTAAGAGGTGTATTTTTCCCTTTCCATCTAGATATCCCTTATTTAGTAGTATTAATCATCCTTTTCAAATATGTTTCTTAATCCTTAGTAAATTATACTTTATGTTATAATACCCTAAAATAAGGTTGGTATTCAAACTACCCCTTATCTATAGTCAGATATATAGGTAGTCTATAGGCTCATACCTTTTTGTGCTTCTATTGAAAGAGATGGATGATTTGGAATCATGTGGTGGTTGAGGTTACTGGTCGTGTTTCTAAATATATTTAAATCATAATATATGTAGCTTAATATTCCCATATGATTCCTTATAAGTCTTCTATCTTTATATACCTCATTACAATAGTGATCATCCTATGCGTGTAGTCTACATTAAAGGGATTGAGGTAACTGAGTAAGATTTTATGTTTATGAATATAATGATGTGATAATATTACTTTAAATTTATGAAATTAATTACTCATTAATGAGTTAAACATGTTTTGAAATAATATATTGACCTCTCCACTCCAAACTCCATTTTCACTTTGAAAAATGAGGTAACAATATACACAAGATGGTTCATTAAAAATAGGATGTAAAGGGAAATAAAAAATGGAGTTTAATTAATTTTTTGTTAGATGAATATGGTTTCAAGAGGATTAAAATAATCCATGACATAACCAATAACATCATTCACTTACACTATCAAGCCTTGAGTACCCTGCAATATGTGGAAACCTGTTTACAATCTATAGACATAGGAGAACAAGGTGTTGGAGATTGTATTCTTGTGTTGTGGATCCTATTTATAAATTAAAATGTATTTCAAATACTATAAATTTTAAATTTACTATATGGGGTTTTGGGGGTGGTAGTCATCGATATTATTTTTGGACCCCCTTAATGGGGAACTATTTTGGTTTAACTTGGCGAATGGTTTTAGTACCCATTGTTTTATAAAACTACTATGTTTATGCATTATGTATATATTAATATTTAGTAGGTAATACATCATGAGAACAAGGGTTTGATAAGGAATATAAAAGTGTGTGAATTTAAGTGCAAACTTAGGAGGGTTTATTGAGCACAGCTCCAAAAAATATTTGTGTATTGTAATTGTGAGAAGATAGATTTGAGAGTGGATTGTACTCTTTTATCTTCTAATAAAATTTGAGAAAGTGTTTCTTGGTAGATTTATCCCACATTAGGTGAACCATGTTAAATTTGGTCTTTGTATTACAAATATTTTTTATGCATCTCTATTCATATCTATTATTATTGTGATTGTATGAAATTACTTCGCATCAATTTTTTATTTATTCCTAATAGGTTTATCATGACCTTAAGAATACACAAAAAACATATTTTTGCATAAAATCTTCTAAAATCTACCAAAACCATTATACTTCCTCAACCTTACATAGATACAGAAGGGTATTAGAGTGACCAAATTGTTAATGATTATTCATGAATATTTGGCCATGAATTTGATAAAAATTCCATGGATAATAAGGTAAAGGGAAATATTTCATCTACCCAAAATACCAGCTCTTGATTTGACCACTCATGTACTGAATGAAGGAAAACTTGAAAGACTACCTAGGTTACCAAGGAAGCTAGTGAAGAAAGAGCAATGGTTTTGGATCTATTATGCCTTATTCAACCCTAAAAATTCTTCCATACATATTCAATAAACTCTTCCATAGTACCTAACTCCCCATATATATAACTATCTATACCATTTTGTACAATACACAATAAGTACCTACAAATAAAATTTTCACTATTTTCTCTATGTTTCTGAGTTAGAATCACCATTTTAGGGTAGAGAGAGAGAAAACATAAGTCAAATGGAATTTAAAATTTATATTATGATAATGGAAGTTTAAATGACACCTATTAGCATGTGTCGAGCCCCTGTGGCTAGTAATAAGGTGGGTATGGATCTTAAAAAGAGATTTATATGATGTGAAACACTTAATGGTGGCTTAGGGGAACCTTTTAAGACCTCTTATAATGTGATTTTAGTCAAACACTCCCTATTTTCAAATTTTTACAAGACAAACAAGTTTATATAAGGTATTTTGAGGATGTTTGATGGCTTATAAGGGTGAGTTAAGGTGTGAATTATTATAGATGAGTGCATCATAGATAATGACTTATAATAAACTATGTACATAAATTAAAACGAAGTCCAACCACTCTTACATCCCATTGGAAAAGTTCATTCCTCATGAAATCACTTAAATAGATCTAAAAGTCTAAGTATTATAAACCTTAATCATACCAAACTACCTTAATTTTTGCAAGGAGACCTTAATCTTTCCAAACATTTTTTAGACCATACTCCTAGACTTGATAAGTATAGTGACAACTTCATACATATTCCATGATCACCAAGACATTTACTAAATCACCAAATAGGCCTAAGGCATTTGTGATATACGATTACAAAAATAGGCTCTAAGATAACATAAGGCCTCTCACAAGACCCAAAGTCTCTAAAAATACATCCAAGAGGTCATGAGAAGGTTGAACATTATAGATAAGCTAAAAGGGGAGGTTTTATGTAATTTTTTGATGGTATGGGTTGATGTTTAGCCTTGTGAGGCTAAAATGTCAATAGTGAGGAGATGATAATGAGATGGGGAGGATGCATAGTGGCCATAATGAGTGTAGCATAGGTAATCAACTAAAAATTTTAAAAAATTGAGTATTTTTATTTGAAATTGAGTGATTTATAGAAATTTCATTATTAGGCCAAATCTAGACACCAAATGAACCTTAGGAAATTTATAGGGACATTAGGGGTCAAATCGGATATTAGGTATGAAGGATTCAAACTAATAAATTCCTAAGGTATTCATGTCAATAAGTAAAAAATTCATCATAATTAATGAACAAGGTTGACTAGTTCAACCTAGTTATTAGAAGACAATAAAAACTAGTGGGCCGACTTAGTAGTAAGTAACTAACTTAGTTGGTGGAAGATAAACACTAGTGGGCTAACTTAGTGCTAATGGGCCAACTTAATTTTTTAGTAAGTGGCTGACTTAGTATGGATGGGTTGACTTAGTTTTTTAGTAAGTGGATGATTTAGTACTACAGGGGATAAAAAGGGATAACTTATTACTATTAAGCTAGAGAGGGGCCAACGTAGTATTGAAAAGGCCAATTTAGATTAATTTATGACAGGGTTGATCTAGTATACCTACAAAAATATATGTCTAATATAGTTTGTAATAGATTAATCTGGTAGAACATAAAGAAACTAAATCAAATGAACTCATTTTTGTGAAATTTTTAAGAATGTGTTTGGATTATGAATGACATGGAGGTCTAATACATCCTTTATGGCTAATATTTTGCATAGTCATAATAAATTTTGGTGATTGATCGATGCCTCATGGTTACCTAATTTACTGGAGTGTTTGATAGATGTGGATAAATCGATATTGGTTATATTAGGCCTAGGAGGTATCATGGAGATGAGATGCATCCCATTGAGTGTTGATCTCATTTTCATGTTCCTCAGAGCATGGGAATGGTTGACAAAATCTTTTTGATGGGTGGTGAATGATGATACGAGAGTGGTAGGTATCACACTAGATGATGTCCATGCATTGTTTAGACTACTTATAAGAGGGACATTGGTGATCATGGGAACACCAGATGATTTGGAAGAGAGATGAGCACTAGCTAGGTGGGTGATGTGATATGATAAGATATTCCTAGGGTTGAGGATGACTTTATTTGATTTACATATTACATAGATTCCATATATATTTAATGTTATAATTGAACTTGTGATAACATGAGCGTTATGTCACAAGTCAGATAATAAGGTACCATTATATGCAATAGCCTTATGTGAGTCTATTTTAGATTAGGGGATGCTCTATGATTTTAGGTATTTCATTTGGGTATAGATCTTGCATGATATGTATGTGGTATTTTACATAGGGTATAAAACCAAGAGACTAGTGGTATTGCTTAACACATAGATATATGAGAAGTTTTCAATGTATTGTCTAGCTAGGTTTCCCCATGTCATTAATGATATGTTATCTTGGGTTTATAGATGGAGATAAGACCAAGTATCATGGGATATGACCCACATGTTATAAATAATCTCATGAGGAGATATCATGTGTCATCCCTTTGCACATATTGCTACTATTTGGCCTAGTTGGGTGACCATGGTACCAAGGTTGGTTCTAGTGTAGATCATGACTAACTATACTTGGTGGGTAGAGCCCTATCTAGTGTAATGATTAAAAGGATATTTTGTAATCTCATACTAATAGGATCTAATTATAGTGCCTATATTTTGGGCACAACAAGTAAGATTGTTTAGGGAGAGAGGAGGAGGAGGAGCACCAATCAAGAGACTAGAGATCAAGCTATGGTGTGTGAGACCATGGACTAGTTAGGCATGATAGTCAGTAACTAAAAGAGGAAGGAGCATGGATGTAGATGTATGGGTGTATCAAGTATCATAATAATCACCATAGCAAGAGGATCAATAGCTACTTTGGGCACACCACTAATGGAGATGCCATTGGTGGGATCACACACATAGGGTGGTTATATAGGATGACTCAATAGTTGGCCTAGGGTAGAGCTCATTGATAGAGGAACCATTAAGGAGACTCTAGGATTTGATTTTATATGGATGTGACCTATATATTAAGTTATCAAGGGATAGGATGATAGAGAGGTTGTGCTTGGTAGATGAGAAGATGAAGAGATAGTGGTTGGTGACACTAGGATATGTAAGAAATGTTATAAGTTTTAATCTTAAAGATAGAATACTAGCTGTATATGATTATAGATAGATAGATAGATAGATTTTAAGATGTATATGTGATCTGATATCTATCTAGGTTGTGGTTTTTATAGACCTTATGATAGAGGTGATCAAATGGGGATCCCTAGTTATTGTAGTGTACCATGACATTTTTTATAGGTGCTCACACCATACGACCCCACCACACTAAATGATCCTATGGTACCATCTACCCTAGCTCAAATAAGATGGTTTAGATTGGTGGGTGAGGAATTAAGGTAGTTATACACATGTAGGTATGGATTTTAGCCACTAGTAGGGGTAGGAGTATGAGATGCACAAGCTTGGTAGGCTCTGGCTTAGGAGAGAGTTGGACACATGGATAACAAGATCTAGATGGGATAGGTATAGTCCCAAGTGGCCAACCTATAGGGATAGGTAGTAGGGTTGAGATATTAAACTACCTCATTAAAGAGTAATATGTAGAGGGGATGGTCTGAGGCATCTATGGTCAGTGTGTCTAGGCCATAGATAGGCATGATAAAGCCCATCCATAGAGTTGAAGTGATGTATTTTTTTACTTTATATAAAAACACAAGATTATATATATAGACGTATATTATTTTAATAGTTATATTTTGGTCACATGAATTGTATGTTTGATTAGGGTTTTAGATGCATGGATATATTTCTTTCTATCACAAGTAATTTTCTTTTTGTTGTATATGTTATAGGAAATATATGTGGGGTGTTTCCTTTTCTAGAATTATGCAAACACATCCATGCTTAAAAATAAATAGGTAAAAAAGGATTTTTAAAGTATAAGTAATCATAAAAAAATGCATTACACAATATTTCATGATGGGAAATGTGTAATAACAAAATATGACTAAGTATAAGAAACCAAAAAGTGGTAAACAAGAGGGCAAAAATGTTTTTGAACCATAAAAAGATTGACACCAAATTAAAACAAAATCACACTAAATCATTTTGGGAAGTATGAAAATAATGTAATAAAATGGAAAGAGGAAAGCATGTGAAAGGAAAATGCTATAAAAATAACTCAATTAAGTCAATCAATCATACTAAATCGCATTAGGAAGTATAAAAGAGAAACAAAATTGGCAAAATGGTATTTAATTGATCACAATAATTCAAGTTAGGAAGTATGACAAACTTTTAAAAAATGGTTGGATTCTTACATGTAATTATAAAATAAGAAGATAAAATTAAAATATTAATTAATCATAAAACTTATTAAATTAAGATGGGAATCATGTCAATGATGTGTAACTCATAATCAATCACATCTTATCTAAAATTTGGCACATGTAATTTTGTTGTGACTTGGGTATTACAGAATTTTATGAGGAAGGCCATGTCCTATATATGGTCTTACACTACAAATCATAAATGTAATGACAATGAAGTTTAAATAAAGGGTAAAATATGGTAAAAGAGTATGTTTGGATTGGTAATATAAAAAAAAAATTAATTTGTGAGAATGGTTTGGTCCTTTCCAAGTTCTTACACTACAACTCACAAGTGGAATTTTTAGAGGGAGTGATCCATGAAAAAAAAAATATTTATCAAGTGGGAGATATTAGGATTGTAGGGAGTGAAAAATGGAATGTAAGAATCATAATGTAGGCATATTATGAGAAAAACTTAGGAGACATGAGGCACACTAAGGATATATAAAGACACTAAGTGACTAGTGACCATCAATATACAAAGGATACCTATTCACTATAGGCACAAAGTTCTATAGGAAAATGAGTATGGTACTAAGATGAAATCATGTTGGTTTTTTTGAAAAAGAAAAATAAAATGGACCTACCTTACCAAAACATGTTCCCCATTCCTCAATACCTCTTACAGAGTCATCAATCTATTGTGAAGATTGGGTACTTGCATGACAAAGTAGGTAGCACTAAAAGATTTTATTATTCTCCTTTTCTAATCAGCTATCCTAATGCACCCCAATATAAATTTAATCTATCATGAGGCCAATTATGGAATTTTATATTATATTAAAAAAAGGAGATGTGCTTAAAATCATGTATTTTAGTGTGATTTTACTTTTGCAAATTTTGAATGTTTCTTTCTAGATCATTTCCTTTTATTAAATGATTTAGATTTTAACTTTTTATGGATTTTAAGATTCCCCCTCCATAAAAATTTGGAATGACCAATCATGAGAGATAAAGTGATACACATGAATGAGATTTAGGATTTGGCTAAAGGAAGCTATTATCCAAAGACATGATTGACTAGAACACTTAGGATAAACTATAAACCATCATGTTACCTCAAGTATCAACCATATGTATACTTAGTGTGTAAAAGAAAATAAGGGGAATAATAGGAAATCCAAAGTGGAGTGATAAAATGAGATTATAATGAGATGAATTATTTTCTAACTAATCACATGGTAAATAAGGAATGATTAAAGGTATCAAGGTCTATTTAACCAAGTCACAATAAAAATTATCCATGTTGATAGAGATAAGATAACAAACAATCATGAAAGAGAACAAGATAACCATAGAAAATGAACTCATGATGAAGAAGTGTGTAATAATGAAAATAATTATTAATAAATAATAGTAGTAGTAGTAGTAGTAGTAGTAGTAGTAGTAGTAGTAGTAGTAGTAGTAGTAGTAGTAGTAGTAGTAGTAGTAGTAGTAGTAGTAGTAGTAGTAGTAGTAGTAGTAGTAGTAATAATAATAATAATAATAATAATAATAATAATAATAATAATAATAATAATAATAATAATAATAATAATAATAATAATAATAATAATAAACATGTAGTGCGAAACAAAATTCATCATGTAAGATAGATAATAATTTTGTACAATGTCAAATGATATAAGATAGATAAATGCAAAGTTGGAGGACATGTCCAATCCAAAGGAATGAATAAATTATATAACACCATGAGTGTGTTTATAAATACTAATATATTTATACAAACACATGATACATAACTTTTGATAATTCCTTAATAAGTCTATCTTGGACTACAACCAAAGTCTCAATGATCTTCAAAGAAAGTTGAGAAAATACTTCACGTCCAATCTCCTTGATGAAGGATCATGTTGGTGAGGGATATAATGTAGGGGATGATTAGGATTAGGAATGGGAATGGGCTATATAGTAGATTAAGGGGTCATTGGTAGGGAATGGGCCATAGGTGAAAGAGTCATTGATAGAGAAGGGGCCACTAGGGAAGAAGGATCCATGGGACCACAGGTGGTGGGGCCATGGGGTAATAATGGGAGACTTCTTGTGAGGGTGACCTATTTTAGGAATGGTAGTAGTCATAAGAATGATCATGTAGTGATTTTGAATATGCTACTAAAGGATGCAGCAATGATTAGTGTGATGAGTAGTACATTTGTGTTCAAGAAAATATTCCTCTCCATATTTGGGAATATATTTAGGTAATACTTTTGGGGGAGTTAGAGCCTTATCTATGGGTTGAGGAGTGGTTGGACATAAGATATCAATATATCATTTTAGCCTATGAAAGTGTGTGGATAAATGATTATATGTGCCATGGAAAAAACAAATATTCTTATTAATAGACTTAGTAGGTGTACTAATAAAAGGAGTGGTAAAAAAAGATGAGTAAATATGGTATAATGAATAGTCTCTATTCCAATGACTAGAAAATTCATGAATATCATAATATGGCTAATTATCTAATTCAGTGAGCAAAGGAGTAATTTGTGGTAAATGTAGTAAACCATCACCAAAGGAAGGTGGGGTTATTGGAGAGATTGGTAAGGGTCAATAGAAGGAGATATAAGATCTGAAATAGGAAGAGACTCAGCTAGAGAGGGAGTGGGAATAGGATCCAAAGTAGACTCAATTGAAGAAGAGACGGGATACATAGAAGGATGAAGGACAATCATAAGTATCTCAGGGATAATTCAGATAGAGTGGTTGTGGTATCTATCAAATTGATAGTAACTAATCATATCATGATCCATAATCATATTCATATGAGGATATTTAAAAACTAGAGGTGTGTACACCATCTCTACCCTATGAATAAGAGGAAAAATATTAAAATTAGTAATTATATTAGATGGAATGCTATAATATATATGAAAAGACTAAATGAAAGATGAACGATAATGAATAATTTAAACATTTCATGCCTGAACAAGACCTCTTAAGAATGGATCATCTAAGGTATAACCATCATCATAGTTAAGTGTATGAAGATCGATATCATAGGTAGGGATGATCTTGTCATTTGATGTGGTGTGATGAATATAGTGCAAAGTATTAGTTAATGACAATAGGTATATCATCACTAGGTGGTTGATGGGAATGTGGTTTAAGAGAAGGTATAAGATGAAAAATGAGATGAGGTGAGATACTCAAGGTTTTAATCTTGAGATTGATCTCATCAAGATCATCATCATTTGAGTCTAAGAGGTTATGTGGGATATTATTGATGAGTTTGGGGTGACCACTATAACCTCAGGTGAAGTTGATAAAAAAATTAAATTGTTGATATTCATGAAATAAAATGATTGGCAAGGGTTTAAGGGTTAGAATATTGAATATACCATGGTATTGGAATTGTTAAAAATTTCAAGGGTTAGTATCACCTTGAATATTATCAGTTGCTTCATTTTGAACAAATTTGACATATTGGAAAGTAGAAGAGGAAATTAATCTCATGTGATGTGTCCATAGCCTACCAAGAAAATTTTTATAGGATAGAGTAAATTTTAATATCATCACCTTTACTCAAGTGGTGATAGGTGAGAGGGTGATAGGGATCCAAACATATCATAACCAAGGTATTTTCCTTTGGATATAGCCTTACCACATATTGTGTATAAACTTAATATTACATTCAGAATATCTAAGGGATTTAATAAAATGAAAATAGGAAACATAAGTGACTTAACTCTCATTAATCAAGGTATGCTTGACTTGGATATCATCAATTTGGACATTGATAAAATGGGTAAGATCATCTACATGAGGTAGAATCTCATCTGGGATCATAAAATTAGTGAGGAATTTGAGGGAAAGAGAAGTGTACATTATTTCATCAATGTGTTGGACATATATATGCATTATTTTAAAATACTATCTTATGATCTAGATAAATTGGCTTGGCATCTTTTGAGGTGAATATGAGGGATGTTCATTTCAAAAAATAACTTCATAAGATGACTACAATGACATGGAGAGGTATGCATAAGTTACAGAAATGGGATTTGAGATCGTAGATTAGTATGTTTTGTGATAGGATCTCACTCATCATAACCCATGAGGGGACTATTGGAAAGAGGTGAATAGAGTTAAATGAGGTCCTTAGAAGGAGGAGTTGAAGTAAATGTGAATGTATGTTTTAGATTGATGTAAAAATAGGTTTTGAAGGGGCCCCAAAACCCTGTAACAGAGAGTAAAAAAAGAACATCTAAGCCCACAGGCAATGCCTAAAAAACACTACTATGAAGTAGAAAAAATAGGTTTTTAATGGACCTGAAACCATTAGAGACACATACGGTCAAAACCCAGAAATAGAAATCTGGTAGCACAACAAACAAAAGATAACAAAAGGGGAACAAAGATCAGTACCAGTTTCTAAACCAACAAGAAGGACCAGATTATTCATTCAGTTCCAGTATCAAGTTCATGTCTTCTTTTCCTTTCAAAGTAGTTTCCTGGGTGGTAGCCTCCAGCAAAGCTCCTTTTTGTGTATCTTTCTTTCTGGAACTTTGCCTTGTCCTTTTCCTGGGACCCTCTAGTGCTTTGGTCTCCTCATTGGCTCGTTTATCTATATTGATAGCAGCAGCACAAATGTTGGACGTTACTTCCTCCATTTTCTTTCTGTTGTCCTTTATTAGTTCCCAGAGGTTGTTTTCATAAGCTTTGAGCTTGACAGGGATCTCGCTTAACTGATTTTCCATGTTGTTTGCTTTGTTCCAAACAGCTTTCAGAGAATCTTCCAAAGATTCCACTTTTCTCTTGAGATCAATGATCTCCCTACACAACCAGGAATCAAATTGGGAAGAAGACTCAGCTTTACAGTTAACCCAGGTCATAGGAGTGTGTATTTCATCATTCTGATTCTTCCCTCTCCAATCCTCAGACTTTTTATTGGGGCTATTCCTGCCTTCTTCAAAGAAGTCTTCTTAACTCTTTTGTTCCCGCTCATTGATTCTAGTTTGAATTTCCATCTCCATATTTTGAATATCATCCTGGACAGAAATTTCCTTTTCATTCTTAGAAGTTGGGTCCTCACCAGGATCTTCCTGGACAAATTCATCCTCTGACACTTTCTGGTTTTCCTCCGTCTCTTCCGTTCTGATAGCAGAATCCTCCTCTGTATTGACTTTATCTTTTTCAATTTCCTCAGATCCTTCTTCATCATTACTAGAGTTGGTGTCCTAGCTCTCAGTTCCTTCTTCTTCCTCCAGTTTTTCCTCCTCGGGTTCTTCAATTCTCTCCCGCCCCCTTTCTTCTTCTACATTCTGTTTATTAGGACTAGGGGTCTTAATTTTGCCTCTCCTGCTTACATTTTCATTCTTTTTATTTGCTGGCAACTTATTTTTCCCCTATTTTGGATACTTAACTAGTGCCCTATTCTTGCAATAGCCTTTAATAAGCAGAATAAGGCCTTCGTGAAGAATAGGGTGCAAATCCTTTTTCCTATGAGCATAAAGGCTTTGGATCAGGGAGTAGCGAAGATAGAAAGGAAAAGACAAGCTAACCTTATGCCTGAAGTGGTTGAGGAAGACAAAATGGAACTTATGCACTCATTTGCTTCTTCCGTCTAGGATGAAATACTCCCTTATACAACTAAGGACGTCCCTCCATATCCCTTTAATCTGGTCCAGCTCATAAAAATCCCCATTTTTGACTAGCTTCTACTCCTCCTCATCCATTTTGGGGAACTTACAAAAGGCCTCGTTCAAAATGCTGGTCTACTTGGAAAATTTGAGTCCATCCATTGGCAACCCTGTAACCTCAGCAAGAAAATCCTCAGTTAAATTTACAGTTATACCATGCAAAGTGACCCTGTCATCAGACCAATTTTTGAAGAAGGCCGTTGTGATATGCGGTTTAGAGCCGTGGATTCTTTCCATGTAGCTCATAACTTTTCCTTTCTATAGAATTGTCTAGACTTGATGTTTCTCTCTCCATTCTACACAGCTCTTATGCTCCTATTTACGGGGTTCTCCCTTCCTTTCACGTGCCATACTCATTTTCTTTGAATCCCAATTACTATGGGTATTACCCTGGATCCTCCTGCTGCCAAGTTGAATGGGACATCGACTTTGTTTGTGGCTTTTTTGGATCTGCTTCTCCCTCTTGAGGACCTTACTCTTTAATAATTGAGTTCCTTTCCCCATGCTACCACTCCTCCTACTCATTATGTTTTTATTACCCTCCAATCTTACCTTCTTTTACATTTGTGGCATTGAGAAGAATGATCGCCCTTAAATCCACATTCCTTTCTAAGGTTTCATCCCACCTCACTTTTTGACCATCCCGAACAGCACAGTTAGCAAGCCAATCTGCAACACCATTGGCTTCACGGTAGGTGTGGGTGATTTTTATATCTTAAAATTTATTCAAAAGAGTTTTCATCTCCTTTACCTTATCCTCTATGGTCCAAGATGCATTATTCTTATTATTAAGGATGTTAATAACATTCAAAGAGTCCCCTTCGAGCCACAATTTGGAATATCCTGAGTCCATAGCTAATTTAAGGGTCTGGAGGGCAGCTGTAGCTTCGGCAATGTGGCAGTTAGATATACCAATGGGAATTGCGATAGCATGAATGTATGTTGATAATATATGGGAGGTTTAATTGGAGGACTCTTTTATTGATTGGATTGAGAAGATGTGGTAGTTTTTGTAGGTTTAGTTTTAGATAAATTGGAAGAAGTGTTAACATAAGTTTGAGTATTATTGGTGATGGGTAATGTTTTTAGAGTATTGGTAGAAATGTTATGAGAAGTTTTATCTAAAGGAGGTGTTGGAATTGTTTCATCAAAATATATAAGGTATTCCCTACCTAACTATGTTAAGTGAGTTGGGGAAGAATCCTAGATAACACAAAAAGTGTGAGATGATTGAGGAGCATGGATGGTATGAGGATCAATCAAGGTAAACACCCTTTTCATATTAGTCATATCAACCACTTTATCTTATGGATTTGGGTATATAAGATTATCAACATTATTGGTAGAAGGGGTAAGCTTATCTTGATTATCTTGGTGATTCGAAAGAGGATCTTTATAGAAGGACAAATGATAATTATCTTCGTTCAAAGATTAATATTTTATTTGTGGTTAATGGGATATTAAGGAAATATCATAGGCTTTTTGACATTTATGATTGATATAATCATGGTAAAAATTTGAACTGAGAAGAATATCCATAGCTAAATTATGAAGTTTCCTACAAGTCTCATGAGAATGACCCCAAATAGCATGAAACTAACAAAATTTATTAGGATCATATTAGGAATTCGTAGGAAAAGAGGGATCAAGATCTTATGGAAGAGGCCTTCATATATTATTTTTTAGTTTTTTTAAGGATGAATTTTTATGAACATTGATGTAATTTGTTGAATATAAATGATTATTAATGATGTTTTTAGGAGGGGAAGCTTGTTCTAGAATCTGGATGAGAACAATAACTTGAATAGTATGAATGGTATCATAATAATTGGTGACACTATCATTAATATCATGATGATTCTTATTTTTATTATCATGTAAGTACTCATAAAAGGTTGGGATGGCTCAAATTGATGCATGAGGAAATATTGGTGATTGGCTTAGTCAATGACCTCTTCCAATGTGCATGGAGGGAGAGTCTAGACCAAATATTACAACTTGGGAAAAGAGTGTTGGTAAATAGATGAATGAGGTTATTATTAGCCAATTTTTGGCCTACATAGAAAACATACCTAAATTTAGTGAAGTGTCTTGAAGATCAAGTATGAAGCAAGGCTTGAAATTTTTTTTGGATGGAATGAGTGGTCCAATGGTCTCACATTGATCACAAAGATTTTTAAACACTTTAATTTTTCTTAAATTATATTTTAATTAATCTATATGGAAATTCAAATAGGTTTTCATGGTGATAAATGTAATTCAATATCAATGACAAGTTCACGTAGGCCTTAGAAAATCATTCAGAGATACAAAATTTTAGGAACAAGATTTGTGAAACCAAACCATCTTTAGGATGTCATGAAGAACTAGACTATATAGCTTGCTTATGAAATATATAAATATTCTATAAAAGCCTTACATGACCATAAGACCATGTGTGATAAATGTCATTAGTTCCAAAATCATACTCTACAAGTTTCATATCTCGAAGAGTCTTCTATCCTGAGATCTAATCCTTTAAAGTTCATCTTGTCGAGTCTAAGTAGCTAGGCCATCCTACATGTCACATGGAAATACACTAGTCAACTTTTTTATGAATTTTATAATGAGATAAAGAGGCCTCACATGGCCAAACTAGTATGTGTGATCAAATTTATATATTCTTAAGAAATACTCTACAAGTTTCATGACTTGATGAGTTTTCTATTTGAAAATCTAAGTCCTCAAAGTTGGTCATATAGAGCAAGATGTTCATGTGAGTGTAAAATTCAAGTCTCAAAAAATAAGCATTTATATTCAATTGATCAATGATAGGCATGCAGATGCCATGTAAAAAAATAAATTTCAACTCACTAGAACACTTTTTAAACACACTC
This sequence comes from Torreya grandis, assembly GCA_037957365.1. Lineage (NCBI taxonomy): Eukaryota > Viridiplantae > Streptophyta > Pinopsida > Cupressales > Taxaceae > Torreya > Torreya grandis. Next base: position 1,409,587 of record JARHVA010002701.1, on the reverse strand, counting down.
AGAAAGTTCTTGGAACTGATAGATCATGTGGGCACAATATTTTTATTATCAAGAACATCTCTTACAAATTTGGTGCCTCCATGATATTTTTGATTCTACATCTAAACCTTTAAATTTGGTCAAAAAAGATGAAAATTTTGTACAAATGTCAAATTTAAGATATGGTAAAGACAATTAAGGTCTTAAATTTAATGGTTGTGTGGATATTAATGATGGTCCCACATAATTAAAATGATGGTTGCATAGATGTTAGATTTAGACCATGATAAATAACCATTTGTTTTCAAATGTAAGTAGATCCAATGGTTGGCATTCATTCATACCAAGGGATATTGATGGTGTGATATGATTCAAAAGTCCAAAAATATATATAATCCACCACATGGCATAGACACATAAATCAATAAGATTGACAGAGTATCTTGAGTGTAAGTATGGGACAACCAAGTGGCACCATCTTAGATAGAGTTGACAAGTCAAGGGTAGGATTGATGACTCTCATTTGATGGGTCAAAATATCAATATAATAACTTATATATCGATAGCTAATAAATAAAGGTTTGAACTTAGGATTTTTTATGAAGGTCAATTAATCAAAATTCAACCTAGGGAAGAAAATATACAAGGACATAGTTTGAGCACGGACCTAGATTGAACTAGAATGGGACCAAACATTACTAAAAGAGTTACATAAATGAAAAATAGGACATTTAGACTTAATGAAGATTAATGTTTGATATCTTTTCATCAAAATAGGAACCAGGCATCGATTAGAGTGTTATTAATATATTGACTATAGGAAAACCAATATGAGATTGATTTTCAATCTACAATGAGACCTTGCTCAAATATTTTCTTAGGGTTAGATATGTGATTATGGGGAAGATTATTATCCTTCAAAATGGTCATTTTAAAGAGAAAATATATATTTATAGCCATATACATTATAATAAGTGTGGCTTTATCAATTTCAAGGTGTGAAGATTTGGTCCTCATAAGCAGATCAAAGTAAAGGTGGCATAATGTCCTAAGAAGTGACTTGGTAATTGGATAAATATCATGGAGCATTAATTTATTTTTTAGATCCTTTTGAATTTTTTTCCTTCTTTATAATATCATGACTCAACATCCTTGAGTTGGTGTTAATCCATCGAAGGTGGTTAGGACTCATTCAATGTTTTCTATCTACTTAGTTCCCTCTCTTTCCTTCATTTTTATATAAATATAAGATTCTAAGACTTAAATTAGAAAAATACCTATCTTGGGCATGAATATACTCTATCGAGATTGATCTTTGTAACCTCTTTAAATTAATAAACGAATGTTCTTCATATTTCATCATATTAGTCTAGTGTGTTTATGTCAGATTGATTTGCATGTGTGGTAAAAGCTTTTCCCTTGATAAGTCATAATCTCACCTAGCTAGTAGTTTATCCTAATATGTAGGTCATGTTTAGTGTTTAATTTCACTTGATTAGGGCTATCAAGTGAATACATTGACTAGGTAACTCCCTTTAATTAGGATTTTCCATCATTTCCCTCAGGTTTAGATCATTCGGTGAACCTATCCATGAAATGTTGATGCATAACATACACTTGGATTTGTAGATCTAGTCTTTTTCTTATCTCATTAGTGTTTTTAGAAGTTTAAAAAGAGTGGATGAATAATCAAATTACTGGTGCATCACTTCCTTTACATGTTTTCATGAATTATTACCCATTTGTCTCTCCCTTTTCCTAATTAGATTTTAGTTTAGGTAATAGATTCGAAAGGAGTCCAACCTTCTTTGGAGGTCTGATCCAATTTTAGGTGACCCATAGCCAAGGATCATTCCCATATTGGACTAGATTTATGTAAGAGAACCTGAAAAATCCCTTTACTCAGCTTGGGTGAAATCTAAGACACCAACTGGTGGGACAAATGTCTCAGAGAGTTTAAATATTTTTGGTGTGTCTTTCCTCTAATCATCTTTTAGAAGATATCAAGTTAACACCAATGGTAACTCTACATCAACATCAACTATTATAATTAGCCTATGTGCCTAATCACCATCATTTGGTATGTATCATAACCTAATTGATTAATATGCATGTTATTTCATTTATAATCATTCATATCAAGTTATAAATGTTCATGGCTTCACCCCAAGTGGCCCTCAAGATTCAATGTATTATCTTTGTCAAAATTTGCCTCTCTCTAGTCAACTAGAAATGGACCTAAAGGAGATGATGTTTTATTTTAAGAGGAAGTTTAGAGAGGTTGATAGGAAGGAATAATATTATAGGAAAAAAATGAATCTTAAATAATAAGCTTATGTTTAGGATCAAAAATTGAGGTTTTAAGAGGAATGCTTGGTTAGGCAAGACTAAGCTAGCAAGGAAAATGACTATTATCTACTCTTAATGAGAGAAACCAACCTTAGATCCCAATACCTTTCCTACTCCTTCTCAAAACCAACCCCTCAGATAACCTTGTCAAATCTCACCCTTATCACATAGAGAACATGAAGCCATCCCATCTTGGATCCTCTCTTATTCCAATGATCCTAACTATTTCATACCCTCTAGTATGAAATCATCCCCTCCCACACCCATTCATAAAAAGGATAAGGTGGCCAAGTCTCACACATTACCCTCATGGAAATTGATCAAGGAAGACACAAAGAAGAAAAGGGAAGTGCTAGCTGAGGTAGTCCAAGATCCAATCCAAAAAAAGATGGATTAAATAGAGCTCAAAATTCTATCATATGAAAGAAATATTTGCTAAAATTCTTAGTTGAAGAAGTGAATGATCTATTTTTAAATGTGTCCAAATATCCAGAGGAGAGGCATGACTTGTAAAAAATTATATTATATAAGGTGGGGACTTGGGAGAAGTAGTAAAGTGACTTGCACTAATTGTCTTAATAACCCTCTTGTATTATTTAAAAGCTTTCTTATGTTCCTTATTTTGATGAAGTTATTAACCATGTTCAATACAAACCAAGGGAGTTTCCTAGTTAGACTGAAAAACCTATTCAAGATTATATTCAAGAGAATAAACATTCTTGTATTCCCCCTTCTTCATCACTCATCTCTCAAGATCAAATTTCTCATACAGATAAGGAGGTGTCAGACATTGATGAGGTAGTGGCCAAGAAGAAACATCAAAATGTAGAGGTCTACAAAAGTTTCTATTTCCCTCCTCTTGAGTACTCCCTAAATGATTCTATTACCCTAAATATCCAAAAATATGATCATAATCAACCTTCCTTACTTCATAATACCTCTCAATCAGGTGAACTTTTTCACCCTCCCACCATCTTCTCATAGAGGAAAAACCTATTTTATAAAGAATATAGGAGAAGCTTGTAGTAAAATTTGAGCCTAAAAAGGAAAACATGAGTGTCTATGATGAAAAGATAATGATAGGTAGTCCACTTCATTCAAATGGAGAAGAGTCAATTTTTAATTAAACTTCTTGGTATGGTTTTTGTAAAATAGAGAATAAAGGTAGTACTGATGCCTTCATATTTGAAGAGGTATGCACCTAGAATGTAACTAAGAGTAGAGGAGATTTTGAATAGTCCCAAGAGTTTCCATTTGGTGTGGATGCAGATGAGGATGACCATGGTATAGAGATTGACAATGTCAATCAGTCAGATGAAGATGAGGTAGAAATAGAAATCAAGGAGGATCAGGGTGAGGTATGTCATCAATTATACCATGGCTTCATGGACTAGGTAGAGGTTCTAAACTAGCCTATATCTCCTCCAAAACATGAAGATGAACATGTAAATCAATCTATATAATATAATTGGTCCCAATATGAATTGTCCATTGAAGGTAGTAATTATATCTCCAAGAATGAAGAAGGATGGTTAGACCAAGAGCCATAAGAATATGACATGGTGAACCATATATGGGTTAATGAACTACTATATGGTTCCTTTTAGAGAAAGCAAGGAAAATATGGTGTTAAATTTTTCATTGTCTTGAATGACCAAGAGAAAGCTCCATTTTAAAGTGATGAGAGCTTTTACCTAAGCCTAGATAGTCAACCAAGCAACAATTCAAATGAGACATTACATATTATGCTTACTTCAGAGAAAAAAATTGGTCCATCAAATGAGGAGTTTGTAGGAGCCCCTATAGTCAAATTTAGATCAAGCCTTGAGGAAATGTATCAATATATCTATATTAAATACATGTTTATCCCTTTTAATTCACTTGAGAGCTTACCAAAAGAGTAAGCAATTAGGAATATTATCTCACCTATCATGAGATCTCAAAATCAAGGTACGTTTCATCCTGGTCCATCACAAGTAAGTGATGTTAAATATATTCCATTTGATCTAGAGGGAAAATACTTTTAATTTTTAGTCATGTACATATTAGAATATTTTTTGTGATTTTATCTATGTGACATGTGCACATTCCTTTCCTGTTGTGTGTTTCATTTTAAATAAGTGTCTTGGGCACTTTATTTATTTTAGTTTTTTTGTTTTGGTCCTTATTGCTTCAAGAGGGGGTTTTTAGGAAAGGGTTAGCCTTGTATCACATTTTATATTAGCTAACAGACAAAGCCCTATGACTCCATGCCCAATGGATCAGACTAGGTAAATGGTCTAGGTTCTCAAGCATAATAGGCATGCTACCTAACTAAGTCACCAAAGATGTTAGCCAATTTTTGGCCTACATAGAAAACTTTCCTAAATTTATTTTTATGTCCTAAAGATCAAGTATAGATAAAGTCTTGAAAAATTTTATAGATGGAAGAAGTGTTCCAAGGGTCTCACATTGATCAAAAAGATTTTGAAACACTTTAAGCTTGCTTAAAGTACATTTTGATTAATCTACAAAGTAAACAGAAGGATCCAAATAGGTCTTCATGGTGATCAATGCAATTCAAGATCAGGTCACATAGGCCTCATAAAATCATTCAAAGATACAAAAGTTTACGAATAATTTTTGTGAAACTAAACTATCATTAGGACATCATGAAGAACTAGATTAGATACCTTGCTTGTGTAATTTATAAATATGCTTATAAATACTCATGTGACCATCAAAACATGTACAATCAATTTCCTTAGTGCCAAGACTATTTTCTATAAGTTTCATATCTTGATGAGCCTTATAGCTTGATATCTAAGCCTTCAAAGTTTAGCTTGTTGAGTCTAAGGGGCCAAGTCATCCTGCATGTCACAAGGAAACACACTGGTAAGATTTATTTTTCATTTAATAAAAAATATCAAGAAGCCTTGTGTGACTAAAGGAGTATGCATGATCAAATTTATTCATGCCTAGAACATACTCTACAAGTTTTATGTCTTGATGAGATTATTATTTCAAGATTTATGTCCTCAAATTTAATCATGTAGAACAATATGTTTGCACAAGTGTCAAATCCAAGACTTGAAAAATAGCCATTTATATTTAAATGATCATTCATAGGCATGTGGAAATTATGTAAAACATGCAATTCATCTCACTTGAACACTTTGTAAAAAAACTTAGAAAACTCCCAAAACTAGTAGATCAAGTGGGAATAATCTTTTTAATATCAAGAACACCTCCTACAAATTTGATGCCTCTATGACCTTTTTGCTTCTAGATCCAAGCATTAAAATTTGGTCAAAAAGGGGAAATATTTAACTTAGACATAAAATTTAAGATATGGCAAAGACCATTAGGGTCTTAAATTTGGTGGTCATGTAGATGTTAATGATGGTCCCATAGACTTTAAATGATTGTCATATAAATGTCAAATTTATACCATGGTAAATAGCTAGTTATTTTCAAATGCGAGAAGATCCAATGATTGGTAGTCATTCATACCAAGATAGATTGATGTTATGAGATGAGTCAAAAGGTGAAAGATATTTAAAATACACCATGTAGTCTAATCACATAAATTAAGTAGACTGATAGTGTATCCTAAGTTCAAATGTGAGACTACCAAGTGGCACTAGCTCGGATAGAGTTGACAAGCTAAGGGAAAGATTGATGGATCTTGTTTGATCATTCTAATCAAGATCAATGGTGAATGGATGGGTCAAAATGTTAATAGGTTGAGTTAGATATTAATAGACAAAAAACAAAGGTTTAAACCCAAGATTTTTGATGAAGGTTGATGAATTAAAATTTGACCCAGGCAAGAAAATATAAAATGATAGAGCTCGAGCATGGAACCAAATTAAACTAAATTGGGACCAAAAATTATGAGAAGAGATATATAAATGAAAAATAGGACTTTCAAACCTAATTGAGACCAAGGGTTGATATCTTGTCATCAAAATAGAAACCAGTTATCGAGCAAAGTGTCATTAATATATTAACTATAGGAAAACCAATATAAGATTAGTTTTCAGTCAATAACGAGAACATGCATAAATATTTCCTTAGGGTAGATATGTGATTATGGAGAAACTTCTTATCCTTCAACATGGTCATTTCCAAGATGAAATATATATTTATATTCCTCTAAATTAGAATAAGCATGTCTCTATCAGTTCCAAGGAATGAAGATTTAGTCTTCATAAGTCAAAGTAAAGGTGGTATAAAGTCTTGAGAAGTGTCCTAGTAGTTGGATAAAGATCATGGAGAATTCATTTCTTTTTTAGAGAATTTTTAAGTTTGTTCCTTCTTTATAAGATCATGACTCAACATCCTTGAGTTATTGCTAATCCATCGAAGGTATTTTGGCCTCATTCAATGGTTTATATCTACTTAGTTTCCTCTCTTTCCTTCCTTTTTTCTATAAATGGAGGATTCTAAGCCTTGAATTAAAAAATACCTCTCTTAGGTATGACTAGACTCCACCAAGATTGATCTTTGTAACCTCTTGAAATGAATAAAGGACTATTTTTAAAATTTCATCATATTAGTCTAGTGTGTTAAGGTCAAATTGATTTGCATATGTGGTAGAAGTTTTTCCCTTGACAAGCCTTAATATCACCTAGCTAGTAGTTTATCTTGTTGTGTAGGTCATTTTTAGTGTTTAATTCCACTTGATTAAAGCTATCAAGTGGATACATTAACTGCTTAAGTCTATTTAACCATGCTTTTCCATCACTTCCCTCAGGTTTTGATCACTTGGTGAACCTATGCATGAAATATTGATGCATAAAAGACATTTGTAGTTGTAGATATAGTATTTTCTTATCTCATTATTGTTTTTATAAATTCAAAAAGAGTGGATGCATGATTGAATTACTAGTGCATCACCTCCTTTACATGTTTTCATGCATCATTACCAATTTCTCTCTCCCTTTTCCCTGTTAGAGTTTAGTTTAGGTGATAGATCTAGAAGGAAGTTGGCCTTCTTTAGAGGTCTGATTTATGTTAAGGTCACCCATAGCCTAGGATCATTCCCATGTTTGACTATATTTGTGTAAGAGGACCTAAAAAATACCCTTAGTTAGGGTGCAATCTAGGACACCAATAGTTATCATCTTCCATATTATGTTCACATTTATTAGATAATGTCTTCTATTATTTGATGAAATATTGTGTATTTTTTTTATCTCAAGTTGCTTACAATTAATAAAATAGGCCAAGGCATTTTTAGGGAGATCACTAGTTTGAAATTATTGGACTAGATCACTACTAAATCCTCAAAACTAGTAATGGAATGAGATTTGAGTTGGTTATACCAATTTAAAGCATCACATGTGATAGTTAATTCTAATAGCTTGGTAGCAGTAAAAGTATTTAACTCGATCCAATATTTATACACATTTCCAAATGTTTTTAAGTGAAGAGTAGGATTTGTTGTCCCAGTATAAGTAATGGTAGGGGTGATACCTCATATATCTGTGTCAACAATTTGAGGTGTAAGAGTCTCATTTTGAAGGTGATTTATTATTTTGTTAATAAGAGGAGGTTGGGGGATAAAATTACCATGGTAATCTTAAAAAGGAGGCAAGGGGCATTTTCGTTATGGATTCCCCATGGAACCTATTGAGGGTGATTTTGAAGATGGATAATATGATTTTACATTTGAATCATTTGGTTGGCTTTATTATCTTGGAAAAAATTCATTTTATTAAGACTTTGTAATAGAAGTGGATGGGTTTGAGTAGTTCTATTTGCATTATGTGACACATTGGCATTGGTAGTAGTGGCTTGGGTGCCACTATGGGTGTTATTAATGAATTGATAGAAATTATTTGTAAGTGAGGAACTAAAATTATGATTCACTTGTATGGAAAAATTTGTACTAGTAAATGGATGAGAAGAAGCAGCACTAGAGGCATGATTATGATGAGTAGAAAATGATACACTAGTGGAAGAATTGAGAAAAGCTGGTCATAGAAGAGGTCTACTAGATGTAGAACCTATCATGTTGGTAGAGATATTGGGCATGGAGGTGGAGTAAATCAAATAAGAATATGTCATGGTATGAAAAGGGGTCAAAAGAGAGGGAAGAGGTTGAGAATCAAAGAAGCTAATATCCCCAAATCCATGTGAGAATGTGGGAGAAAGTGAAAGGGGTTCCTTAGTCTGACCACTTATCATGAGATGGTAAATAGTAAAATGATATTTTACTTGATGTTGGGGAAACTCATTGATGAAGAAGAATAATTCTAGAGTACACTCTAATTTAGGTTGATCTTTTAAGGAGAAGAGAGGGTTATGAACTAAAGAGGAATGAGGATGGTTCCCATTATTTGTAGTATAAGTGGATACATGCACATTAATTTCATTTAATGTAGGATCCACAAGATACTTATGGGAGAACCTATTAGGGTTGATAAATCTTATCATATATATTTAATTCAACTCAGAATTGTCTTCAAATAGGAAGTTCATAATTAAGAATAAAGATTAAGGGAGATAAATTTGATGTAAATGTAAATAGGGAAAAAGGTTACAAACTCAAGTAGGTCAATTGTGTTCTATAATCCAAGAGGTAGATAAGGGTACAGAGTCATGAATATTGACTCTATATTACAAATAGGGTGTGAAAATGAGTTGATAAGGATACAAGGTTGACTAATTCAATTAATTACTATAACCTAACTGATAGAAAGGGATATAAAGTTATATAAGTTGACTCTATATTTAATATAGGGTATGAAACTAAACCTGATAAGAATATAAGGTTGACCAAGTTGACTTGTTATTATCACCTAAATGGTGAAAAGGGATATATATTTATACATGATGACTTTATACAGCAGTTTGGGAGATAAGGTAGGAATAAGGGATACACAATCATGTAGTCCACTATCTAATGTTGACAGGGGAAAACACAATCTATAAGACAATATACTAGATAGAATGATAGTGCACTAAAATAGGGAAAAGTTTGCAATATGATTGAAACATGAAATGGAAACAAACACACAAAAAATTGGATCAATGTAAGTGATCCAATTAAAGAATATAACATAAAATCTTGCACCAATGTTAGCTGATGCAAATTTTTACATTATAACACACAATGATCAAAGAGAAAGCAGTCAATTAAAAACTAAATTCTAACTAAGTGGTCATCCTGAGTGTTATTAGATTATCAGCAAGTATTTTTTTATGTGTTATAGGAAATTTGACTTAAAATAAGGAACTATAAAGTAATATATTGATGGTTTTAGGATGTTTAGGATAAAAGGGATCTATGTTGGTAATGGTATTGGCTTGGTATTGGGGCCTATCCGCTCACTTCACAATATTTTAGTGATAAGGGTGTCAGATTCTTTACTAAAACTTATCATTAACCACATATTTATACTTGGCTAGAGAAGTAAGTGAAATTCCTCCTTGGTGATGAAATCTAATTAGGTAAGCCTTTGGAAAATAAATGTTAAATGTGTTTTAACTATAGTGTGATTTGGTAGTGTGTGAAAAAAGATAAAAATTATGTAACTAAATGGTATTTTGAAAAAAAACCTAATTAGAATATATGAGCTACTCTAAGCATATAAATAACTAAAATTGAAAGTGTGAATTAATTACTAGAAAATAGTTGTCAATTCTGAAATTTATAATGGTATAGAGTCAATTCAACTGACACTATATGCAAATAGTAAAAATTGGATTCAAATGGGTCACTACTATTCTATATACGAAAAATTCTTTAAGAACTAATTTGAATAGGTCAACTCCATCTTTTAGATAGAAGATAGGGTACAAAACTAGGTCAACCTAGTTGACTTGGTTTTTTATAAGGTTACAACTTTGAAGACTACTAACTTACACAAAACAAAACTAAAATGAAGTAATAAAGTTATTGAAGGAAAAAATTAGGAATATTAGTGGTTTAGAAGATGATTAGGATTACAAATTTTATGCAAAAGTACCTTAAATGCTACATTCAAATTATATAAACTAAGTTTACTTGTTTGACCTAGTTTTTTAAAACCTTATGTGATAAAAATTTATAAGATGACTAGGTCAACCTATTTGACTTGGTTTATTGATCTCGATATTGATTGAAAGACTAAATCAATCTATTCAACCTAGTTTATTGATCTTGATGTTGATTGGGATACTGAGTTGACTTATTTGACCTAGTTTTCTTATCCAAGACTAAATAAGAGTATTATGTTGACCAATTCGATCCATTAAATTTAATTTGATGAAGACCTACATAGAAATAATAGTGTTGTTTTGATATGACTATGTCTTAAACATATGCACATAAAGTTATAACTATACTGACTGGTTTGATATAGTATCACAAATATATATAAAAAATATGATAGAAATAAAAGTGTGAAATAAATATTGCAACAGTTAAATTCACATTGGTTTCACCAAAATATATGCAATTGGAAATGTAGTAGATCAACAAATTAATCCTAGATTAGAAAAGATAATTCCTACTTATGCTTCTGATTGGGGATACATTAGATAATTAGAGTAATGACCAAGATAGACTTGTTAAACCTAATCAATGGATCTCTTACCATAAATAATATCACTAGAGAGGGTTCCAAAGCCTTGAGTAAATAAAAAATTGTGTAGTAACCCTAACTAGGTCCTGTGTTTTTATATTCGCTAAACTTATAACAAGTAAAGTAAATTCTAATGTAGTGCTCACTAAAGTTCATTACACAAAGTGGGGGTAATAAACATTAAAAATAAACATGAATAGAATACATATACTCACATCAATGCATATATAATCCTTATGCATGGAATACAAGTCCAAATGCATATCTATCTACTCTTACAAATGAGGAACAAAGTTATGAATACTTACATTTGAATACAAACTCATCAAGCCTCAATCTCTCCATTAGACAAGGTGATTCACAAGAGGTTATTGTGGTAGTAAGGATGACAAGGATAAATTGGATCTAGGCTACACAACCTATCAATGCATCCAAAAAAATTATCCACAAGACAATATTTGTATCTCTAAAGTAAGTATAAAACCCTAAGATTGTTCCTTAATTAGAATTATGGATATGTAGATGCACAATATATCTTATTTTTTCTTAGAAATGGTAAAATAAATGTGTTTATATAGGTAGATCTAACCCTAAAACCTTTCAAAAGTTTAATCAGACAAGGTTGACCTAGTTGACCTAGTATCATAATTAATAAAAATAATCTAGGTGATCAACTAGGTTGGCCATGGGCTAACCTAGACCCTAATAAGTTTTGTCAATAAGGATATAAGGTCGATGTGGTTGACTATGTAATGTAAACTATCAAAAATGGGTTTATGTAAGGAAAAAAGATAATGAAGGTGGTAAAATCCTATAAGAGGGTGAAAAATAAGAGGCAAAGATTAGGGGAATGGTTTTATGAGACAAGTGTGTAGATAACAAGTGTCAAAAATGGACAACAATCTTACAAATCAGCAATGGTCTGCCGACCCCTTTCCTTTTGCACCTCGAGATATTAAGACTTGATAGGTTCTTAAAAGATAAATAGCATTAGTAATTGATAATTTTTGAAAATATTATGTATAAATATTCTTTCTAACTGGCCTTATAACAAGGACGAATGTCAAGGGACTAATTCTTTTAGCTTGTTGATTTGGCATATAGAACTAAAAAACATAGTAAAGAGCTATGAGGATTATGATATAATTAATTATAATCATCAGCTAAAGGTTTATGTTATTAATACTATTGCATTATTTCTTAACAAAATATTCTAGTTAATACTAAAGAGCACCTTTGAATAGTTATGGCTCAATCTAGGAAGTTACATCAAGTGGAGTTTCTATGAAAACATAGATAATAACCTAGAAAACTTATTACAATAAATTAAGTTATAACTACTTAAAATTTTTGTTGCAAATTTTAAATTGATAAAAATATACTAACCATGAACTACTTGGAACTATTATATTATATATCAATAAACTAAACTACTAGTTAGATAAAACACATAAAAACTATAACACAGAAATGAAAGAAAAAAGTATGAAACACATTTTTTAGAAAAAACTAGAAAGGTCTATATCTATATTGAATATAAAAATGTATCCTCCCTTTAGAATGTGGGAGATGAATTATATAGGCTTGGTATGTGGATAATTCATACTATAATCCATGATCAAAGCTTCATCATCACTAGGACATACATGGCCATGACATAACCAATCATGCAAAAGGATAAAACATTATTAAAAAACATTCTATTATAATTAATTGATATGAAAATAAGAGGAAATGTCTATGATGAGGACATAATACTTGTTGATACTTGGGCCCTAAAATTTATTATATTTTAAACCTGAGTTATAGTTATGGTTAGCATGGACATTGTTAGCAACCCAAGCTATACCCTTTGAAGGAGGTTGTGTGGGCCTACTTAAAAATTGGACTAACATGGGAATGATCTAAAGGTTGTGGGTGACCTTATCATTAGACCAAACCTCTATTATATGGGACTAGATCAACTGGTACATCACTTATAGCTTGGAAACACTAAGAACTATTTCTTGGTGTGAAAAGGGATAATAATGAATAAAGGAAATTTAATCTAAGAGGTGGTGATACACCAACATGATAGTTAATCCACACTAATAATACTCCTAAAAAAACTAATGGACTAAAAAAAATTAAAAAACCATCTTCTAAAGTTCTTATGCGAGACTACTTCATGTGGATATTGTGTTAGGAAACTAAGGTGCAATGTTATAACAAGAAGGTCTATTATGATACTCTTACTAGTTAGATCACACTTCAAACTTCATCACGAAAATTTATACACACCACATAACCACATAGGATATTCTATTAGCATCTAGGTGAACAAAGACCTAAAAAGGAGAGAATTTCATCAAATATGCAAATCAAAAAAATTATAACACAATAGATATCATCATTAAAAGAGCTATAACAATTATTCATTACCAATCCAATAGGTCTATAAAGTATAAATTAGGTAGAGTTTCCTCATACCTAGGTGAGGGATAAAACTCCAAGCCTTAAGGCCTAAGTAAATAGTAGAAATGGAAGAGAAAGAGGGGAAGAATGGCATGGAGGAGAGTTAAAAAGTTCATCAATGACCATAATTATTTCAACCTATAATTACAGTTAGTTACATAGTCCTCATTCAAACTCCGTCCATGTATATGTGCTTTTAATGACTCCTTTTGACATAGAGTTGAGGTGGTAGATTATTAGTAAGACCTATTCAAGGTAATTCCATGCTAAAAATAGTCAATCAATCCTTCATATGGTAGTTACAAGGTGTAATGAGGAGCAATCAGCCTCCTTGAGGTATTTGAGTAGCTCATTAGCCCTTATGCATATTGATAATCCTTGATAAAATATTCCCATCTCCCATGATGACTATGAAGAGTGCTTAAATTTCCCCCTAAGAATAAATTACAATGGTAATGACCCTGTAGTAACTCCTCCAATATCCTCTTTATATAAGTTTTCAACTTCTTGGTTGACTAAGTGTGTCGAATAAACTAATTAGGCCTAGTCATCAGACTATGTGTAATTAAGTGTCCATAAAAACATGTACGAGATCTTAAGTTCATATGAAATAGAATTTTATAAGCCTAAATTTTTTTTTATACCATGATTCAACCCTTCAATATGTTTCACACTTGTAACCCTAATCTACTTAGATAACTAGGCCACTTTCTCTCTCATGTCTACAAACTAGCTATTTTTAAGGACATTGTAGAGACCTTTATGGGAATATTATTGGTTATCTTATGACTTGATAATGTGTAAAAAGTGTCAAACATCTCCCTCTAATCATTTACATCATCCAAATAGTTTTTCACCCTATTTTCTACTCAATTTCTTAGAAAAGTATAAAATTTTAACACTTTCATATAGATTATGTACAACACAGTACCATTACTAGGTCCTCCTCTAAGTTTACTTTGTGTTTAATGAGTTTATTATGTCATTTTGAGTGTTTGGTTTCCAAAATATTTACATTTCCCAAGACTAACTTGTAGTAGGTTTTAAGGAGGGTTTTGGACTTCTAACATCTTAATGATGGTTCATAAAGATGAGACCTCCAATTATAAACTTAAGATCATGGATATTTAGTCCATAAAACACCCTAAAAATTCTAAAAATATTAAGTTCTCATGAAGCTGGTATGGAGAGATATGAATTTAAGATGATAGACCTTAAGCTCTCTGCATGTTGTCTGGGCATGCTTGTAGGTAACACTGGCTAGGATTACTAAGTTTGAGTGTTTTGATAGTAGAAAGGGGTCTAAGTAGTTCCACCTCCATTAAATATTTTATGGATTTAATAAATTATAAAACACATTTCATAGTTAAAAACATGCTCAGATTCAAACTCTCCTTCATGTTTTCCCCTACATATGACAACATAGTTAGGCTTAGGATTTTTGGGAAATTATGCCCTTATAGCCCTAGGGGCATGATTGAGAATAGAAATTCCTTATTTAAGGCTTATACCACTTTTTATACCTCTGATATGTCCTTTAAATCCTCCCTTAGATGGCTATAAACCCAAAAACTATCAAAATATATAAGTGCCTTCAAATTCAAAGCACAAGCTTGTTTATTTTATCTTCAAGCCTACATACCTAACAAGTTATCAAAGATTCTTTTATCAATCTAATAATCCATAAATTATTACATATTTTACCTTTTTATAATATTTTTATAACCCTCTTAACAACCTAAAACCTATATAAATCCTTTACTTTCATGATTTCATATGTTGTTACCTAGTTAGGGCTAAAGGCACTAACTTTTAGGCTCATAGGTCCATCTGATGAGTCAAACACTCAAGGCGAGCTAGGAAATTTAATATATAGGTAATTATGTATTTTTACCTTGTGAACCTTTATTTACTAATCATGTTCCCACAATAAACCCTCACTTCTTTTCAAATACCTTGCCTATAGAGGATAGTTAGGTCTTCCTAAGATTATGTGTGTCAATTTTTAGACCTGTTTAGCCTAGTTAGATCATTATGCTATTATATCACACGAGGCTAATTTAACTTGGATAAAGTACCATAATTTATAGCCTCTCTCTTAGGTGTCTTAAATTTGGAACAATAATTTATACCTATATATGTCATTGACATCTTCATCTTCTAAGTTGAAATCCTACTTGTATGTAGTCCTTCTGAGTCGACCTAAACTATAGGTAGAGGTAATTACATTCATAGTAATTCAAATAATTTATTGATGTGATAAAACTAAATTTGATTATTTTTATGATTTATACATTCTAGAACCACTTATTATGCCACAGTTATCACTTAGTCATTTGGATTTCTTATGACTACCTCTATATAGGCCTGTGCATGGCCTTTTCCTCATGGTAAGACTCTATATAAATTAATAAAAATTTCTAAATTTTTTATTATTATTAATGTGGATCTGAGATATATTAGGGCCTATTCATCCTTTTATTATATCTAGGGACTTCTCTAACCATTTTACCCACTGGCATCTTGATCACATGTCTTCAAACTGGCTATAACTTTATTCTACCTTGTAGGTAGTAGATTTACCCTTGTGACTATGAAAGATTATTTGAAGGATGGTTTATATTTAGTTTTATGATTTTATACTCTCTTACCATCACTAATTAACCTTCCATGGATGTATCAATCATTATTTTCCTTATGTATTTAAGGGTAATGGTGGATCATGGTTCAAACTACCCTACTTCTAGTAGTCAACTTATAGGTGACCTTATTAGGTCTGTTGACTATGTGTTTGGTGTTTTAAGATTTGAATAGTAATACATGATCATATTTAGATATTTAATGGTCTCTTCCCATTATTATGGATTCCATGATAATCCCAAACTCACTAAACCTTTAGTACTTTCTCCACATATAGCTATAGCCCTTCATATGCATTCAGGGTCTTGATTGAGCTTACCTCTCTTGAGTGAGTTGAATCTCATAACCTTGCTTGACCTTGATTTTTCCTCTACCATGTTATTAAAATTTTTAATTACTTCTCTTTTAGTTTATTTATATTTTTATACCTCCTAAGGCAAACATCCTATGTGTGTAGTCTATTTTAAAGGGCTTGAAGTGATTGAGTGAGAGTTGATGTTGAATAATAGAATGAGGATGGATATGGCTATCATATAGGGACACGATGGATATTAGATTAAAAAAATTATCATGGTTAAAATATAACTCATGCATACACCTCTTAGATAACCTAAGAATCCTATGGGAGAACTAACAAGGAAGCTTACATAACATATACAATAGTCATATTGAAGATTAGACCATGGAGAGGTATTTTTGATCTAAAGGTGCTCAATTGGGTACATGGGAGGATAGAGAGGTTAAATAGGATGAAAATTAACTATTAAAAAACCCATAACCATCATTAATTCACAACATCAAGTTTTGAATACCCTACAATATATGAAAACCTATTTGTAAATTGTAAGATGAAGAAAACATGAAGTTTGGATTGATCCCACCATCCACACATGTGAACCAATGGTGAACGTTTTTGGATATGGTGTATGAGGATATATATAACACAAAAAAAATGTTGTTTTTCATAAAATTTTCAAAAAAACACCAAACCCATTGTACTTTTAAATCGTACATAGGTGGAGTTAATTGGAGTGTCCAAATTGTTAGTGATTATTCATGAAGATCTAGCCATGAACATTTATACAAAGTACATGGATAAGAATTTCAAGGTACCTCCTTAATCTCCCTAAAATCATGTCTCTTTATATTCTCTCTCTTGTATGGTGTAAAGGAAAACTTGATAAGATGCCCTAGGCTACCATGGAATCTAGTGGAGAGAGAGGAATGGTTTGGCATGTTATTGCCTAATTTTAACATGAAAATTATCCCAGACATATATCATCAACTCTCCTACATCACTTGAATCCCATCTATATGGACCTATTCACACAAATCCATATAATTCGTAAGAACCACCTAAAAACCATATTTTCCACATTTTGTCCACATTTTTGACCTTAAAATGACATTTAAGGGTAGAGGGAGGGAAAACATGCATAAAGTGAAATTTAAAATTGAATGGTATGGTATAAAAAGGCTAAAAGACACATATTTACACATATGGGGCCCATTTGGATAGTGGTAGGTGGGAATAAGCCTTAAAAGGGACCCTTAAGACTATGAAATTCCTAGTAATAGTTTTTAATGAGAGTATGGCATTTTCAATACTCTTTTAAACAATTAAAAATTAGAATATTCTATCTATATGAATATTTTATAAGGCACATTGGATCATATGAGGCATTTAAAGGTATTAAAAGGGTTAATGAGGCATTATGATAGACTTCAATAGAAAGTCCATGGAAATTGATCTCAACAAACACCACTAAGATTCACACCATGAATCAAAAGAGGATTAAATGCCCATCATATTTATTAATGCTCACTCTCATTTTTAAATGACCCAAACTTTTACTAGGGATCCTCAAGACTACCAATCATGCTTAAGACCATTCTTCTATGTTTTCCAAAGACCATGATAACTTTCCTAATCACTCTATGATCATTATGACCACTATTAAATCATAAAATAGGCTTAAGTTATTCTCGACACATGAGTTCACAAGTAGAATCCATGACACACATGACACTCTTAATAAGGCTCAAAGGTTCTCAATGGACATTTATGATATCATGGGGTGTTTTAGACACCATGAATAAACTTAGAGGGGATACCATGAAATTTTTATATGGTATGGATTGACATTAGGCATTATGAGGAAAAAATGTCAACATTTTTGGTGACTCTTGGGGATGACCAGCCTACTGGTCAAGAGAACTCACTATCCTTTCATGGAAATGATGACTCAACATAACTCAAGACTTGAAATAACACCTTGTTAAACTATCAAACTGATTTAACACTTAATGGCACATCTTATGATTATAGAAAAAATAAGACATATAATTAAAACCAAAGCCACAATACCTAACACCTAAGAATAAACAATGTAAGGCATTAAAAAAGTAAGACAATATATACAAACTTGTGTATAACACAATTATTGAACCATTTCAACAAACTACTTAAAAAACTAACTAAATCACACCTAATTTTTACTCCAGGATGAAGAGGGAAATTACTTTTATCAAGTTAGCTCCATGAGGTTATATCGCCACATGATGATTAAAGTGAAATTAGGCACTATCTTCTAAATTAAGACTCCCACTTGCAGTTGAATACATTGTCATGCTCATGACCTCTTAAGAAGGTAGTTGGATCATCTTTCTCAAGAATTATTTACATAGGTTGACTATATTATTCCAATAATAATCATCATCATCCTATACTTATCTTCCTTGCATAAACAACATCAATTCTACCTCAATCATGATCTTCTCTTGATCATGTTGGGTAGTTTGAGGTGGCCCTTATGTTATGGTTTCAAGGTTGTATTCAAATGGAGTTGTATCTTTTTTAATAATTATTTGAGGCCACTTGAGTTTATTTTTATCCTCCAAGAGTGAAGAGGCGTATATAGGTGGAAGATGGAGCTAGTATCTATGTTTAAAAACATCAAACATGTCATTTTCATATTAGGTAGCCTCTCGAAAGGCCATGTTTAGAGGAATATCTCATTATTTCTTGATAGAACTTCTCTAATTAACTTTGAATATATCATATTATGTTTTAAGGAAGGAGTATAATAAACCTAAGATGTCAAAAAAATCACTTACCTGATCTTCAGATGGTTCATATTTGCTTAGATTTTATTCAAGTTGGACAATGGTTTTTTGGTCAACCACATTAGTTGGTCTGCAACTTTCTCTTACAACTACTACAATTTCTTGAGGACTACAATGATGAAGGGTAGTTTCCATGTCATCAGTAGGTCCTAAAATTCATCCTCATCTTGATCAACTGAAGCATCTTTCTCTTAGGGTTCATCTTGTTCTTGAATCCCATCATCTTTTGCATCTTTGAAGGCCATGTTGTGTCCTTTATTATGAAGGGGTTTGCTAATGACAAAATACTCTTCAAGATCACTCAATTAATCATCATTAGATACTAATTTAATTTTTTGTATCACCTCTTTGAGAATAGGCTCATTCTCGTCGTGTAGTTGGTAACTTCTAACAACCATATTCTCTTACATCTTCTACACATTATTTTAAATGCATTTATATGAGGTAAATGCCTTAGAATTTTGAGGAGGGCAGGGTGAGGATTGAATGACCTCTAGATTGATTTCATATTTAACACTTTGAATTATACTTGGTTTATCTTCTCTCTCCCTATACTGCATCATTTTTTTCCAATTTGGAAACTTAGATGTAGGATCCTCTTGCATTATGTGTACTATAGCTTTGGGTAAGAATGCATGAATATTCAACAAATATTGTGTTGGTTTTTATCTACCAATGATTTAAATAAGTGTTTTTCTACAAAATCAATTTATTTAGTAAGGTAGTATTCAAAATCAAACCTTGACTAATTAGGGATTTGCTCATGATGAGTAGTTCTTTTTATGCATACTTTTTCTTCTTCTTGCACTCTCTCTCAGATATATTACCATGGTGGAAAGGTTGAGAAGGATTGTAAGGGAATTTAAGGGCCTTAGAACTCATTTTATTGAAACTTTTGAGGGGTTATGGGCAAATCAACATAAGACTAGTATGGGATGGAGGACTGGATATAATGTTGATGTTGGTGAACCTGCCACTCTTCATATACTACCAACTTCTCCTCAATATTTGAAATTATACATATTATATTCAACTTGTCATTATTGACCCTTGAATGACCTCCTCTTATGAAAAATTAACTCTTTCCTTTGGCCTATTATAATGAAGTTCTAATACTCTTAGTCACATGCTTAG
Source organism: Torreya grandis (assembly GCA_037957365.1). Taxonomy (NCBI): domain Eukaryota; kingdom Viridiplantae; phylum Streptophyta; class Pinopsida; order Cupressales; family Taxaceae; genus Torreya; species Torreya grandis. The sequence goes on along the minus strand of JARHVA010002701.1, from coordinate 1,389,350 downwards.
GGATTTCTTGTCCATAACCCTTTAATGTGTCAATACTCACCATGTGTCTTTTATAGTCTAATAGGGTATATTTAATGCCTAATATATATTGTTTAGGGACATGAGTGGGCTAGCTAATAACATCATAATGCTTCCATGACTGATCATATTGATATTTAGATTGGTAAGGAGGTAGATGAGGCTCAGATTAGGGTTGGTAGTCTTCTAAATAAGGAGACTCATTAGAGGGTTTAAAAGAGTGAGTATAGAGTGAGTATACTAATAGGGTTGATGGGGATGCTCATAAGGGATTTTATGACAATATTTTTCCCTGTATACATCCATAGTTCATCATTAATCATATACATAACAAATGTGGCTATTATTAGTAGCCTTTCTTACCTCTAAGACAATGAATTATCATGAAATTTTGACTTTAAACTATCATGTGAGTGCTTGAAGCTATTTGTGAGGACCAAGATGTAGGTTTTGAGGCTCTAATACTTGAATCTAGTCCCATTGGGCATTCAAAAAAAATTTAGCTACCTAAGTTTCACCATTTGAAGGAGGTTGTTTGGGCATACTTCAAACTTGGACTAACATGGAAATGGTCTAAAGGTTGTAGGTGACCTTATCATTAGATCAAACCTCTAGGTTATATAGATAGATCCCATAGTACATCACTTATAGATCATAAACATTAAGACCTATTTCTTGGGGTGAAAAGGGATAGGAGTTCATAAAGGAAACCTAATCTAAGGGTGGTAATACACCAACATGATAGTTCATCTACTCAAATTGGACTCCTAAAGACACAAATAAACTAAACAACCATCTTCCAAAGTTATTATGTAAGAGTAATTCATGTGGAGGTTGTGTTAGGAAACTAGGGTGTAGAGTTATAACAAGAAGGCCAATTATGATAAGCTTACTACTCAAATCACACTTTCGACCTCATCAACAATATTTCTACACACCACATAACTGCATAGTACATTATATTAGCATATAGGTGAAAAAGAACCTACAAAGGAGAGAATTTCATCACATATGCAAATATGAACAAGTATAACTCACTAGATATCATCATGAAAATAACTAAAACACTTATTTATTAATATTCCAAGAGGTCTTTAGAGTATAAATTAGGTAGAGTTTCATCATACCTAAGTGAGGGGTATCACTCCAAGACTTAAGGCCTAAATAAATATAAAAAAGGGAAGATAAAGAGGGGGAGATTGACATGGAGGAGAGAGGAAAAGGTCATCAATGATGATAATAAATTCAACCTGTAGTTATAATCAATTACATATTTTTCCTTCAAACTCCCTCCATAAATTAGTGATTTCAGTGACTCCTTTTAAAATTATGTTGAGGTGGTAGATGTTGATTCAAACCTCTTAAATGCAAGGACATGATAAAAATATTCAATCACTCCTCCATATGTAAGTTACAATGTGTAATGAGGTGATATTGGCTTTCATGAGGCTTTTAAGTAGCTCATTATCCCTTGTGCATGTTGAATTGCCTTGGGAAACTACTCCCATTTCCCATTATGACTATGAGAAATGCCTAGTTAAAACTATAAGCATAAGAAACAAGGGAAATGACCCTAAAATAACTCCTCTAATAGCCTCTCTAAACCATTATTCAACTTCTTGGTTGACTAAGTGTGATAAATAGGATAATTAGGCATAATCATTAGATTGTGTGTGATTAAGTGGTCATGAAAAATTATATCGGACCTTAAGGTAATATTAACCAAAATGTTTCAATCATAAATAAATGTTTTATACCATGATTCAACCCTTCAATACATTTCACAATCGCAACCCTGCTCCACTTAGATAACTAGGCCACGTTCTCTCTCATGTTTGTAGACTAACTCTTTGGAAGGGATTTGTAAAAACCTTTCTAGGAATATTCTTGTGAATATTATGACTTTAAAAGGTGGAAAGAGTGTCAAACCTCTCCCTTAAATTATTGGCATCATCCAAAAAAAAATTTCACCTTATTTTATAATTAGTTTATTAGAATAGTATAGTTTTCTTATACTTTCGTACATATTTTATATAACATAGTACCATTAAAAGGTCTTTCTCTAAGTTTAATTTGTATATTAGGAGTTTGTTAGTTCATTCTATAGTTTTTCATTTCCAAAATGTTCACATTTCCTAAGACTAGTCTATAAATGGGTTTAAGGAGTGTTTTGGAGGTCTACTATCTTAATGATGGTTCATAAAGATGAGACCTCCAATCCCAAACTTATGGTCATTGATGTTTAGTACATAGAACAGCCTAAAACTTATGACAATCTTATATTCCCATGAAGCAAGTGCGGAGAGATATGAATGTAACATGATAAACCTTGAGCTCTCTATAAGTTTTTTGGACATGCCTATATATAATACTTGTATGACTACTAAGTCTAAGTATTTTAATAGTGGAATGGGATCTAAGAAGTTCCACCTACAATAAAGAGTTTTTTGGGAAATTATACTAATTCATCCCTAAATACCTAATTGAGAACCTCTATACCTTATCTAAGGATTATAACACATTTTATACCTTTTATATGTCCTACAAATACTCCCCTATATGTCTTTAGACCCAAAAACTATCAAAATATAGAAGTACCTTCAACCTCAAAGCACAAGCTTATTTATTCTATCTTCAAGCCTAGTGGACCTAATAGGTTCTCAAAGATCCTTTTACCAATGTGAGCCTCCAACACTTGTTATATATTTTTCAAAATTTTATTATATGTTTATAACCCTATTCACACCTTGAAACCTATATGAATCCTTTATTTTCATGATTTGATCTATAGTTACCTAGTTATGTCTAAAAGAGCTAACTATTAGGCTCTTAGTTCCATATGATGATTCAAACACTCAAGGTGAGTTGGGAAGTTTAAAAGAAAGGGAAACATGTATTCTTACCCTTTTAAACTTTTATTCACTAATCATATTACCTTAATCAACCCTCACTTATTTTTCAAATACTTTGCATGTAGAAGATAGTTATGTCTGCTTGGGATTGTGTGTGTCAATTTTTAGGCCTATTTAGCTTAGTTAGATCATTAGGATATTATGTCATTTGAGGATATTTTCAATTGGACCAACTAACATATTTTATAACCTCTCTCTTAGGTGTCTTCAATTTTAGACATTCATTTAGACCTTTATATCTCATTGACATATTAATCCTCTCAACTGAAGTCATGCTTGTAGTAGTCCATTTGAGTCTACCTAAGCTATAGGTAGAGATAACTACCCTCATATTAATTCAAATCAAATATTTATTTATCATAATATAAGTGGATTATTTTACATATGTAGACATTTTAAAACCACTTATTAGGCCACACTTCTCACTTAGTCATTTGAATTTATTATGACTGTCTATATATAGGCTTATCCATGGCCTTTTCCTCATGGTAAGACTTTATATAAATTATTAAAAAAATCTCAAAATTTTATTGTCATTAATGTGGATCTAAGAGATCTTAGATACTATTCATCCTTTCATGATCTTTAAGGGATTCTCTCAACATTTCACCTAGTGGCATCTTACTCACATGTCTTCAAACTTGTTATAACTTTATTCTACCTTTTAGGTAGCAGATTTTCCCTTGTGACTATGGAAGTTTATTTAAAAGATGGTTTTTCCTTAGTTTGAATATCTTATACTCTCTTAACAACACTCAATAACCTTCCATATAGGTCTCAATCATGAATTATCTTATATATTCCATGGAAATGGTAGCTTATAGTTTGAATGACCATGCTTCCAACATATAGATTGTAGGTGACCTTATTAGATCTATTGACTATATGTTTGGTGTTTGAAGAGAAGACTCATCATCCATGATCATATTTATTAATTTATTGGTATCTTTCCATTTTTATTGAATCTGTGAGACTCCTTAACATATATAAACCTTCATTACTTTCTCCACATATGAGTTACAACCCTACGTATGCATTTAGGGTCTTAACTGAGCTTACCCATTTTGACTAATTTGAAGGTACTGACCTTACTTGACCTTTATTTCTTCTCTACCATGTTCTTCAAATTTCTCATTACTTATCTTTGAGGCTCTTTACCTTTCTATACCTCATTCTATGGTGAACACTCTATGGGTATAGGGTCATTATGGATATAAGATAACAAAATAGAGTATGGTTGAAAGATAACTCATTTATATACCTCTTACACAACCTAAGGATAATTTGTGAGATCTATCAAGGAACCTTACATCACATATACAATAATCATATTGAAGATAATATAATGGAGAGGTAGTTTTTCCCTTAAGGTGATTCAATTGGGTGCTTGGGAGGGTAGAGAGGTTTAAGAGGATGATAATGAACTATTACACAACCCATAGACATATTTAATTTATAACATCAAGCTTTGAATATCCTATAATATATGAAAACCTATTAACATAATGTAAAATGAATAAAAAATGAAGTTTGGCTTGCTCCCACCATCCACATGTGTGAACTAGTTGTGAATGGTGTTGGATATGGTGTATGAGGATATATGTAACACAGAACAAATGTTAGTTTTTCATAAACTTCTCAAATAATCACTAAACTATTATACTTTTAAACTCTACATAGGTGAAAGAGTTCACTAGAGTATCTAGATTGTTAGTGATTGTTTATGAAGATCTGGCCATAACCATATAGACAAATGACATGGATAATAAGTTTAAGGGACATTATTCATCTTCCCATAATCCTATCTCTTGATATTCTCTCTTGTATGGAATAAAGGAAACCCTGACATAACTTCCTAGGCTTCCACAGAACCTAATGAAGTGAGAGGAATTATTTTGGCATGTTATTATATCCTTTTGACCTAAAACATCTCTCAAACATCTATCATGAACTCTCCTACAACACTTGACTCCCTTATATATGGACCTATCCATACAAATTTATATAATCTAAAAAAACCACCTAAAACCCCTCTTTGTCCATTGATTTCTCCATGCTTTTGACCTTGAACTGACATTTTATGGTAGAGGGAGGGAAAACATGCATAAAGTGACACTTTAAATTGACTTTTATGGTAAAAGGAAGTTGAAATGACACATATTTACATATGTGGGGCCCATTTGGCTAGTGGGAGGTGTAAATAAGCTTTAAAAGGGACCCTCAAGACTATGAAATTCCTAGTAATGATTTATATTGAGAATAAGACCTCTTCAAGAATTTTTAAAATAATGAAACATTAGAATATTCCCTCTTTATGAATATCTTATAAGGCACATTGACTCATGTGAGGCATCTAAGGATCTTAAATGGGCTAATGAGGCATTATCATAGACTTAAATAAAAAGGCCATGGAAAATGGTCTCAACACACACCACTATGCTTCACACCATGAATCAAAAGGGGATTGAACACCCTTAATATTTCTAGTAATGCTCACTCTCATCTTGAAATGACCCAAACTTTTTTTATGGATCCTTAAGACTACAAACCATGCTTAAGACCATCCTTCTAGGTCTAAGAAAGACCATGACAACTTTCCTAATCACTTCATCATCACTATTACCACTAGTACATCATCAAATAGGCCTAAGGTAGTCATGACACATGAGTTTATAGTAATAATCCATGACACACATGAAACTCTTAAAAAGGCTCAAAGGTTTTCAATGGAGATTTATGAGATCATGGAAATTTTTATACAACATGAATAAACATAGAGGGGATATCATGAAATTTTTCTATAGTGGAAGCTGACATTTGGCTTTGTGAGGACAAAATTTCAATAAGCATTTGAGAAGTAGTTACAACTAAAATATCTAGCAGAGTTGGGGGAGTCTATCCATTAATTGACTATTTAATTTTAATGTAGCCCTAAGATCCACATAAATATTCTTTTTGTTAACATCTTAGATTTTAGTAAAATTTATCAATTACAAAAAGTCTTATTGGGTCTTATATAATAATCCCTTGACCTCTACCTTTAAAATGTCTACTATTGTTTTGAGGATATCTTCAAAAATGGACTTGAGGACTAATCCCTTACTGGGATTAATCCAACCATTTATTCTCATTCCCCATAAATTATCATTGCTTGATCCTTATAGCTAGTGAGTTGTTGAACAAAAATTTTCAGTTATTAATGCCATATAATCAAGCTATATCTCATAGAAGATACGTAGTTCAAGGACCATGCTAAATTTAGAGAAATTATTAAGTTTAAATGGTCATAAGCTTTGTTTTGGGTTGATTAGATCAAAAAATTAAGTCTAGACTCAATTCTCTTCATCCTATCAACAAGGGTGAATACATATCCTCACTTGTGATTTGAATCCTTATTTTCACTTCTTATTAACTATATAATGTCATATAGCTTCTAAGATGATCCTTGCACATTATCCATGATGTCCCTAAAATGTTTTATGGTACACCTTCCTATTAATTCCTCCATGGATTTATCATAACCTTTGAGAATTTATTTTATTATTCCCCATGCATATTCTATAAAGGTATATGGATCTTCCATGTAATTGACAATTTTTGAAGGGAGAAATTGTATTCTCTTTGTCAAAGAGAAGACCTCTTCTCTTTGTTCTTATTCTACCCTATATCCTTCATCTATTATAATTTTCCTTCTAACCTTCCTTAGAATCCTTATTTATCTATCAAGGTGAAACTTGAATATTAGATATGCAATAATAACCATATCCTACCTACCTTATTCTATCTACTACATTTTTTAAATCCATTAGGGATGTTCAAGGAAGCGAGTTATTGTGAAGGATTAGCTGGATCTATAAGAGTGGTAGATGGGGATTTTCATGGAGGGATAATAGTCTTGGGATAATAGGTTTTTATCTGAAGTAAATGGGGAATAACCTTTCTCTAACTAGTAATCTTATTTGGGGTCATTGTGTCAATTACTAGCTTTCCTTTCTCCACCCTATTATGTGTTATAATGGTTGTATCTTCTGTTTGGGTTGCATAATCAATTGGTAGGCCAAATTGAGTGGATGGTTTGGAGGGAGTAATTTGGGAATAAAAAATGGTGGTGGATACCAAATATTTGAAGTTCACAAGTCTATTTAATCTAGAGAGCTTAAGGATTAAGGAAGCAAAGAATGAATAGGTAAGAAGGGTACTGAGAATATTATATAAATAATATGTGACTAATGTTAAATTAACTCTAGTACAAAATTTTTAAGGTTGGTTAGGGGGAACCATAGCTTGGATTACTAGTTCTAGGACTTAGGCTTATAAAATGGGATTTATAGTAGGTACACTGACTAGAATAGTAGTTATGATAGTACATAAATAATGAGGAGTTTGTGTGCCTACCGGTTGAGAAGTAACAAGTAGGGGATATATTTCCACATGTGTCATTATTATGTTAGGAGATATCAAGGTTGGAGATAGGATCATAGATTTAACATGAGTAGAATATAAGGGCTTAGACTCTACTTCATCTCTTTTATCTTTGTAGCTTAGTTGAGACTAAACTAGTCTTCAAGATCTTGGTGTCACATTCTTGAGCCACATTTGATAATCATTCATCATTAGGGTTACTTTATGTAATATAACTTATGGTTTAAAATAAGTATGTCTCTATTTCATCCTCCCATTCCTACTTGTTAAACCACACCTTTTCATTGTATATTATTTCTATAGGTTGTGACTTTATTAAAGATTTTATTTTATATAGTCCTCCCTCTAAAATTTCTTGTGAGGCCTCATTTTTTTGGGGTGATTTGAGGATAAACTAAAAGAGAATCTTACTTCTTATTTTATATATGGGGGGTCTAAAAGGAATATAAGTTGATGTTGGAAGGGGTGAAATAACAATAGGTGAATATGATGAGGAAACAAGTTGGTGATGAGTCAAGGGTAGTAGTGAATATATGGGGTAAACTTGGGGAAGTGAATGTTTATCCATGGGAAGGACATGTTGATGGAGGTGATTGTATAATGGTTTAGGCTAGGGGATGACTAGAGCTAAACCAAAAATAGGTGGGAAGAAAGATGGGAGAGTCACCTACTAAGCTATTGTGATTAGAGGAAAGGGAAACCTAGAGAATACTCTTCTAAACTAAGCTATAGCTAAAATACGTTGAGTAGTATTTGCTAGATGGCCATTGGGAAAAGATATTAGTGAGTTCCTTGGATGACATCTTATCCACTTCCCATAGGTGTTTATTTTGATGGACTGACCTATTCTGATTCATGGGCTTGAACCTATAAGAAGGGTCCTTCAGTGTGTATTGAATCTGAATGCTCTACCTTAATTTTCCTAGCCACTTTATTGGTGGTTTTTGAATGATATTTCATGTACCTAGCCACCACCATAGAGATATTTACCTAGATTATCTGAGTTTGTGCCTATGTATTATTCAAAATGTTAAGAAAAAATTCTATGATACATGGCCATAATCAATATTAACCTTTATCCTAACTCAATTCAAGTGTTTCCTAACCCTTTGTCTTGGATCCCATTTCCTATAAGGTACCCACTTGAAATCATAGTGGGTTCTAATTTTTCCCACTAGATGGAAATGTTCCCACCTAGTGTATTAGATCCTACCAATATTTATTGGAGGTGGGTGGATAGATCCTTGTTTGTCCCTTCTTAATTTAACATCCACAAAATTATCTAGTCGAGAAAAAATTTCCTACTATGCCACCTTGTCTATGGCCAATTGGGGTAGATAAATAGGATGAGATCTAATTTCATCTATTTTTATGATGGTATGGTCTTGATAGGGCTACTAGTCTCCATTCCGTATAATATTTATTTGTATTTGATCATATAATTTGGGCATATATTTTACATAAATGGTTTAGTATTCCATTGGATAGAAGGTGTCAATCAGTCTAGTCATATTATTCCCAAATATATGTATATGAAAAACATTAAATTCATCATAGATCCAATTATTAAGATACTCATTTGATGGTTCCCATGGTTCCTCTAATTTGAGTGAACAATTCTTGTTATAGTGTATACTAGATATGACACCACATAGAAGTTATCATCTTGTCTAATGTCTAAATTGAGGACTTAGATGATAAAAGTGGAACTAAGGATCTTTTTAACAGATATGACCTTATTATAAGTGAGGATGGTGTTTAATATGGAAATACAAACCTCGTTAATGTAGATTATTTGAGGAAACCATAAATTTTGTTTAGGAAATCCATACTAATTTATATTTTAGGCCTGAAGATGGCAATGGGGATAACAAGAATAAGCCACTTAATTGTGAAGGTACTAGCATCGCTAGCTCATTCTCATAACTTATTGGTTGTATTGTTTGCATACATCCATGAATTAGCTAGGGCTTGATTATAGACCATTTTAGGAGGGGGAACCTATAGTATTTTTCAAAAGTAGGTCCAATAATAGATGTTATTAGGGTGCTATATTGGCATAAATACAAGATTTTTATAAAAATCTAGGTAATTGTAAATAAATCAAATAACAAGTCAATATATGGCATTACCTTAGGTTTTATTGTAGCATTATGTAGGCCTATTACTTTTATTTCCACCAGGGGCTCCCTATATCTTTGTGTAAAGTATGAGAGTTGATCTCCTTGGCCATAGGGTTATTTTTTTGACTTCATCCCATTTAGTAGAATAATGTTTGAATTTGAGGTTGAGGGTAGCCTCTTCAAACCTTGTTTTAATGTATTACTCATGTCATATAACGGAATATGTAGAGGGGGTGGCATAAGTTGTGAAGTAGAAGCCTTTATTTCACATTTAAGATCTCTAGTTATCTAAAATTATATAATTTTTTAGTTTCCAGAGAGATCAAATTTTCACTAGAAACTATTATTTAGATGGAAATATATTTTTAATTAACTTCATTGATTTCATATATCACCTTTAGATTTTCCACCTCTGATAAATTGAGTGAACATAATTTGCCAATTTAGGTGGATTAATGGCACCAATGGCCTTGGACTTTTTTGCTTTATTCTATTTTTGTATTTTAAATTTTATTGGTGAAGTGTCATCACCTTTTGTGTTCCTTAGTGACAAGTTTATTCTCTTAATTTTTATTCAAGTGATTCATCACCTCCATTTGACACTCGGTGGAATTCTTCTTCCTTAAAGAACATCACATTGCCACTAATTAGGCTCATTATTTACTAAATAGTTTATTTATAACCTCAATCTTGTGATATCATGGCATATGGTGGGTTATTACTACTATAAGGGTCCTAGGACAGTCGTACTCCCTTTTACCATTATGTAGGCTCTAACTGTGTGATCGGATGACATGTTGATATATATCATTTCTCCACTTAGCTGAGGGATATAAATACTTCTTAGATTTCTTTGAAAATTATGATTTTGTAGGATTATGACATGTGGATGGTTATCAAAACTCCACCTAACTTGAGACTTTTATACACTAAACTTCAATATGTCATTCACTAGGTGAGTGAGATGATGACAGATGGATAGTTTTCATTGCCTTACAATCCTTGAGATTTTTATACATTGAACTTCATTCTATTAATCATCAAGTGAGGGAAATCATGACACATGGATGAATAACACTACCTTACTATCCCTGGGAGTCTTTTAGATCTTTAGAAGAGTTTTAAAAGTTGTGGGATAGCGGGATTATGACACATAGTGACAATTGTTTTAAGAACATTGAATCATAATGCATACTTCACTTGCCTTTCAAGATCCAAGAGAGTGAGTGAATGCCACATGGAAAGATTTAGAGAATAGATAGGGGTTAAAGTTAAAATTAGAAATAATTATAAGTAAATAAATATTTTCATAAGATAAAACACAAATTAATAAAAACTTGAAAAATGTGTAAGTTAGTCTAAAAAACCCCATCATGCATTTAGATTAAACAAGCTAACTTCATGAATCATTATAATCTAAAAAGACTTAAATATAAATGCAAGGAATAAACCAAAGGCTAGAGATTTAATTAGATACAAGCCTAATCATATATTTGGTTTATAATAATAGAAATGCCATTATGTCATTTTAAACTTCAACAAACAATTTTAGGTTACAACATAGATCTTAAAATAAGGAAAGTTATTTGGCAAAGTAGGTCCTTGTTTAAACAAATTAAATGGGGGTATGTTGGTACACAATAAATGGAAACTAAAAATGGGGAATAATCTTGATTATTCAAGAATATGTAACTTTTGGTTATAAACTATAAATCAAACATGGATCATACTATGGATAGATAATTAAACTAGAAACATGAAAGAGGTTACAAAAACTACATGCAACATAGTAGTCTTGATTACACCTTGGGTCTGTGTGTGGTAGAGTGATTTATTTTATCCTTGCTTTGAAATTTTTATCAAAATTTTTAACATAATATAGGTTTCATAGTGGTTTCTTTGAATCAAACAAATTTAGGAGCCCAGGCATTACTCTGCTATCATTTAAGCATTTAAAGCCCTGATAGAGTTACCTTTGATTCGCACCTTTTATCCCTTTATATACATGCACGATGTATGATGCATTGATATTATTTAATCATGGGAGTCTTTGATCACCTTTATATTTATTATTTATGATTTTTTATAGTACAAATGGGAGAGAGGGATGAGAACCACCATGAGTTGGTGTATGGGATAAGTAAAATTCAATTTTCCAAAATGTCCCTACTATTAGCCTCCATATCAATGGTTATTATCTCAAAACAAGTATTAGTGTGGAAAACATACTTGACCAAAAGAATTAAAAAACATTCTTAATTTACATGTGATAATGAGAACATTTTTTATGTACCTGATAGAAGTATTTAATTATGAAATGGCCACAGACTATTTATTATGGCATACCTAAATCACATAAGTCCTAAATACATGTGTGTAATTAAAACCTAAGAATAAAATATTTGGTGTATTATACTTAGAGTCTTGCTTTAGTTACTCTCTATTTGGATCCTGCCTCAAGAATTTTGTATATAAAATCAAACTTGTGTATTAAGCAAAGTAGATTGAATACTCTCTTGATGATTTAGTAATGAGTCAATCAGGTTGATATAAAACAAAATACACTTATTATAGATAATAGGGAAGCCAACCTAAGAAACAAAAATGTTGAAATTAGGAAATGTTAATATAAAAATCATGAAAACTACCCCTAATGAAAATAAAAGATGGAAAGTAGGAAAACTAACTATGGAATAAGTAAAACCTATTCTAATTTTACCTCTACCATAACATCTAGAATTACCCAAAGAAATTCATAGTGGGATAAACCATGAATTAGTAATTTAAAAATTACCCATTAAAAGGGAAGGCTAGGTTATTAACCTTCATATCCTTTAAATGGAAGGTATTATTGCCTAAAATATCTAACACTTGATAAGGTCCAATCGACAAGGGAGTGAACTTGTCATGTTCGCCCCCTTTTTATTTAGATTTATCCCTTAGGAGAACTAGATATAAAATATTCAAGGAACTGATACTGGATATTTTTTCAAACCACCTATTAAAAATATCTTGGTGTTTACTTAATCTATGCAATGCTTTGGTCCTTACATCCTCAAGCTAGACTATTTCCAATAATCTAGACTAAACTCCTAGATTATCTTCCATGTAGTCTTCATTAAACTAATAGGTTTGGATTTTAAGTGACATAAGTAAAATAGGTTTGTCATCCATACACCAATAGTTAAGGTGAAGTCTTGAGGGCCTACTTTTGCCTTGTTCAAACTACCCATAATGTATATTTTAATAGCTAATGCCATTATTTTAGCTTGTCTTGGGCTGACTTCTTAATGGCATCCATCAAGTTCATGTTTTTATATTTAGCTACTCCATTACTTTGGGGGTAATATTTTTAATAGGACTTGGTTTTTATCTAATTTTTTTAGGCCCACTTAGTGAATTCAATCGATTGAAAAGTTGGGCCATTGTCATTGACCAAATACACGGGAGTACCAAATATGGTTAGTTTTATTCTTATATAAACTTAATGACATCTTGATATATAGAGTTATTTACAGCCACTATTTAATTCCACCTCATGTAATAATCAATGGTGTTAAGGATGAATTTATGTTCTTCCAAAGAATTGGAATTGATCACCGTAATGAAGTTAAGGCCCATGCAAAAGGATGACCCTCAATGATAGGGTGTAGTGGCATAGTAGAATGAGACTCCTTCCAAAATACTTAACATTCATGATATGTCGTAACATGGTTTTGGGCATATTTTAAAATAGTGGTCCAATAGTACCCCATCCTCAAGAGTTTGTGTGATGTTGTGGTACTAGAAGGATGACCACTACCTAGTTTTTGGTAAAGGTTATCCAATATATCCATAACTTATTCTCTTAAGACACATCTTAGGTAGATGCCTTCATATTTTTTTGGTAAAGTAATCCCCATTTTATCATGTACTAGGAAAAATTGAGTCTCAAATCTCACCTTTGTTCTCTATTCAGTTTAGGGGGACATTCCCCTTATGACTGGATAATGAATGATTTGGTCATACCACTCACCTCCAACTACTTGGATTGCATTAACTTATTCAACCTGAATGCATGGGTGTGTATTATTCATTATCCATATTATTCTATAGCCTCTCACCATATTTTTTATTTTGATACTAGATCAAACTCTTGAAATTTTACCATCCACTTACCCCTTCTTTTTCCCATTTGATTTTGGCTGAGCATGAGCTTGACCACTAGGTTTGGGACTATAACATGAATGTTTTTCCACAAGATAAAATTCCTAAACATCTTTATGTCCTTTATTAATTCATATATTTTCTTATTTATCATTGAATATTTCAATTCAGTATCTTTTAAACTAGTTCTCATGAAAGCAATTGGGTTTTCACTTTCATCTACCTTTTGGGTGAGTATTGCAGCAATGGCATGATCTGAAGCAAAGGAATACATGAATAAATAATTGGTAAATCTAGGACTAATAAATATTGGTGCCTAATGAATATTCATATTAATGTTTTAAAAGGAATTATTAGCTTGTCCATTCTAGCTTGTCATCTTTTTTCAGCATGGCATTTTATGGCTTGACAATATATGCAAACCCAAAAATGAATTTGTGCACAAAGTTTATCTTTCCGAATAAGTATTTCAAATATTTTTAGTTGTTAGGAGATTTTATCTTTATGATGGCCTCAACTCATTTAGGATCAATTAAAATATCATATTTGGTTATGATGTGTCCCAATAACTTTCCCTCTATAATTTCAAGGATGCTCTTCTTAGGGTTGAAGAACACTCCATATATTTTGCATAAATCAAATGCTTTATGTAGTTTATTCACATGATCCACTCTATCTTTATAAAATATAGTAAGCTCATCCATATATATGATGATGAAATTATCAATAAGTCCTTGGAATACATGGTCCATGGATTATTGTAATGTTTCCCCAACATTCATCAGTCTAAACGACATCCTCTTATAAGCATATGTCCCCCACTTCATGTTAAAGGTTATATTTGTTTGGTCATGTGCTTCCACAAACACCTAGTTGTATCCTAATAAACATTCTAGGAAGGACATCATTTTGAACCCACTAATAGTCTATATTACTTCAACTTAAGAAGGCATAGGATAGGTATCCTTATATAAAGATTGGTTTAGGTTCCTAAAGTCAACACATAGCCTTATTTTACCATTCTTATTCTTAAGGGATACCAAGTTTACCACCCTACTATAATGTATAATAAGAAATATGATCTTGTCATCTAATATATTTTGATATTTAGTTTGAATGACATGTCTTATAATGGGATTCATAGGCCTTTGAAAATGCCTAAAGGGTCTACTTTCTAGGTTTAAGGAAATAATATGGGTGATTACCCTATGATCAAAAGTCTTCAAGTCTTCATAGGTCCAAGTGATCACATCCTTATAATCCATTAATATATCCTTTAACTCTTAATTTTTAGTATGAGTCCAAACCAAACCAATGTTCACATATTGAGGGGATTCCTTAGTTCCCAAATTATCTTTGCCAAAGTCAAATTGATCTCTCTTTAGATGATTTTTCATTTTGTATTATGGATCTAAGCCAAAGATCCTTTCTAAATATACCATCCCCATGGGGATTATATTCTCTTTGAGATGTATGATACCATCATTACCAATGTAATATACTTATAAGCATTAAAAGTACTTTTCATCTATAATTTGGTCTTCAAATTCCCCAAATTATTTACAAACTAGATAATCTATTGATCATCCTCAAAGACCTAGAATTATTTCCTATGTTTTTAAGGACAAAGGGACAAGGCATTAGCTCCATTGAAAATATTTAAATTTTGGACTCTTGGAGTTGTGGTAGGTTGGTTTTTGAATCCACCAATGCATCTACTACTTGATTTTATTCCTTTGGGATGGATCTAATGTTGAAAGCCTCAAAATATTTAATTAGGTCCCAAGATCTATACTTGTATTTATTCAGATAAGATAACTTGCATTGATAATTTATTTTGATCTAGTTGACCAAAAACTTAGAATCATTAAATATTTATAGTTGTTTAATGTCATGCTTTAAGTCAAATTGTAAACCTAAGATTAGGGTTTCATAATATATTCGATTATTGGTGTAATGGAGATGTAATTTGTATGAATTAAAATATTATTTCCCCTAGGGGTTCATTAGGGATAAACCAACTTAGATTAGGCTACATCAAAATATAGAGTCCATAGATGTAGATATCCTTAAAGTTCATGGCATGGGTTCTTATGTTTTGTAGTGAAGGTGTAAATACTAGCATGTGAAGATGCAAAGTTGACCTTGTCATTTTATGTATTGTACTCAATGATCAAGTAATTCACTTTATACTCTCAATTAATCTTGATTTGATTGGGTATATATTTCCATGAGAGCCAAATATGTGAGAAACCAGTGTGTATGTACCCATTTAATGTTTTTGACTAATCTTGATTGAGTAATAGAACATAAGATTTTGGTATGTCAACTACTAGGATATCTACATACTATTATACACATGGCTCTAAGGTAAAATATATTTACATGTTTATAAATTACCCTACACAATGTAGTACATATTTATCTAGCTATAGGACTAATATTTTTTATTTGTCTAAGGTCAAATTTAATTTTTTACATACATCTATGGGCATCACATTGGCTGACACACCTAAGTAAACCAAATGGTTATTTACATTATTATAGAACATTATAACTATCAATAATAAGGGTGGGACCTCATGTTTATCTTTATATATCATTACATTTTCCTAGGTATTCTTAGACATATCTTAAGAAGAAATTCCAATCAAGGCTTTAAATAATAGCTCCCTCTATTTGGTGATTTGAGCCAACTCATGCAAGGAAATATTAACTCTGATCTTCTTCATATCCTCTTAAATATTGTACCCTAATTTATTATATTAATCTTTGGGATATAATTGATCTTTCTCTTTTGGGAGATATGGATTATTGCTTCTCTTTGTATATGGAGGAGTGGTGGAACTATTATTGGAGTCATATAAGTAGTGAAAGGTTATTCACTCCTCAATTTGTACTTATTCCTTTGAAATTGATGGAATGCATAGAATTGATCCATAATATCCTCTATTTCATTGTCATATCCCATTGGAGAGAGAGAGTCATACATGTTGAAGACCATATAGTCTTAGAGTGTGCAAAGGTATTATAAAAAGAAGGCTTAGATTGATTTTTTGAACCTTCTTATCTGTCTATTTCTTCTTGGAATATCTAAAATGTTGTGCATATCTCTATGTAACATAATTCTATATTTTGAGTTGTGTTAATAACTTTGCACTATTTAGGTAGTATTACCTATAGAATATTCATCTTTGATACTTTGTTAGGTGGTTACATCATGTTAATTCTAGACATTTTGAATGGTCTTGGATAGCCTACTTTATAGATAGTATTCTATTTTATATCAATCCCCATCCATTTATTCATGATTAAAAACTCAATACATAATTTTTGTAGCATTATTTGAATGGTATCTAGTTTAGATTTATCAAGTTCAACAATAACACCTTGGGTGGTGTAAGTGTTGACTAGGACTAAAGCATGGACTCTACAGGCATTGGTAGCTTGAATAGAGTTATTTAGGAAACTTAAATCCTAGTTGGGTGTAACATGAGATAGATTAAAATTCATATTGGTATATGTTTGATTCTTGGCAATAATGTTTTGATTAGCATTTGGAATCAGATTTAGCATAGGGTAGTTTGATACACATTTAAACCTACTAAGTTGTGAGACTAGGGGTTCATTTATCTATCAACCTCTATTGATTTTCCATAATCTTATGCCAAATTATTAATAATGGATATCCTACACATAAATACTATAGTGGTAGGATATCAATCATTCTTATACATTTCAAGGGCCAAGATAACATTAGGTTTATATGAAGTACTACCTAGCTATACATATTTTAGAACCTTGCATTGAATGACCTAATCGATTCTTTGGGGTCTCTTTTCATGATTTAAAAGTGTTGGTATACTGATATAGGCCTGGTAACTTCATTGAGCTATCCTAGGAAATCATTTTTAAATTTAGTCTAAAAGTTTATCAACCCTTTAGCAATATTGAGGAACTATTCATAGGTGACATCTTGCAGTATAAATGGAAAAATATTGTATGCTACATCTTTATAGACCATATTGAATATTATTAAAGCACTCCTAAATGATTTTACATGTTATTTAGTGGTCTTACCTCCTGAAGTGGAAAAAACAAGGAGATATTTCTCAGGATTCTAAGGTAGATCATGAATACCTTTTATAATGCTAAACGCAAAAGTGGTTAACCATGGGTGGGACATTTGATATATATGTGGTTGTACTTTATTTGGGAAATATGGCTTATATTAGGACCTCCTTAAAATAACTTTATCTAACCTAAAATTTTCATGGGTTTTTAAGGGCTGATGTATTAGGCTGTTGCTAGAGGCAAATCTTGTCAATATTTTAGGTATATCCATTATAGATTTGGTGATCTCCCCTTTATATTAATGGAGGAGTCCCTCCTTCTAGTGACAAATTTTATTATCAATTTATGTGGATTTTATGCACACCTAAGAATAATCATGAGGTGACCTCTAATGTTTTGGGATATTAGTGAAGTTTGAATTCACTTTGGTGCATGATTTGTATGTATTGGATCTTTCAGTGACTAGTGGTGGAATGGAAGTGAGTGAAGAAAATGTTAATTATGATGGTTCATATATTGATATGGATCATAAATTAATTTTAATTGAATGAAATGGATATGGATTTAACTAAAGTGGTAAAAATTTAAATAAACCACAAATAGAGGGAAGGGTAAGGCATGAAAGAGGATTTGTAAACAGAGAACATGGATTATTTCTAACTAGCCCAAGAACAAGGACAAATGCCAAGGGAATAATGATTTTATCTTGTTGCTTTGGTATATATAACTAATAAAAATAGTAAAGAGGTATGATAAATATGATACAATTAACTCCTAGTCATCAACTATAGGTTTTTGTTATTAAGATAATTGTGTCATTTCTTAGAAAAATATTATAGATAAAACCAAAGAGCACTTTTGACTAGCAATGGCTTAGTCTAAGAAGCTACATCAAGTGGTGTTTCTATACAAATTTAGAGAATAACCTATAAAAATTATTGAAATAAAATAAAGTCTACCAACCTGCAAATATTATTGCACATTTTCAATTAATAAAACCCTATTAAATAAATGTAAGATACTTGAAACTTTTATAGCATATATCAAGAAACTAAAATACCAATTAGATAAAACACATAAAAACTATAACACAAGCATGAAAGATAAAAGTATTCAACACATGGTTTTTAAAATAATGAAAAATGACTCTATCTATATTGAATATCAAAATTTATCCTCCCTTTAGAATGTGTGAGATACATGTTCATATAACCTTAGGATGGTGATGCCTCATCCTTAAATCCATGCTCAAAGCTTCATCATCACTAGGACATGCATGGCTATGACATAGCCAATAATTCACAAAGGATAAAACATTGTTACAATAATATTTTATTATAAAAAATTGATGTGACTATAAGGGGAAATTCATAGAAAGAGGTCATGGTAGCTATTTATACTTGGGCACTAGTAGTTATTATAGTTGTAACCTGAGTTGTGCCTATGGTTAGTTTAGGCATTTGAGAAGTATTTGTAACTAAAATAGTTGGTAGAGGAATGGTAGCTGGAGATGCTTATCCACTCAAATGAATTTTTAAATATAGGGCATGACATCCTTAAAAAAAAATTTCAACTGATTAAAATTCCAATAGAGGATTTTTGAAGAGTTGTGGGTTTTGTCCATCAACTAACTATGTACCTTTAATGCAGCCCCAATCTCCACATAAAGAGTATCTATGTTAACAACCCAAATTCAATCAAAAAAATTTCAATTTTATAAAGTCTTCCTAGGTCTTATATACTGCTCCCTTGACATTTGCCTTAAAAATATCTATTGTTTTCTAGAGGAGATCTTCAAATATGGCCCTAAAGACCAGTTATCTACTAGGTTTAATCACACTGTTTATTCTCATTTCCACCAAAATTATAATGTCATAATCCTCACAGATGGTGAGTTATTTAAACAAATTTTACATTTCTTGATTCCATCTAATCAAGATAACTATCTTGAAAACTATGCATTTCAAGGCCCATGTTGTTTCTATAGTAGTTATTAAGTTGATATGGTCATATACTTTGTTCTAGGTTACTTGGCTCAACACATTGAGTTAGGCCTCCATTATCTTCATCGTGTCAACAAGGGTGAATACATTTCCCCACTTAGGATATGACTCATTCTTTGCACTTCTTATTAACTAGATATTTTCATATAGATTTTGATATGCTCCTTACATAGTATCCATAATTTCACTTGGAGATTATATGGTATCCCTTCCCTGAAGTTCTTCCACATATTGATAAAAAAATATAAACATTTATTTTATTAATCTACCATAGAGTCTACAAAGGTATATGGGTCATCCATGTAATTGATAATATCTAAAGGGAGTAATTTTATTCTCTTTATCAAAGAGAAGACATCTTCTTTTTTTTCTAATTATACCCTATGTCCTTCATCCATTATTATTTTCTTTTTGACCTTACTCATAGTCATACTTTCTTTATCAAATTGAAACTTGACTATTGGATATTCAACAATAACTAGGTCCTACTTGCCTTCTTCTACCTTCTACAATTTTTGGATCCATTCAGGGATTTTTAAGGTAGATAGTTATTGTGAAGGTTCAAATTTATCTATACCAGTTGTATATGGGTATTTACCTGTAGGTAGAATAATATTTGGATAAGAGGTTATTAGTTGAGGGAAAGTGGAATAGCCTTTAGCAAACTAGTGACCTTCTTTGGGGTCATTGTGTTAACTAATAGACTTTCTTTCTCAACATCCTTATTTGATTTAATGGTTGTATCTTCTATTTAGGATGCATGAATAATTGGTAGGACAAATTGAGTGTGTGGTTTGGAGGGAATAAATGGGTAAGCCAAGATGGTGGTAGAGATCAAATCTTCAAAGTGCACTTATCTATTGAGTCTAGAGGACTGAGGGCTTGAGGAAGTAAAAAATGAATAGGTAGGAGGGGTAATGAGCAAACTATACAAATAATATATCACTAATGTGAAAGTAACTCTTTTATAATATTTTTAAGGTTAGTTGGGGGATGCCAAAACCTAGATTACTAGTGCTATAAATAAGGTCTGTAGAGTGGGATTTGTAGTAGGTGCAGTTACTAGAACATTAGTTGCTATAGTAGGTTAAGAAAAAGGAGCTTGTATAGTTAACACTTGAGAAGTAGTTACTAGGTAACTATTGATTCAAGTGTCATTATTGTCTTAAGAGATACCAAGGCTAAATATAGTCTCACAAATTGCCCATGTATAAAATATAGGAGCTTAGACTCTGTTGCATATCCTTTGTCTCTATTTAGGTCTTGAAGTAGTTCAATTGAGACTGAACTAGTCTTTAGGATCTCTGTGTCACTTGACTGAACCTCCTTTGATAACAATTAATCATTATAGTCACTTTTTGTAGTATTGCTTATGTTTTTAGAAAAGGATGTCTCTATTTTATCCTCCCATTCCTTAGTAAACCACTCATTTTCACTTTTTATTATTTATATAGGTTTTAATTCTCTAGAACCTTTCCTTTTATCCAAACCTCCTTATGACCTTTTATGTGAGGCCTCTTTTGCTAGGGTACTTTGGGGAGAAATTGAAGGAGTTCCTTGATTCTTATTGTATAAAATGAGATTTCCAATAAGAGTATAAGTTGATGATAGGAGTTAAATAGTATAGGTGAATCTGATGGGGCATTAGGTGATGATGAGGTGAGGGTAGCAGTCAATGCTATGGGTGAACCTAGAGAAGTGAATGTTTATCTAGGGGGAAGGATATGTTTATGGAGGTGATGGTTCAGTGTTTTGGGTTGGAAGGATGATTGGAGCCAAATTATAAACAAGTAGGAAGAAATATAGGAGTGTCACACATTGAACTATTATGAGTGTAGGAAAGTGATACATAAATAATGTTCTTCTGAACTAATTTATAGCTGCAAGATCATGAGTAGTGACCACCTACTAAGGAATGGTGGACACTAAGGTGGTTATTGCAACTATAAACACTGGGATGGGATGTTTGGGAGGTCCTTTTCTAACTTCCAATCTAATTCCTATAGGTGATGGTTTTGATGGATTGGCATGTTTTAATTCTCAAGATTGAACCTATAAGAAGGATCCTTAAGGGGGTATTAAAATTCAATGCTTTGATTTAGTTTTTTCCCCCTCTTCCTTTGTGGTTTTTGGATGATATTATAAATGAATATCAACTATTATATAAATATTTACATGATTCAACCTAGTGTAGACCTATGTATCATTAAAAGCATTTAGGAACACTTCATTAGATGGATATGATACATGGTCATAATAAATATTCACCTCTAACTTCACTATGTTCAAGTGTTTCCTAACCCTTTTCCCTGGATCCCATTTCTTGTAAGGTGCCCACTTGAAATCATAGAGGGTTCTGATTTTGCCCACTAGATGGAAATATTACCACGTGGTCTATTAGATCTTACCAATTTTGATAGGAGGTGGGTGGATAGATCCTTGTTTGGAACTTGTTAATCTAAAATCCACATAATCATATAATTAGATCATAATTTCCTAATCTACCACCTTGTCTAGGACCAAATAACATAGATATATATGAAGATTTTTGGCTCCCTCTATTTTGATGATTGTATGGTATGGATAGAGCCAATAGTTCCAAATCCTTTCAACAATTATTCATTTTTGGTTAGAAAATATGGCCATATCCCTACCATAAATGTCTTGGTATTACATTGATTAGGTCTTAGTTATTATGGTCATATCATTCCTAAATTTATGTATATGAAGAACATTAAATTAATCATAAACCTATTTCTTAGGATACTTAGTTGATGGATCCCATATTTCATCAAAATTTGAGTGAATAATTCTTATTATAACATCTACCAAATATGAAATCATATATAAGTTATTATCTAATATAATGTCTAAATTGAGGACTTGGTTGATCAAATTGGCACTAAGGATCTCACCAATTCTATGACTTTGGTAGAAGTGAGGATGAAATCCAACGAGGGAATATAAACCTCAATAATGTAGGTTATAATGTTGAAACAATAAATTTAGTTTAGAAAAGACATATCAATTTTAATTATAATCCTAAAAATGGCAATGGGGATAGTAGAAATAGGGGCCCTAATTATGAAGGTACTAGGGTTGCTAGCCCATTATTGTAACTTAATGTTTGCATTATTTTCATACATCTATGAATTAATTAGGGATTTATTATATGCCATTTCAATATGGGGGATACAATATTATAATTCAAAAGAAGGTCCACTAATATATACTGTCAGGGTGTTAGAATAGTAGATATGTAGGATTTTTCCATAAATTTAGGCATTCATAAATAAATCAAATAATAGGTCAATGAAAGGCATTACCTTATGTTTTGTCATAACAATATGAACACCTACTAATTTTATTACCACCATATCCTCCATGTATCTTTGTGTAAAATTTGAGAGTTAATCTCCAAGGCTAAGGTTTTTGATGCTTCAAATTCTTCCCATATAGAATAATAATGTTTAAATCCATAGTTGAGGGCAACCTCATCAAACCTTGTGTCTGTGTACTACTCAGGT
Organism: Torreya grandis; assembly: GCA_037957365.1. NCBI lineage: Eukaryota > Viridiplantae > Streptophyta > Pinopsida > Cupressales > Taxaceae > Torreya > Torreya grandis. Next base: position 1,366,125 of record JARHVA010002701.1, on the reverse strand, counting down.
CCTAAAAAGTAATATGTAGAGGGGGTGGTGGAATTTTTGAAGTAAAATCCATTATTTTTCACTTAAGATCTAGTTCTCTGAAATTATGGAATTTCATGGTTATTAGAGAGCTTAAATTTGCACTAGTAGCTATACATTAGATTGCAACGTATCTATAATTGAATTTATGGATCACATATATGGATTTTAGATTTTTAAATATTGAATTGAATTCACTTAATGGGATAATTCATGTGGATTAATATCACCAATAGCCTTATCTTTCTTTACTTTATTTTTTTCATGTTTTCAGTTTGCCTAGTGAAATGTCATCATCTTTTATGGTCCTCAACACTAGGTGGATTCTCTTAATTTTTATTTGAGTGATTTATAACCTCCATTTGAAACTTGGTGATATTTTTCTTCCCTAAATAACATAACATTGTTGATATTTAGGCTCATTTTTTTATTGGTTTCTTTATAGAATCGAGCTGGGAAGATCATGGCACATGGAGGGCTATCACCACTTCACTGATCCCAAGAGTACCACACCCCATTTATAAATGTAAAGCTCTTGGTGAGTGATTTTATGAAATTTGGATATATCTTGATGATTTGATCATTTATAAAACTTAAAAACTTATCAAATTACTTTGATAGTTGTGGGTCTATGGGATCATGACACATGGATGACTATTACGATTCTACCTACCTTAGGAATTTCATAAAATGAAATTTAAATTCTTAGTCACTAAGTGAGAAATATGATGACACATGGATGGTTTTCATTTTCTCATTAGCCCCAAGATATTTATGTGCTAAACTTTAATCTAATAGTCATTAGGTGAGTAGAATCATGACACGTGGATGACTATTGTTACCTTGCTAACCTTAAGAGTCTTTTATATATTTATAAGTGTTCAAAAATCCATGGGATAGCAAGATTTTGACACATAGAATCATAAATTTTTGTATAACATTGAAGCATAAAGCATATTTTACACACATTTGTGGCTATGAGAGAGTGAGTGAATGCTATGTTGTAAGCTTTGATTACTTGACAAGGGTATAGGTGAAAAGTATAAAAAATTCTAAGTAAAGAACCATCTGCATAAGATAAAACAAAAATCAATAAAATGTTGATAAATACAGAATTTGGTTATTATTAAAAAACACATCATGTTTTGGCATTAAACAAGCAAAATTCATGAATCCCTAGAATCTAAAAAGACATAGACAACATGAACAAAATAAACCAAAGGTTAGAGATGTGACTAGAGACAAGCCTGAGTGTAGCTTTGGTTTGTAATAATAGTAGTGTTGTTATGTTAGTTTAATCTTCAGGAAACAAGTTTATATTACCCCATACATCCCAAAATAAGGAAAGTTTTTTGAAAAAGTGTGTCCTTGTTTAAATTTTTTTAATGGTGGTATATTGGTACACAACAAAGCTAACTAAGTCCTAATCTTATTAATGTCTTTTTACACCTTTACATATATTATATCTACCTCTCCATTTTGAAGTAAGCTAAGTATTATATCTTCCTAGTGTTTATGTAATCAGACTATTATATTGAATGTATTTTATATATTTAGTATAACTCATCATTTTAATTTATAATATTGATTTATATAAGTTTTCAATTAATTACCCTATTTCAGAATATTTTTATTCATCATTATGTATATAATATTATACATTTTAACCCTAACCTAAACATATTAAAAAAAATTAAAAACCACCCACCATTCTACAAAAATATATTGATGGAACCAACTACCATGAGGCTGTCCAATTTGGAAAATCATAAAAATGTGATCATAGGTCAAGACATATAGTAAACCCATAGTGATAAAGACTCTACGGTGGTAATCCAATGTGAACATGAATATATATATATATATATATATATATATATATATATATATATATATATATATATATATATATATATATATATATATATATATATATTAATGGGATAATATGGTGCACCCACAAGAATATATCAAGTCCATATCCTTAAATTCACAGAGAAAATCATACATTCAATAGGATATGACAATAACATGGCTATACAAAGTAATAAATGAAGCAATTAAACAACATATAAAGTTTGAAAATTATAAAACATCTAAGGTAACAATTAATCCAATAAATATAGTATAATTATGTGCTCTATATTTATCACTACATGCTTTGGATAATCATATATATGTTTACATAAATGAAATATATCTTCCCTATTCTAGCCTCTACTACACTTTACTCACCAAAACTAGCACCATCAATATCTACCATACATCCTATAAATTCACTTTCATTTCCCTCTTTGAAAGCCAAAATTTTCATGTACCAGGATTATACCTTTTTGCTAAGGTAGTCATAAGGTGCATATCATAAGGGTTCAACACTAAATGGGCCATATATCCAAAACCAACTCTATCAAGAATATTCTAAATAGTATCATCTAAACCAAGCTCAATCATGGTCTTCATATGTTGACCATATCATAACTCTATGGTATGTAAGTCCCTATAAAACCATAGAAAATAATAGATGTTATCAAATAAATTATAAATTAATGAATTAAATACTAATTAAATTAATTAAATTTTTGAGGTCACAATTAACTAGATACAGTGATTCTCTTCATACATTGACATCACAAATGGTGTGTTTCATCAGTTATTATTATCAAAATAGAGGTTGATTCCATAAAACACATGATGGTACAAACCTATGAGGGCTAACATTGATATTTTTCTAAAATGGATAAAAATCACATAAAAAAAATACTAAACTAAAAAATCAAACAATTTTAGAAAAGTTTTAAAACTAAAAAATTTGACTAGAACTCCAAAATTCATATACATAATAGATCCTTGAGATATTGGTCCTATAAGGAAGTCTACAAAATCTCAAAATTTTTATGTAGTTCATATTCAAAACATGGCATTGCAATGGATCATAGATAATAATCATAATAAATAATATCCAAATGAATTGTAAAATTAAAAAAACTCAGCCAATTCAAATGGTTAAATTTGTATATATGCCAAATACATAATCCCATTTTAAAATCAATACCTACGAATCTTCTGCACATAGTATAGAAATAACTATGTATCAAAATCACTCCTCATTAGTTTCCTTTGAACACATGCAATATGTTCTCCCACATGGTAATTTTTTGTAGATACTAAAATTTGATTATATATAGCATCTCAATCTTGTACACTTGAAAAATACTAATAAGGGATCTACCCTTCAAATATATACCATCATGTTGTCAAAGGGATCATATTTTCCATCTCACTATGCCAAAATGATTAAATTATGGATTAACCCTATCATTCTGGTGATCCAGATCACTTGTACACTACAGAAAGCTTAAATCATGATTTATATCCTTCACTATTAGTTATATTCCTTTAGTAATTTTTTACCCTACAAGACATTTACATTTTGTAGAGGGATACTAGTGTCAATGCTAGTGTCTAATTTTTTATTTAGTGTTCATACCTAAAAATTCATCTACATTTCAAATATTTTGAAACGTATGGTTCATCCTATTTCTCTTAACTAGCCTATTACTGAAATATTTTCAAAAAGTGCACTATAAATATAAATCCAATCCTACTCATTATTCATATATGAAATACCAAATAAATATGTATGTAATATCATTCAATAAATTGAATAAATAAGTTATGCTACCTCTAAAAATGATAATATTTCCATAACATGATGATAGGATCCTAAGTATTAACATATATTTTTCCATACTTTCATATCTCAAATCTATCTGCACATTTGAAAAGTAGCTAAGTATTATCTCCTTTTTGTTATAAAACTATCAAAATATTAATTGACATTTTACTTTCCATATTTTATAATTTTATAAATTCAACATATTGTGTTATCAAAATTAATTTAATTCACCTTAGAATATTTTTATTCATCTATTTGATCAAGCCATTCTACCCATTTAATCCTTATCTAATACTATAAAAAGGGTCAAACACTTGGTGAACCTGATTAGGTAGTGTTCTTATTCAACATCTTGAGCTACCCCTTGGGTAACCTAAAAAATTTCAAGTTAATACCATGTCAAATTTTTCTAATAATAAGAGAGAAAATAATTAAAATGATCAAAATAATGAAAAAAATATTATATAAGCTAAGTCTGACTATGAGGATAATGAAACTTATGAGGATAATGAGGATTAACAAGAAGATCAAGATCAAGTAACATAATTTAAATTATTTTGAGAGTGGATTCATGAAAATCGTAAATATATCCACAATATAATAACTACTATATTGGAAACTAAAAAAAAAGGTGTTAGTGAAAAACCATTATTCTCTAATGATAAAAATATAAGGGCTATTAGATATGCTTATAACACATACATTCCAATCTCCCTAAACTTTAACACAAAATTTCCTAATACATCTATGTGGGCATGAGATATATTTTCAAACCATTTTTCCTTGAAGATCAAAAAATAATTGCTACATCCTCCATGGGAAAAATTAATAGTTAAACCCAATTACTAGTTTCAATACCCATATCAACACAAATAGTGTTTTCATCCTCTTTGGTGGCTTCTCAAATCTCAAATATAAATCCCAACGGGTGTACTATGTAAAAAAAATATTAAATATTTGTAGGTTAAGGTTTCCAACATTGAAAAAAATGATTTGAAATCAACTCATGATATTGATTCACAAGATGTATTACATAATCCTCTAGTACCTAAGATATCTTTTCACCCTTTTCTAACCAATTGTTTTTAGACACAAGTTCACATTTGATGATGGAAAGGGTGATCCTAAATAATATCTTAAGTATTTATCTACAACAATCCTTGATTATGTTTCAAATGATAATATTTTGACCAAATTATATCCAAGGAGCCTAAGAGACAATGCTTTAAGATGGTTCTACGATTTACAAATCTAATCATTGAATGTATTCAAATCTCTATAGATAAATTTATAGTAGATTTATATATTAAAATCACTAAAAAATATCATATACACAAATATTTTTTGAGGTATAAAACAATTTTTTCCAAAGTGACAAATCTAATGGCAGATAAATAGCTTCAAGACATATTCAATAAATTTTTTCTTACACAATCAAATGAGGCTATTGTCTTCAGAAAATTTAAATATTTTGATGACTTTTACATATTTTTTGAGATAATGAAAGGAAAATTATTTCATTGAAAAATATTAAGTATGTATCAAACACATCGAATACATATAGTACCAAGTTTCATATCAAACCAACCTACAAATTTAAACCTATAGAACCTTAAAAGGAATAAACAACAATGGTTAAACTAGTGTCACATAAATCTAATTAGTTTATCTTATCCAATACACCTAAGATAAAATTTACATAAATACCTAAGTCTCCAACTTCATTACTTAAGAATATTTTTGAGTGTCATATCATATCTCTCCATCCTCATATAGAGGTTGATATGAGTCAACCCTTACCAAAAGGATATGATGTCAATGCATATTGTGACTATCACCAAGGTATTTGGCATTCTAAAAATATATTTTATACCTTGAAACACAATATGCATGACCTTATTGATAATAAATAATGTACCTTTGATGATACTCTAAAGGATTTAGGGTCACAACCTAGTGACCATCAAAACTAAATGATGTTTAACAATCCATTACAAGATCATTCTAAGAAAAACCTAGATGTAAAGAATAGAATATGTTGTACATCCTCTTCCACCATATCATGGGCACCAATTAGATAATATTATTGTCAAGCTTACATACACTATAACCTTTATGGTATAAAAGATATTTATTGCATTTGATGATAGTGAAATTATAGACGATGATTTAAATATTCACTTATTTTTTTATTAGAGTAGATCTTTGATGATCCTTTAATGGATTTAGGGTCATTACCTAGTGACCATAAAAACCAAATAGTGTTTAATAATATGTTAAAATATCATTATAAGAAAAACATATATGTAAAAAAAGGAATATGTTACACATCCTCCTTCACCATATTCTGTTCACCCATTAGATAATATTATTGTCACACTTACATGCACTATGCCCAAAATGGTACAAAGACATTCTATTGCATTCAATG
>JARHVA010002701.1:1225000-1352500 GCA_037957365.1 Torreya grandis | reverse complement strand
ATTCTCTAGAATTGTTAGTGGACACAAATTTTGTCCACCTAGTGTAATATTTAGTGGCTATTTGGATAAATTAGTTCCTTTATAAAGAAATTAGGTTTATCATTCCAATGAATTCAAGACCCCATTGAAAAAAGGGTGTCTTTTAATGATTGGATGTATAGGCATTGAAGTATTCACTTTTCCTTGAATATACACCTAGAATTCAAGGCATATTATGATGTGGTTATGGGAATATTTGAAATCATAGAACATTTATATCTTATCCTCAATATTTTTTGGTCTATTATGCTACCTAAGGGATTTCCACTACCTATCTTATGATGTAAATTATCCAGGATGTCTACAAACTCTTATTTTGAGACACACCTTAAGTATATGCCCTCATAGTTATTATGATACATGACTCATGTCTTTATCATATAATTATTTATTTTTATCCTAATGGCTCATATTTATTATTTATTTAGCTTAGGGGAACATGTATCCATAAGTATGTAATGGATGACTTGATTGTATGATTCACCACCAACTATATGAGTCTCATCGATTTGATCAATACAAATGCATGGATTAGTCTCAATCATGATCTAGATGATTCATTGGCCTCTCATCTCTTATTTTACCTAGTTCATTTTGGTGAAGTGAGAGCAATAAATTTAGGTTTAAAATGATGGTGTATAAATTATTTTATATAATATAATGCCTAAAAATTTTCATAGATTCAATAAATACATATATCTAATTTTTATCATTCATTATTTTAATGATCCATCTTTTAGATTGGTACTCATGAAGGAAAATTGATTTTAATTTTAATCTAACTTTTATGTGAGTAAAACAACCATAGTGTGTTATGAGGTAAATGAATAAATATACAAAACTTTGTTTAAGTCTAGTTTGATCAAAACTAGAGCTTGAAAAATGGCAGTTTTGATGTCTTCAAATACTTTCTCAAATTATGTTGTGAATTATATTTTGGTGTCTTGATTCAACATGGAAATAAATGTATTTAAAATATTTACAAATACATAAATGAATTTAATTAAAAAAATTATCTTACCAAATAAATACTTCAATTCTTTCTTATTAATAAGAGGAATCAACTTTTAAATGCCCTAAATTCATTTTAGGTCAATGGATATCCCATCCTTAGTGATGTCATGCATGAATAGTTTCTCTTTAGTGACTCCAAATATGATACTTTTTAGATTGAGTGATATCCATATCTTATACATCTATCAAATACTCTTTGTATATGGTTAACACATGATAAACATTATCTTTTGAAAAAATTGTTAAGTCATACATAGGAGAACAAGGTGTTGGAGATTGTATTCTTGTGTTGTGGATCCTATTTCTAAATTAAAATGTATTTCAAATACTATAAATTTTAAATTTACTATATGGGGTTTTGGGGGTGGTAGTCATCGATATTATTTTTGGACCCCCTTAATGGGGAACTATTTTGGGTTAACTTGGCGAATGGTTTTAGTACCCATTGTTTTATAAAACTACTATGTTTATGCATTATGTATATATTAATATTTAGTAGGTAATACATCATGAGAACAAGGGTTTGATAAGGAATATAAAAGTGTGTGAATTTAAGTGCAAATTTAGGAGGGTTTATTGAGCACAGCTCTAAAAAATATTTGTGTATTGTAATTGTGAGAAGATAGATTCAAGAGTGGATTGTACTCTTTTATCTTCTAATAAAATTTGAGAAAGTGTTTCTTGGTAGATTTATCCCACATTAGGTGAACCATGTTAAATTTGGTCTTTGTATTACAAATATTTTTTATGCATCTCTATTCATATCTATTATTATTGTGATTCTATGAAATTACTTCGCATCAATTTTTGATTTATTCCTAATAGGTTTATCATGACCTTAAGAATACACAAAAAACATATTTTTGCATAAAATCTTCTAAAATCTACCAAAACCATTATACTTCCTCAACCTTACATAGATACAGAAGGGTATTAGAGTGACCAAATTGTTAATGATTATTCATGAATATTTGGCCATGAATTTGATAAAAATTCCATGGATAATAAGGTAAAGGGACATATTTCATCTACCCAAAATACCAGCTCTTGATTTGACCACTCATGTACTGAATGAAGGAAAACTTGAAAGACTACCTAGGTTACCAAGGAAGCTAGTGAAGAAAGAGAAATGGTTTTGGATCTATTATGCCTTATTCAACCCTAAAAATTCTTCCATACATATTCAATAAACTCTTCCATAGTACCTAACTCCCCATATATATAACTATCTATACCATTTTGTACAATACACAATAAGTACCTACAAATAAAATTTTCACTATTTTCTCTATGTTTCTCAGTTAGAATCACCATTTTAGGGTAGAGAGAGAGAAAACATAAGTCAAATGGAATTTAAAATTTATAGTATGATAAGGGAAGTTTAAATTACACCTATTAGCATGTGTCGAGCCCCTGTGGCTAGTAATAAGGTGGGTATGGATCTTAAAAAGAGATTTATATGATGTGAAACACTTAATGGTGGCTTAGGGGAACCTTTTAAGACCTCTTATAATGTGATTTTAGTCAAACACTCCCTATTTTCAAATGTTTACAAGACAAAAAAGTTTATATAAGGTATTTTGAGGATGTTTGATGGCTTATAAGGGTGAGTTAAGGTGTGAATTATTATAGATGAGTGCATCATAGATAATGACTTATAATAAACTATGTACATAAATTAAAACAAAGTCCAACCACTCTTACATCCCATTGGAAAAGTTCATTCCTCATGAAATCACTTAAATAGATCTAAAAATCTAAGTATTATAAACCTTAATCATACCAAACTACCTTAATTTTTGCAAGGAGACCTTAATCTTTCCAAACATTTTTTAGACCATACTCCTAGACTTGATAAGTATAGTGACAACTTCATACATATTCCATGATCACCAAGACATTTACTAAATCACCAAATAGGCCTAAGGCAATTATGATATACGATTACAAAAATAGGCTCTAAGATAACATAAGGCCTCTCACAAGACCCAAAGTCTCTAAAAAGACATCCAAGAGGTCATGAGAAGGTTGAACATTATAGATAAGCTAAAAGGGGAGGTTTTATGTAATTTTTTGATGGTATGGGTTGATGTTTAGCCTTGTGAGGCTAAAATGTCAATAGTGAGGAGATGATAATGAGATGGGGAGGATGCATGGTGGCCATAATGAGTGTAGCATAGGTAATCAACTAAAAATTTTAAAAAATTGAGTATTTTTATTTGAAATTGAGTGATTTATAGAAATTTCATTATTAGGCCAAATCTAGACACCAAATGAACCTTAGGAAATTTATAGGGACATTAGGGGTCAAATCGGATATTAGGTATGAAGGATTCAAACTAATAAATTCCTAAGGTATTTATGTCAATTAGTAAAAAATTCATCATAATTAATGAACAAGGTTGACCAGTTCAACCTAGTTATTAGAAGACAATAAAAACTAGTGGGCCGACTTAGTAGTAAGTAACTAACTTAGTTGGTGGAAGATAAACACTAGTGGGATAACTTAGTGCTAATGGGCCAACTTAATTTTTTAGTAAGTGGCTGACTTAGTATGGATGGGTTGACTTAGTTTGTTAGTAAGTGGATGATTTAGTACTACAGGGGATAAAAAGGGATAACTTAGTACTATTAAGCTAGAGAGGGGCCAACGTAGTATTGAAAAGACCAATTTAGATTAATTTATGACAGGGTTGATCTAGTATACCTACAAAAATATATGTCTAATAAGTTTGTAATAGGTTAATCTGGTAGAACATAAATAAACTAAATCAAATGAACTCATTTTTGTGAAATTTTTAAGAATGTGTTTGGATTATGAATGACATGGAGGTCTAATACATCCTTTATGGCTAATATTTTGCATAGTCATAATAAATTTTGGTGATTTATCGATGCCTCATGGTTACCTAATTTACTGGAGTGTTTGATAGATGTGGATAAATCGATATTGGTTATATTAGGCCTAGGAGGTATCATGGAGATGAGATGCATCCCATTGAGTGTTGATCTCATTTTCATGTTCCTCAGAGCATGGGAATGGTTGACAAAATCTTTTTGATGGGTGGTGAATGATGATACGAGAGTGGTAGGTATCACACTAGATGATGTCCATGCATTGTTTAGACTACTTATAAGAGGGACATTGGTGATCATGGGAACACTAGATGATTTGGAAGAGAGATGAGCACTAGCTAGGTGGGTGATGTGATATGATAAGATATACCTAGGGTTGAGGATGACTTTATTTGATTTACATATTACATAGATTCCATATATATTTAATGTTATAATTGGACTTGTGATAACATGAGTGTTATGTCACAAGTCAGATAATAAGGTACCATTATATGCAATAGCCTTATGTGAGTCTATTTTAGATTAGGGGATGCTCTATGATTTTAGGTATTTCATTTGGGTATAGATCTTGCATGATATGTATGTGGTATTTTACATAGGGTATAAAACCAAGCGACTAGTGGTATTGCTTAACACATAGATATATGAGAAGTTTTCAATGTATTGTCTAGCTAGGTTTCCCCATGTCATTAATGATATGTTATCTTGGGATTATAGATGGAGATAAGACCAAGTATCATGGGATATGACCCACATGTTATAAATACTCTCATGAGGAGATATCATGTGTCATCCCTTTGCACATATTGCTACTATTTGGCCTAGTTGGGTGACCATGGTACCAAGGTTGGTTCTAGTGTAGATCATGACTAACTATACTTGGTGGGTAGAGCCCTATCTAGTGTAATGATTAAAAGGATATTTTGTAATCTCATACTAATAGGATCTAATTATAGTGCCTATATTTTGGGCACAACAAGTAAGATTGTTTAGGGAGAGAGGAGGAGGAGGAGCACCAATCAAGAGACTAGAGATCAAGCTATGGTGTGTGAGACCATGGACTAGTTAGGCATGATAGTCAGTAACTAAAATAGGAAGGGGCATGGATGTAGATGTATGGGTGTATCAAGTATCATAATAATCACCATAGAAAGAGGATCAATAGCTACTTTGGGCACACCACTAATGGAGATGCCATTGGTGGGATCACACACATAGGGTGGTTATATAGGATGACTCAATAGTTGGCCTAGGGTAGAGCTCATTGATAGAGGCACCATTAAGGAGACTCTAGGATTTGATTTTATATAGATGTGACCTATATATTAAGTTATCAAGGGATAGGATGATAGAGAGGTTGTGCTTGGTAGATGAGAAGATGAAGAGATAGTGGTTGGTGACACTAGGATATGTAAGAAATGTTATAAGTTTTAATCTTAAAGATAGAATACTAGTTGTATATGATTATAGATAGATAGATAGATAGATTTTAAGATGTATATGTGATCTGATATCTATCTAGGTTGTGGTTTTTATAGACCTTATGATAGAGGTGATCAAATGGGGATCCCTAGTTATTGTAGTGTACCATGACATTTTTTATAGGTGCTCACACCATACGACCCCACCACACTAAATGATCCTATGGTACCATCTACCCTAGCTCAAATAAGATGGTTTAGATTGGTGGGTGATGAATTAAGGTAGTTATACACATGTAGGTATGGATTTTAGCCACTAGTAGGGGTAGGAGTATGAGATGCACAAGCTTGGTAGGCTCTGGCTTAGGAGAGAGTTGGACACATGGATAACAAGATCTAGATGGGATAGTTATAGTCCCAAGTGGCCAACCTATAGGGATAGGTAGTAGGGTTGAGATATTAAACTACCTCATTAAAGTGTAATATGTAGAGGGGATGGTCTGAGGCATCTATGGTCAGTGTGTCTAGGCCATAGATAGGCATGATAAAGCCCATCCATAGAGTTGAAGTGATGTATTTTTTTACTTTATATAAAAACACAAGATTATATATATAGACATATATTATTTTAATAGTTAGATTTTGGTCACATGAATTATATGTTTGATTAGGGTTTTAGATGCATGGATATATTTCTTTCTATCACAAGTAATTTTCTTTTTGTTGTATATGTTATAGGAAATATATGTGGGGTGTTTCCTTTTCTAGAATTATGCAAACACATCCATGCTTAAAAATAAATAGGTAAAAAAGGATTTTTAAAGTATAAGTAATCATAAAAAAATGCATTACACAATATTTCATGATGGGAAATGTGTAATAACAAAATATGACTAAGTATAAGAAACCAAAAAGTGGTAAACAAGAGGGAAAAAATGTTTTTGAACCATAAAAAGATTGACACCAAATTAAAACAAGATCACACTAAATCATTTTGGGAAGTATGAAAATAATGTAATAAAATGGAAATCAGAAAGCACGTGAAAGGAAAATGCTATAAAAACAACTCAATTAAGTCAATCAATCATACTAAATCACATTAGTAAGTATAAAAGAGAAACAAAATTGGCAAAATGGTATTTAATTAATCACAATAATTCAAGTTAGGAAGTATGACAAACTTTTAAAAAATGGTTGGATTCTTACATGTAATTATAAAATAAGAAGATAAAATTAAAATATTAATTAATCATAAAACTTATTAAATTAATATGGGAATCATGTCAATGCTGTGTAACTCATAATCAATCACATCTTATCTAAAATTTGGCACATGTAATTTTTTTGTGACTTGGGTATTACAGAATTTTATGAGGAAGGCCATGTCCTATATATGGTCTTACACTACAAATCATAAATGTAATGACAATGAAGTTTAAATAAAGGGTAAAATATTGTAAAAGAGTATGTTTGGATTGGTAATATAAAAAATAATTTAATTTGTGAGAAAGGTTTGGTCCTTTCCAAGTTCTTACACTACAACTCACAAGTGGAATTTTTAGAGGGAGTGATCCATGAAAAAAACAATATTTATCAAGTGGGAGATATTAGGATTGTAGGGAGTGAAAAATGGAATGTAAGAATCATAATGTAGGCATATTATGAGAAAAACTTAGGAGACATGAGGCACACTAAGGATATATAAAGACACTAAGTGACTAGTGACCATCAATATACAAAGGATACCTATTCACTATAGGCACAAAGTTCTATAGGAAAATGAGTATGGTACTAAGATGAAATCATGTTGGTTTTTTTGAAAAATAAAACTAAAATGGACCTACCTTACCACAACATGTTTCCCATTCCTCAATACCTCTTACAGAGTCATCAATCTATTGTGAAGATTGGGTACTTGCATGACAAAGTAGGTAGCACTAAAAGATTTTATTATTCTCCTTTTCCAATCAGCTATTCTAATGCTCCCCAATATAAATTTAATCTATCATGAGGCCAATTATGGAATTTTATATTATATTAAAAAAAATAGATGTGATTAAAATCATGTATTTTAGTGTGATTTTACTTTTATAAATTTTGAATGTTTCTTTCTAGATCATTTCCTTTTATTAAATGATTTAGATTTTAACTTTTTATGGATTTTAAGATTCCCCCTCCATAAAAATTTGGAATGAATAATCATGAGAGATAAAGTGATACACATGAATGAGATTTAGGATTTGGCTAAAGGAAGCTATTATCCAAAGACATGATTGACTAGAACACTTAGGATAAACTATAAACCATCATGTTACCTCAAGTATCAACCATATGTATACTTAGTGTGTAAAATGAAATAAGGGGAATAATAGGAAATCCAAAGTGGAGTGATAAAATGAGATTATAATGAGATTAATTATTTTATAACTAATCACATGGTAAATAAGGAATGATTAAAGGTGTCAAGGTCTATTTGACCAAGTCACAATAAAAATTATCCATGTTGATAGAGATAAGATAACAAACAATCATGAAAGAGAACAAGATAACCATAGAAAATGAAATCATGATGAAGAAGTATGTAATAATGAAAAATAATTCTTAATAAATAATAGTAGTAGTAATAGTAGTAGTAGTAGTAGTAGTAGCAGTAGCAGTAGCAGCAGCAGCAGTAGTAGTAGTAGTAGTAGTAGTAGTAGTAGTAGTAGTAGTAGTAGTAGTAGTAGTAGTAGTAGTAGTAATAATAACAATAATAATAATAATAATAATAATAATAATAATAATAATAATAATAATAATAGTAATAATAATAATAATAATAATAATAATAATAATAATAATAATAATAATAATAATAATAAGAAGAAACATGTAGTGCAAAACAAAAGTCATCATGTAAGATAGATAATAATTTTGTACAATGTCAAATGATATAAGATAGATAAATGCAAAGTTGGAGCACATGTCCAATCCAAAGGAATGAATAAATTAAATAACACCATGATTGTGTTTATAAATACTAATATATTTATCCAAACACATGATACATAACATTTGATAAGTCCTTAAGAAGTCTATCTTGGACTACAACCAAAGTCTCAATGATCTTCAAAGAAAGTTGAGAAAATACTTCACGTCCAATCTCCTTGATGAAGGATCATGTTGGTGAGGGATATAATGTAGGGGATGATTAGGATTAGGAATGGGAATGGGCTATATAGTAGATTAAGGGGTCATTGGTAGGGAATGGGCCATAGGTGAAAGAGTCATTGATAGAGAAGGGGCCACTAGGGAAGAAGGATCCATGGGACCACAGGTGGTGGGGCCATGGGGTAATAATGGGAGACTTCTTGTGAGGGTGACCTATTTTAGGAATGGTAGTAGTCATAAGAATGATCATGTAGTGATTTTGAATATGCTACTAAAGGATGCATCAATGATTAGTGTGATGCGTAGTACATTTGTGTTCAAGAAAATATTCCTTTCCATATTTGGGAATATATTTAGGTAATACTTTTGGGGGAGTTAGAGCCTTATCTATGGGTTGAGGAGTGGTTGGACATAAGGTATCAATATATCATTTTAGCCTATGAAAGTGTGTGGATAAATGATTATATGTGCCATGGAAAAAACAAATATTCTTATTAATAGACTTCGTAGGTGTACTAATAAAAGGAGTGGTAAAAAAAGATGAGTAAATATGGTATAATGAATAGTCTCTATTCCAATGACTACGAAATTCATGAATATCATAATATGGCTAATTATCTAATTTAGTGAGCAAAGGAGTAATTTGTGGTAAATGTAGTAAACCATCACCAAAGGAAGGTGGGGTTATTGGAGAGATTGGTAAGGGTCAATAGAAGGAGAAATAAGATCTGAAATAGGAAGAGACTCAGCTAGAGAGGGAGTGGGAATAGGATCCAAAGTAGACTCAATTGAAGAAGAGATGGGATACATAGAAGGATGAAGGACAATCATAAGTATCTCAGGGATAATTCAGATAGAGTGGTTGTGGTATCTATCAAATTGATAGTAACTAATCATATCATGATCCATAATCATATTCATATGAGGATATTTAAAAACTAGAGGTGTGTACACCATCTCTACCCTATGAATAAGAGGAAAAATATTAAAATTAGTAATTATATTAGATGGAATGCTATAATATATATGAAAAGACTAAATGAAAGATGAACGATAATGAATAATTTAAACATTTCATGCCTGAACAAGACCTCTTAAGAATGGATCATCTAAGGTATAACCATCATCATAGTTAAGTGTATGAAGATCGATATCATAGGTAGGGATGATCTTGTCATTTGATGTGGTGTGATGAATATAGTGCAAAGTATTAGTTAATGACAATAGGTATATCATCACTAGGTGGTTGATGGGAATGTGGTTTAAGAGAAGGTATAAGATGAAAAATGAGATGAGGTGAGATACTCAAGGTTTTAATCTTGGGATTGATCTCATCAAGATCATCATCATTTGAGTCTAAGAGGTTATGTGGGATATTATTGATGAGTTTGGGGTGACCACTATAACCTCAGGTGAAGTTGATAAAAAAATTAAATTGTTGATATTCATGAAATAAAATGATTGGCAAGGGTTTAAGGGTTAGAATATTGAATATACCATGGTATTGGAATTGTTAAAAATTTCAAGGGTTAGTATCACCTTGAATATTATCAGTTGCTTCATTTTGAACAAATTTGACATATTGGAAAGTAGAAGAGGAAATTAATCTCATGTGATGTGTCCGTAGCCTACCAAGAAAATTTTTATAGGATAGAGTAAATTTTAATAGCATCACCTTTACTCAAGTGGTGATAGGTGAGAGGGTGATAGGGATTCAAACATATCATAACCAAGGTATTTTCCTTTGGATATAGCCTTACCACATATTGTGTATAAACTTAATACATTCAGAATATCTAAGGGATTTAATAAAATGAAAATAGGAAACATAAGTGACTTAACTCTCATTAATCAAGGTATGCTTGACTTGGATATCATCAATTTGGACACTGATAAAAGGGGTAAGATCATCTACATGAGGTAGAATCTCATCCGGGATCATAAAATTAGTGAGGAATTTGAGGGAAAGAGAAGTGTACATTATTTCATCAATGTGTTGGACATATATACGCATTATTTTAAAATACTATCTTATGATCTAGATAAATTGGCTTGGCATCTTTTGAGGTGAATATGAGGGATGTTCATTTCAAACAATAACTTCATAAGATGACTACAATGACATGGAGAGGTATGCATAAGTTACAGAAATGGGAGTTGAGATCGTAGATTAGTAAGTTTTGTGATAGGATCTCACTCATCATAACCCATGAGGGGACTATTGGAAAGAGGTGAATAGAGTTAAATGAGGTCCTTAGAAGGAGGAGTTGAAGTAAATGTGAATGTATGTTGATAATATATGGGAGGTTTAATTGGAGGACTCTTTTATTGATTGGATTGAGAAGATGTGGTAGTTGTTGTAGGTTTAGTTTTAGATAAATTGGAAGAAGTGTTAACATAAGTTTGAGTATTATTGCTGATGGGTAATGTTTTTAGAGTATTGGTAGAAATGTTATGAGAAGTTTTATCTAAAGGAGGGGTTGGAATTGTTTCATCAAAATATATAAGGTATTCCTTACCTAACTATGTTAAGTGAGTTGGGGAAGAATCCTAGATAACACAAAAAGTGTGAGATGATTGAGGAGCATGGATGGTATGAGGATCAATCAAGGTAAACACCCTTTTCATATTAGTCATATCAACCACTTTATCTTATGGATTTGGGTATATAAGATTATCAACATTATTGGTAGAAGGGGTAAGCTTATCTTGATTATCTTGGTGATTCAAAAGAGGATCTTTGTAGAAGGACAAATGATAATTATCTTCGTTCAAAGATTAATATTTTATTTGTGGTTAATGGGATATTAAGGAAATATCATAGGCTTTTTGACATTTATGATTGATATAATCATGGTAAAAATTTGAATTGAGAAGAATATCCATAGCTAAATTATGAAGTTTCATACAAGTCTCATGAGAATGACCCCAAATAGCATGAAACTAAGAAAATTTATTAGGATCATATTAGGAATTCATAGGAAAAGAGGGATCAAGATCTTATGGAAGAGGCCTTCATATATTATTTTTTAGTTTTTTTAAGGATAAATTTTTATGAACATTGATGTAATTTGTTGAATATAAATGATTATTAATGATGTTTTTAGGAGGGGAAGCTTGTTCTAGAATCTGGATGAGAACAATAACTTGAATAGTATGAATGGTATCATAAGAATTGGTGACACTATCTTTACTATCATGATGATTCTTATTTTTATTATCATGTAAGTACTCATAAAAGGTTGGGATGGCTCAAATTGATGCATAAGGAAATATTGGTGATTGGCTTAGTCAATGACCTCTTCCAATATGCATGGAGGGAGAGTCTAGACCAAATATTACAACTTGGGAAAAGAGTGTTGGTAAATAGATGAATGAGGTTATTATTAGCCAATTTTTGGCCTACATAGAAAACATACCTAAATTTAGTGAAGTGTCTTGAAGATCAAGTATGAAGCAAGGCTTGAAATTTTTTTTGGATGGAATGAGTGGTCCAATGGTCTCACATTGATCACAAAGATTTTGAAACACTTTAATTTTTCTTAAATTATATTTTAATTAATCTATATGGAAATTCAAACAGGTTTTCATGGTGATAAATGTAATTCAATATCAATGACAAGTTCATGTAGGCCTTAGAAAATCATTCAGAGATACAAAATTTTAGGAACAAGATTTGTGAAACCAAACCATCTTTATGATGTCATGAAGAACTAGAATATATATCTTGCTTATGAAATATATAAATATTCTATAAAAGCCTTACATGACCATAAGACCATGTGTGATAAATGTCATTAGTGCCAAAATCATACTCTACAAGTTTCATATCTCGATGAGTCTTCTATCTTGAGATCTAATCCTTTAAAGTTCATCTTGTCGAGTCTAAGTAGCTAGGCCATCCTACATGTCACATGGAAATACACTGGTGAACTTTTTTATGAATTTTATAATGAGATAAAGAGGCCTCACATGACCAAACTAGTATGTGTGATCAAATTTATATATTCTTAAGAAATACTCTACAAGTTTCATGACTTGATGAGTTTTCTATTTGAAAATCTAAGTCCTCAAAGTTGGTCATATAGACCAAGATGTTCATGTGAGTGTAAAATTCAAGTCTCAACAAATAAGCATTTATATTCAATTGATCAATGATAGACATGCAGATGCCATGTAAAAAAATTAATTTCAACTCACTAGAACACTTTTTAAACACACTCAAAAAGTTCTTGGAACTAATAGATCATGTGGGCACAATATTTTTATTATCAAGAACATCTCTTACAAATTTGGTGCCTCCATGATATTTTTGATTCTACATCTAAACCTTTAAATTTGGTCAAAAAAGATGAAAAATTTGTACAAATGTCAAATTTAAGATATGGTAAAGACAATTAGGGTCTTAAATTTAATGGTTGTGTGGATATTAATGATGGTCCCACATAATTAAAATGATGGTTGCATAGATGTTAGATTTAGACCATGATAAGTAACCATTTGTTTTCAAATGTAAGTAGATCCAATGGTTGGAATTCATTCATACCAAGGGATATTGATGGTGTGATATGATAAAAAAGTCCAAAAATATATATAATCCACCACATGGCATAAACACATAAATCAATAAGATTGACAAAGTATCTTGAGTGTAAGTATGGGACAACCAAGTGGCACCATCTCAGATAGAGTTGACAAGTCAAGGGTAGGATTGATGAATCTCACTTGATGGGTCAAAATATCAATATAATAACTTATATATCGATAGCTAATAAATAAAGGTTTGAACTTAGGATTTTTTATGAAGGTCAATTAATCAAAATTCAACCTAGGGAAGAAAATATACAAGGACATAGTTTGAGCACGGACCTAGATTGAACTAGAATGGGACCAAACATTACTAAAAGAGTTACATAAATGAAAAATAGGACATTTAGACTTAATGAAGATTGAAAAAGAGTGGATGAATAATCAAATTACTGGTGCATCACTTCCTTTACATGTTTTCATGAATTATTACCCATTTGTCTCTCCCTTTTCCTAATTAGATTTTAGTTTAGGTAATAGATTCGAAAGGAGTCCAACCTTCTTTGGAGGTCTGATCCAATTTTAGGTGACCCATAGCCAAGGATCATTCCCATATTGGACAGGATTTATGTAAGAGAACCTGAAAAATCCCTTTACTCAGCTTGGGTGAAATCTAAGACACCAACTGGTGGGATAAATGTCTAAGAGAGTTTAGATATTTTTGGTGTGTCTTTCCTCTAATCATCTTTTAGAAGATATCAAGTTAACACCAATGGTAACTCTACATCAACATCAACTATTATAATTAGCCTAGGTGCCTAATCACCATCATTTGGTATGTATCATAACCTAATTGATTAATATGCATGTTATTTCATTTATAATCATTCATATCAAGTTATAAATGTTCATGGCTTCACCCCAAGTGGCCCTCAAGATTCAATGTATTATCTTTGTCAAAATTTGCCTCTCTCTAGTCAACTAAAAATGGACCTAAAGGAGATGATGTTTTATTTTAAGAGGAAGTTTAGAGAGGTTGATAGGAAGGAATAATATTATAGGAAAAAAATGAATCTTAAATAATAAGCTTATGTTTAGGATCAAAAATTGAGGTTTTAAGAGGAATGCTTGGTTAGGCAAGACTAAGCTAGCAAGGAAAATGACTATTAGCTACTCTTAATGAGAGAAACCAACCTTAGATCCCAATACCTTCCCTACTCCTTCTCAAAACCAACCCCTTAGACAACCTTGCCAAATCTCACCCTTATCACATAGAGAACATGAAGCCATCCCATCTTGGATCCTCTCTTATTCCAATGATCCTAACTATTTCATACCCTCTAGTATGAAATCATCCCCTCCCACACCCATTCATAAAAAGGATAAGGTGGCCAAGTCTCACACATTCCCCTCATGGAAATTGATCAAGGAAGACACAAAGAAGAAAAGGGAAGTGCTAGCTGAGGTAGTCCAAGATCCAATCCAAAAAAAGATGGATTAAATAGAGCTCAAAATTCTATCATATGAAAGAAATATTTGCTAAAATTCTTAGTTGAAGAAGTGAATGATCTATTTTTAAATGTGTCCAAATATCCAGAGGAGAGGCATGACTTGTAAAAAATTATATTATATAAGGTGGGGACTTGGGAGAAGTAGTAAAGTGACTTGGACTAATTGTCTTAATAACCCTCTTGTATTATTTAAAAGCTTTCTTATGTTCCTTATTTTGATGAAGTTATTAACCATGTTCAATACAAACCAAGGGAGTTTCCTAGTTAGACTGAAGAACCTATTCAAGATTATATTCAAGAGAATAAACATTCTTATATTCCCCCTTCTTCATCACTCATCTCTCAAGATCAAATTTCTCATACAGATAAGGAGGTGTCAGACATTGATGAGGTAGTGGCCAAGAAGAAACATCAAAATGTAGAGGTCTACAAAAGTTTCTATTTCCCTCCTCTTGAGTACTCCCTAAATGATTCTATTACCCTAAATATCCAAAAATATGATCATAATCAACCTTCCTTACTTCATAATACCTCTCAATCAGGTGAACTTTTTCACCCTCCCACCATCTTCTCATAGAGGAAAAACCTATTTTATAAAGAATATAGGAGAAGCTTGTAGTAAAATTTGAGCCTAAAAAGGACAACATGAGTGTCTATGATGAAAAGATAATGATAGGTAGTCCACTTCATTCAAATGGAGAAGAGTCAATTTTTAATTAAACTTCTTGGTATGGTTTTTGTAAAATAGAGAATAAAGGTAGTACTGATGCCTTCATATTTGAAGAGGTATGCACCTAGAATGTAACTAAGAGTAGAGGAGATTTTGAATAGTCCCAAGAGTTTCCATTTGGTGTGGATGCAGATGAGGATGACCATGGTATAGAGATTGACAATGTCAATCAGTCAGATGAAGATGAGGTAGAAATAGAAATCAAGGAGGATCAGGGTGAGGTATGTCATCAATTATACCATGGCTTCATGGACTCGGTAGAGGTTCTAAACTAACCTATATCTCCTCCAAAACATGAAGATGAACATGTAAATCAATCTATATATGATAATTGGTCCCAATATGAATTGTCCATTGAAGGTAGTAATTATGTCTTCAAGAATGAAGAAGGATGGTTAGACCAAGAGCCATAAGAATATGACATGGTGAACCATATATGGGTTAATGAACTACTATATGGTTCCTTTTAGAGAAAACAAAGAAAATATGGTGTTAAAATTTTCATTGTCTTGAATGACGAAGAGAAAGCTCCATTTTAAAGTGATGAGAGCTTTTACCTAAGCCTAGATAGTCAACCAAGCATCAATTCAAATGAGACATTACATATTATGCTTACTTCAGAGAAAAAAATTGGTCCATCAAATGAGGAGTTTGTAGGAGCCCCTATAGTCCAATTTAGATCAAGCCTTGAGGAAATGGATCAATATATCTATATTAAATACATGTTTATCCCTTTTAATTCACTTGAGAGCTTGCCAAAAGAGTAAGCAATCAGGAATATTATCTCACCTATCATGAGATCTCAAAATCAAGGTGCGTTTCATCCTGGTCCATCACAAGTAAGTGATGTTAAATATATTCCATTTGATCTAGAGGGAAAATACTTTTAATTTTTATTCATGTACATATTAGAATATTTTTTGTGATTTTATCTATGTGACCTGTGCACATTCCTTTCCTGTTGTGTGTTTCATTTTAAATAAGTGTCTTGGGCACTTTATTTATTTTATTTTTTTTGTTTTGGTCCTTATTGCTTTAAGAGGGGGTTTTTAGGAAAGGGTTAGCCTTGTATCACATTTTATATTAGCTAACAGACAAAGCCCTATGACTCCATGCCCAATGGATCAGACTAGGTAAATGGTCTAGGTTCTCAAGCATAATACGCATGCTACCTAACTAAGTCCCCAAAGATGTTAGCCAATTTTTGGCCTACATAGAAAACTTTCCTAAATTTATTTTGATGTCCTAAAGATCAAGTATAGATAAAGTCTTGAAAAAATTTATAGATGGAAGAAGTGTTCCAAGGGTCTCACATTGATCAAAAAGATTTTGAAACACTTTAAGCTTGCTTAAAGTACATTTTGATTAATATACAAAGTAAACAGAAGGATCCAAATAGGTCTTCATGGTGATCAATGCAATTCAAGATCAGGTCACATAGGCCTCATAAAATCATTCAAAGCTACAAAATTTTACAAATAATTTTTGTGAAACTAAACTATCATTAGGACATCATGAAGAACTAGATTAGATACCTTGCTTGTGTAATTTATAAATATGCTTATAAATACTCATGTGACCATCAAAACATGTAAAATAAATTTCCTTAGTGCCAAGACTATTTTATATAAGTTTCATATCTTGATGAGCCTTATAGCTTGATATCTAAGCCTTCAAAGTTTAGCTTGTTGAGTCTAAGGGGCCAAGTCATCCTGCATGTCATAAGGAAACACACTGGTAAGATTTATTTTTCATTTAATAAAAAATATCAAGAAGCCTTGTGTGACTAAAGGAGTATGCATGATCAAATTTATTCATGCCTAGAACATACTCTACAAGTTTTATGTCTTGATGAGATTATTATTTCAAGATTTATGTCCTCAAATTTAATCATGTAGAACAATATGTTTGCACAAGTGTCAAATTCAAGACTTGAAAAATAGCCATTTATATTTAAATGATCATTCATAGGCCTGTGGAAATTATGTAAAACATGCAATTCATCTCACTTGAACACTTTGTAAAAAAACTTAGAAAACTCCAAAAACTAGTAGATCAAGTGGGAATAATCTTTTTAATATCAAGAACACCTCCTACAAATTTGATGCCTCTATGACCTTTTTGCTTCTAGATCCAAGCATTAAAATTTGGTCAAAAAGGGGAAATATTTAACTTAGACATAAAATTTAAGATGTGGAAAAGAAAATTAGGGTCTTAAATTTGGTGGTCATGTAGATGTTAATGATGGTCCCATAGACTTTAAATGATTGTCCTATAAATGTCAAATTTATACCATGGTAAATAGCTAGTTATTTTCAAATGCAAGAAGATCCAATGATTGGTAGTCATTCATACCAAGATAGATTGATGTTATGAGATGAGTCAAAAGGTGAAAGATATTTAAAATACACCATGTAGTCTAATCACATAAATTAAGTAGACTGATAGTGTATCCTAAGTTCAAATGTGAGACTACCAAGAGGCACTAGCTCGGATAGAGTTGACAAGCTAAGGGAAAGATTGATGGATCTTGTTTGATAATTCTAATCAAGATCAATGGTGAATGGATGGGTCAAAATGTTAATAGGTTGAGTTAGATATTAATAGACAAAAAACAAAGGTTTAAACCCAAGATTTTTGATGAAGGTTGACGAATTAAAATTTGACCCAGGCAAGAAAATATAAAATGATAGAGCTCGAGCATGGAACCAAATTAAACTAAATTGGGACCAAAAATTATGAGAAGAGATATATAAATGAAAAATAGGACTTTCAAACCTAATTGAGATCAAGGGTTGATATCTTGTCATCAAAATAGAAACCAGTTATCGAGCAAAGTGTCATTAATATATTAACTATAGGAAAACCAATATAAGACTAGTTTTCAGTCAATAACGAGAACATGCATAAATATTTCCTTAGGGTAGATATGTGATTATGGAGAAACTTCTTATCCTTCAACATGGTCATTTCCAAGATGAAATATATATTTATATTCCTCTAAATTAGAATAAGCATGTCTCTATCAGTTCTAAGGAATGAAGATTTAGTCTTCATAAGTCAAAGTAAAGGTGGTATAAAGTCTTGAGAAGTGTCCTAGTAGTTGGATAAAGATAATGGAGAATTCATTTCTTTTTTAGACAATTTTTAAGTTTGTTCCTTCTTTATAAGATCATGACTCAACATCCTTGAGTTATTGCTAATCCATCGAAGGTATTTTGTCCTCATTCAATGTTTTATATCTACTTAGTTTCCTCTCTTTCCTTCCTTTTTTCTATAAATGGAGGATTCTAAGCCTTGAATTAAAAAATACCTCTCTTAGGTATGACTAGACTCCACCAAGATTTATCTTTGTAACCTTTTGAAATGAATAAAGGACTATTTTTAAAATTTCATCATATTAGTCTAGTGTGTTAAGGTCAAATTGATTTGCATATGTGGTAGAAGTTTTTCCCTTGACAAGTCTTAATATCACCTAGCTAGTAGTTTATCTTGTTGTGTAGGTCATTTTTAGTGTTTAATTCCACTTGATTAAAGCTATCAAGTGGATACATTAACTGGTTAAGTCCCTTTAACCATGCTTTTCCATCACTTCCCTCAGGTTTTAATCACTTGGTGAACCTATGCATGAAATATTGATGCATAAAAGACATTTGTAGTTGTAGATATAGTATTTTATTATCTCATTATTGTTTTTATAAATTCAAAAAGAGTGGATGCATGATTGAGTTACTAGTGCATCACGTCCTTTACATGTTTTCATGCATCATTACCAATTTCTCTCTCCCTTTTCCCTGTTAGAGTTTAGTTTAGGTGATAGATCTAGAAGGAAGTTGGCCTTCTTTAGAGGTCTGATTTATGTTAAGGTCACACATAGCCTAGGATCATTCCCATGTTTGACTATATTTGTGTAAGAGGACCTAAAAAATACCCTTAGTTAGGGTGCAATCTAGGACACCAATAGTTATCATCTTCCATATTATGTTCACATTTATTAGATAATGTCTTCTATTATTTGATGAAATATTGTGTATTTTTTTTTATTGCAAGTTGCTTACAATTAATAAAATAGGCCAAGGCATTTTTAGGGAGATCACTAGTTTGAAATTATTGGACTAGATCACTACTAAATCCTCAAAACTAGTAATGGAATGAGATTTGAGTTGGTTATACCAATTTAAAGAATCACATGTGATAGTTAATTCTAATAGCTTGGTAGCAGTAAAAGTATTTAACTTGATCCAATATTTATACACATTTCCAAATGTTTTTAAGTGAAGAGTAGGATTTGTTGTCCCAGTATAAGTAATGGTAGGGGTGATACCTCATATATCTGTGTCAACAATTTGAGGTGTAAGAGTCTCATTTTGAAGGTGATTTATTATTTTGTTAATAAGAGGAGGTTGGGGGATAAAATTACCATGGTAATCTTAAAAAGGAGGCAAGGGGCATTTTCGTTATGGATTCCCCATGGAACCTATTGAGGGTGATTTTGAAGATGGATAATATGATTTTACATTTGAATCATTTGGTTGGCTTTATTATCTTGGAAAAAATTCATTTTATTAAGACTTTGTAATAGAAGTGGATGGGTTTGAGTAGTTCTATTTGCATTATGTGACACATTGGCATTGGTAGTAGTGGCTTGGGTGCCACTATGGGTGTTATTAATGAATTGATAGAAATTATTTGTAAGTGAGGAACTTAAATTATGATTCACTTGTATGGAAAAATTTGTACTAGTAAATGGATGAGAAGAAGCAGCACTAGAGGCATGATTATGATGAGTAGAAAATGATACACTAGTGGAAGAATTGAGAAAAGCTGGTCATAGAAGAGGTCTACTAGATGTAGAACCTATCATGTTGGTAGAGATATTGGGCATGGAGGTGGAGTAAATCAAATAAGAATATGTCATGGTATGAAAAGGGGTCAAAAGAGAGGGAAGAGGTTGAGAATCAAAGAAGCTAGTATCCCCAAATCCATGTGAGAATGTGGGAGAAAGTGAAAGGGGTTCCTTAGTCTGACCACTTATCATGAGATGGTAAATAGTAAAATGATATTTTACTTGATGTTGAGGAAACTCATTGATGAAGAAGAATAATTCTAGAGTACACTCTAATTTAGGTTGATCTTTTAAGGAGAAGAGAGGGTTATGAACTAAAGAGGAATGAGGATGGTTCCCATAATTTGTAGTATAAGTGGATACATGCACATTAATTTCATTTAATGTAGGATCCACAAGATACTTATGGGAGAACCTATTAGGGTTGATAAATCTTATCATATATATTAAATTCAACTCAGAATTGTCTTCAAATAGGAAGTTCGTAATTAACAATAAAGATTAAGGGAGATAAATTTGATGTAAATGTAAATAGGGAAAAAGGTTACAAACTCAAGTAGGTCAATTGTGTTCTATAATCCAAGAGGTAGATAAGGGTACAGAGTCATGAATATTGACTCTATATTACAAATAGGGTGTGAAAATGAGTTTATAAGGATACAAGGTTGACTAATTCAATTAATTACTATAACCTAACTGATAGAAAGGGATATAAAGTTATATAAGTTGACTCTATATTTAATATAGGGTATGAAACTAAACCTGATAAGAATATAAGGTTGACCAAGTTGACTTGTTATTATCACCTAAATGGTGAAAAGGGATATAGAGTTATACATGATGACTTTATACTGCAGTTTGGGAGATAAGGTAGGAATAAGGGATACACAATCATGTAGTCCACTATCTAATGTTGACAGGGGAAAACAAAATCTATAAGACAATATACTAGATAGAATGATAGTACACTAAAATAGGGAAAAGTTTGCAATATGATTGAAACATGAAATGGAAACAAACACACAAAAAATTGGATCAATGTAAGTGATCCAATTAAAGAATATAACATAAAATCTTGCACCAATGTTAGCTGATGCAAATTTTTACATTATAACACACAATGATCAAAGAGCAAGCAGTCAATTAAAAACTAAATGCTAACTAAGTGGTCATCCTGAGTGTTATTATATTATTAGCAAGTATTCTTTTATGTGTTATAGGAAAGTTGACTTAAAATAAGGAACTATAAAGTAATATATTGATGGTTTTAGGATGTTTAGGATAAAAGGGATCTATGTTGGTAATGGTATTGGCTTGGTATTGGGGCCTATCCCCTCACTTCAAAATATTTTAGTGATAAGGGTGTCAGATTCTTTACTAAAACTTATCACTAACCACATAGTTATACTTGGCTAGAGAAGTAAGTGAAATTCCTCCTTGGTGATGAAATCTAATTAGGTAAGCCTTTGGAAAATAAATGTTAAATGTGTTTTAACTATAGTGTGATTTGGTAGTGTGTGAAAAAAGATAAAAATTATGTAACTAAATGGTATTTTGAAAAAAAACCCTAATTAGAATATATGAGCTACTCTAAGCATATAAATAACTAAAATTGAAAGTGTGAATTAATTACTAGAAAATAATTGTCAATTCTGAAATTTATAATGGTATAGAGTCAATTCAACTGACACTATATGCAAATAGTAAAAAGTGGATTCAAATGGGTCACTACTATTCTATATAAGAAAAAGTCTTTAAGAACTGATTTGAATAGGTCAACTCCATCTTTTAGATAGAAGATAGGGTACAAAACTAGGTCAACCTAGTTGACTTGGTTTTTTATAAGGTTACAACTTTGAAGACTACTAACTTACACAAAACAAAACTAAAATGAAATACTAAAGTTATTGAAGGAAAAAATTAGGAATATTAGTGGTTTAGAAGATGATTAGGATTACAAATTTTATGCAAAAGTACCTTAAATGCTACATTTAAATGATATAAACTAAGTTTACTTGTTTGACCTAGTTTTTTAAAACCTTATGTGATGAAAATTTATAAGATGACTAGGTCAACCTATTTGACTTGGTTTGTTGATCTCGATATTGATTGAAAGACTAAATCAATCTATTCAACCTAGTTTATTGATTTTGATGTTGATTGGGATACTGAGTTGACTTATTTGACCTAGTTTTCTTATCCAAGACTAAATAAGAGTATTATGTTGACCAATTCGATCCATTAAATTTAATTTGATGAAGACCTACATAGAAATAATTGTGTTGTTTTGATATGACTATGTCTTAAACATATGCACATAAAGTTATAACTATACTGACTGGTTTGATATAGTATCACAAATATATATAGAAAATATGATAGAAATAAAAGTGTGAAATAAATATTGCAACAGTTAAATTCACATTGGTTTCACCAAAATATATGCAATGGGAAATGTAGTAGATCAACAAATTAATCCTAGATTAGAAAAGATAATTCCTACTTATGCTTCTGATTGGGGATACATTAGATAATTAGAGTAATGACCAAGATAGACTTGTTAAACCTAATCAATGGATCTCTTACCATAAATAATATCACTAGAGAGGGTTCCAAAGCCTTGAGTAAATAAAAAATTGTGTAGTAACCCTAACTAGGTCCTGTGTTTTTATATTCGCTAAACTTATAACAAGTAAAGTAAAGTCTAATGTAGTGCTCACTAAAGTTTATTACACAAAGTGGGGGTAATAATCATTAAAAATAAACATGAATAGAATACATATACTCACATCAATGCATATATAATCCTTATGCATGGAATAGAAGTCCAAATGCATATCTATCTACTCTTACAAATGAGGAACAAAGTTATGAATACTTACATTTGAATACAAACTCATCAAGCCTCAATCTCTCCATTAGACAAGGTGATTCACAAGAGGTTATTGTGGTATGTAAGGATGACAAGGATAAATTGGATCTAGGCTACACAACCTATCAATGCATCCAAAAAAATTATCCACAAGACAATATTTGTATCTCTAAAGTAAGTATAAAACCCTAAGATTGTTCCTTAATTAGAATTATGGATATGTAGATTCACAATATATCTTATTTTTTCTTAGAAATGGTAAAATAAATGTGTTTATATAGGTAGATCTAACCCTAAAAAATTTCAAAAGTTTAATCAGACAAGGTTGACCTAGTTGACCTAGTATCATAATTAATAAAAATAATCTAGGTGATCAACTAGGTTGGCCATGGGCTAACCTAGACCCTAATAAGTTTTGTCAATAAGGATATAAGGTTGATGTGGTTGACTATGTAATGTAAACTATCAAAAATGGGTTTATGTAAGGAAAAAAGATAATGAAGGTGGTAAAATCCTATAAGAGGGTGAAAAATAAGAGGCAAAGATTAGGGGAATGGTTTTATGAGACAAGTGTGTAGATAACAAGTGTCAAAAATGGACAACAATCTTACAAATCAGCAATGGTCTACCGACCCCTTTCCTTTTGCACCTCGAGATATTAAGACTGGATAGGTTCTTAAAAGATAAATAGCATTAGTAATTGATAATTTTTGAAAATATTATGTATAAATATTCTTTCTAACTGGCCTTATAACAAGGACAAATGTCAAGGGACTAATTCTTTTAGCTTGTTGATTTGGCATATAGAACTAAAAAACATAGTAAAGAGCTATGAGGATTATGATATAATTAATTATAATCATCAGCTAAAGGTTTATGTTATTAATACTATTGCATTATTTCTTAACAAAATATTCTAGTTAATACTAAAGAGCACCTTTGAATAGGTATGGTTGAATCTAGGAAGTTACATCAAGTGGAGTTTCTATGAAAACATAGATAATAACCTAGAAAACTTATTACAATAAATTAAGTTATAACTACGTAAAATTTTTGTTGCAAATTTTTAATTGATAAAAATCTACTAACCATAAACTACTTGGAACTATTATATTATATATCAATAAACTAAACTACTAGTTAGATAAAACACATAAAAACTATAACAATGAAATGAAAGAAAAAAGTATGAAACACATTTTTTAGAAAAAACTAGAAAGGTCTATATCTATATTGAATATAAAAATTTATCCTCCCTTTAGAATGTGGGAGATGAATTATATAGGCTTGGTATGTGGATAATTCATACTATAATCCATGATCAAAGCTTCATCATCACTAGGACATACATGGCCATGACATAACCAATCATGCAAAAGGATAAAACATTATTAAAAAACATTCTATTATAATTAATTGATATGAAAATAAGAGGAAATGTCTATGATGAGGACATAATACTTGTTGATACTTGGGCCCTAAAAGTTATTATATTTTAAACCTGAGTTATAGTTATGGTTAGCATGGACATTGTTAGCAACCCAAGCTATACCCTTTGAAGGAGGTTGTGTGGGCCTACTTAAAAATTGGACTAACATGGGAATGATCTAAAGGTTGTGGGTGACCTTATCATTAGACCAAACCTCTATTATATAGGACTAGATCAACTGGTACATCACTTATAGCTTGGAAACACTAAGAACTATTTCTTGGTGTGAAAAGGGATAAGAATGCATAAAGGAAATTTAATCTAAGAGGTGGTGATACACCAACATGATAGTTAATCCACACTAATAATACTCCTAAAAAAACTAATGGACTAAAAAAAACTAAAAACCCATCTTCTAAAGTTCTTATGCGAGACTACTTCATGTGGATATTGTGTTAGGAAACTAAGGTGCAATGTTATAACAAGAAGGTCTATTATGATACTCTTACTAGTTAGATCACACTTCAAACTTCATCACAAAAATTTATACACACCACATAACCACATAAGATATTATATTAGCATCTAGGTGAACAAGGACCTAAAAAGGAGAGAATTTCATCAAATATGCAAATCAAAAAAATTATAGCACAATAGATATCATCATTAAAAGAGCTATAACAATTATTCATTAACAATCCAATAGGTCTATAAAGTATAAATTAGGTAGAGTTTCCTCATACCTAGGTGAGGGATAAAACTCCAAGCCTTAAGGCCTAAGTAAATAGTAGAAATGGAAGAGAAAGAGGGGGAGAATGGCATGGAGGAGAGTTAAAAAGCTCATCAATGACCATAAATATTTCAACCTATAATTACAGTTAGTTACATAGTCCTCATTCAAACTCCATCCATGTATATGTGCTTTTAATGACTCCTTTTGACATAGAGGTTAGGTGGTAGATTCTTAGTAAGACCTATTCAAGGTAATTTCATGCTAAAAATAGTCAATCAATCCTTCATATGGTAGTTACAAGGTGTAATTAGGTGTAATCAGCCTCCATGAGGTGTTTCAGTAGCTCATTAGCCCTTATGCATATTGATAATCGTTGATAAAATATTCCCATCTCCCATGATGACTATGAAGAGTGCTTAAATTTCCCCCTAAGAATAAATTACAATGATAATGACCCTGTAGTAACTCCTCCAATATCCTCTTTATATAAGTTTTCAACTTCTTGGTTGACTAAGTGTGTCGAATAGACTAATTAGGCCTAGTCTTCAGACTATGTGTGATTGAGTGTCCATAAAAACATGTACGAGATCTTAAGTTCATATGAAATAGAATTTTATAAGCCTAAATTTTTTTTATACCATGATTCAACCCTTCAATATGTTTCACACTTGTAACCCTAATCTACTTAGATAAATAGGCCACTTTCTCTCTCATGTCTACAAACTAGCTATTTTTAAGGGCATTGTAGAGACCTTTATGGGAATATTATTGGTTATCTTATGACTTGATAATTGTAAAAAGTGTCAAACATCTCCCTCTAATCATTTACATCATCCAAATATTTTTTCACCCTATTTTCTACTCAATTTCTTAGAAAAGTATAAAATTTTAACACTTTCATATAGATTATGTACAACACAGCACCATTAATAGGTCCTCCTCTAAGTTTACTTTGTGTTTAATGAGTTTATTATGTCATTTTGAGTGTTTGGTTTCCAAAATATTTACATTTCCCAAGACTAACTTGTAGTAGGGTTTAAGGAGGGTTTTGGAGTTCTAACATCTTAATGATGGTTCATAAAGATGAGACCTCCAATTATAAACTTAAGATCATGGATATTTAGTCCATAAAACACCCTAAAAATTATAAAAATATTAAGTTCCCATGAAGCTGGTATGGAGAGATATGAATTTAAGATGATAGACCTTAAGCTCTCTACATGTTGTCTGGGCATGCCTGTAGGTAACACTGGCTAGGATTACTAAGTTTGAGTGTTTTGATAGTAGAAAGGGGTCTAAGTAGTTCCACCTCCATTAAATATTTTATGTATTTAATAAATTATAAAACACATTTCATAGTTAAAAACATGCTCAGATTCAAACTCTCCTTCATGTTTTCCCCTACATATGACAACATAGTTAGGCTTAGGATTTTTGGGAAATTATGCCCTTATAGCCCTAGGGGCATGATTGAGAATAGAAATTACTTATTTGAGGCTTATACCACCTTTTATACCTCTGATATGTCCTTTAAATCCTCCCTCAGATGGCTACAAACCCAACAACTATCAAAATATACAAGTGCCTTCAAATTCAAAGCACAAGCTTGTTTATTTTATCTTCAAGCCTACATACCTAACAAGTTATCAAAGATTATTTTATCAATCTAATAATCCATAAATTATTACATATTTTACCTTTTTATAATATTTTTATAACCCTCTTAACAACCTAAAACCTATATAAATCCTTTACTTTCATGATTTCATATGTTGTTACCTAGTTAGGGCTAAAGGCACTAAGTTTTAGGCTCATAGGTCCATCTGATGATTCAAACACTCAAGGCGAGCTAGGAAATTTAATATATAGGTAATTATGTATTATTAACTTGTGAACCTTTATTTACTAATCATGTTCCCACAATAAACCCTCACTTCTTTTCAAATACCTTGCCTATAGAGGATAGTTAGGTCTTCCTAAGATTATGTGTGTCAATTTTTAGACCTGTTTAGCCTAGTTAGATATTTATGCTATTATATCACACGAGGCTCATTTAACTTGGATAAAGTACCATAATTTATAGCCTCTCTCTTAGGTGTCTTAAATTTGGAAGAATAATTTATACCTATATATGTCATTGACATCTTCATCTTCTCTGTTGAAATCCTACTTGTATGTAGTCCTTCTGAGTCTACCTAAACTATAGGTAGAGGTAATTACATTCATAGTAATTCAAATAATTGATTGATGTGATAAAACTAAATGGTATTATTTTTATGATTTATACATTCTAGAACCACTTATTATGCCACACTTATCACTTAGTCATTTGGATTTCTTATGACTACCTCCATATAGGCCCGTGCATGGCCTTTTCCTCATGGTAAGACTCTATATAAATTAATAAAAATTTCAAAAAATTTTATTATTATTAATGTGGATCTGAGATATATTAGGGCCTATTCATCCTTTTATTATATCTAGGGACTTCTCTAACCATTTTACCCACTGGCATCTTGATCACATGTCTTCAAACTGGCTATAACTTTTTTCTACCTTGTAGGTAGTAGATTTACCCTTGTGACTATGAAAGATTATTTAAAGGATGGTTTATATTTAGTTTTATGATTTTATACTCTCTTACCAGCACTAATTAACCTTCAATGGATGTATCAATCATTATTTTCCTTATGTATTTAAGGGCAATGGTGGATCATGGTTCAAACTACCCTACTTCTAGTAGTCAACTTGTAGGTGACCTTATTAGGTCTGTTGACTATGTGTTTGGTGTTTTAAGATTTGAATAGTAATACATGATCATATTTATATATTTAATGGTATCTTCCCATTATTATGGATTCCATGATAATCCCAAACTCACTAAACCTTTAGTACTTTCTCCACATATAGCTATAGCCCTTCATATGCATTCAGGGTCTTGATTGAGCTTACCTCTCTTGAGTGAGTTGAATCTCCTAACCTTGCTTGACCTTGATTTTTCCTCTACCATGTTCTTAAAATTTTTAATTACTTCTCTTTTAGAATATTTATATTTTTATACCTCCTAAGGGAAACATCCTATGTGTGTAGTCTATTTTAAAGGGCTTGAAGTGATTGAGTGAGAGTTGATGTTGAATAATAGAATGAGGATGGATATGGCTATCATATAGGGACATGATGGATATTAGATTAAAAAAATTATCATGGTTAAAATATAACTCATGCATACACCTCTTAGATAACCTAAGAATCCTATGGGAGAACTAACAAGGAAGCTTACATAACATATACAATAGTCATATTGAAGATTAGACCATGGAGAGGTATTTTTGATCTAAAGGTGCTCAATTGGGTACATGGGAGGATAGAGAGGTTAAATAGGATGAAAATTAACTATTAAAAAACCCATAACCATCATTAATTCACAACATCAAGTTTTGAATACCCTACAATATATGAAAACCTATTTGTAAATTGTAAGATGAAGAAAACATGAAGTTTGGATTGATCCCACCATCCACACATGTGAACCAATGGTGAATGTTTTTGGATATGGTGTATGAGGATATATATAACACAAAATAAATGTTGTTTTTCATAAAATTTTCAAAAAATCACCAAACCCATTGTACTTTTAAATCGTACATAGGTGGAGTTAATTGGAGTGTCC
The DNA here is from genome assembly GCA_037957365.1 of Torreya grandis. Taxonomy (NCBI): domain Eukaryota; kingdom Viridiplantae; phylum Streptophyta; class Pinopsida; order Cupressales; family Taxaceae; genus Torreya; species Torreya grandis. The sequence continues at coordinate 1,323,699 of JARHVA010002701.1, read as the reverse complement.
AAATTGTTAGTGATTATTCATGAAGATCTAGCCATGAACATTTATACAAAGTACATGGATAAGAATTTCAAGGTACCTCCTTAATCTCCCTAAAATCATGTCTCTTTATATTCTCTCTCTTGTATGGTATAAAGGAAAACTTGATAAGATGCCCTAGGCTACCATGGAATCTAGTGGAGAGAGAGGAATGGTTTGGCATGTTATTGCATAATTTTAACATGAAAATTATCCCAAACATATATCATCAACTCTCCTACATCACTTGAATCCCATCTATATGGACCTATTCACACAAATCCATATAATTCGTAAGAACCACCTAAAAACCATATTTTCCACATTTTGTCCACATTTTTGACCTTAAAATGACATTTAAGGGTAGAGGGAGGGAAAACATGCATAAAGTGAAATTTAAAATTGAATGGTATGGTATAAAAAGGCTAAAAGACACATATTTACACATATGGGGCCCATTTGGATAGTGGTAGGTGGGAATAAGCCTTAAAAGGGACCCTTAAGACTATGAAATTCCTAGTAATAGTTTATAATGAGAGTATGGCATTTTCAATACTCTTTTAAACAATTAAAAATTAGAATATTCTATCTATATCAATATTTTATAAGGCACATTGGATCATATGAGGCATTTAAAGGTATTAAAAGGGTTAATGATGCATTATGATAGACTTCAATAGAAAGTCCATGGAAATTGATCTCAACGAACACCACTAAGATTCACACCATGAATCAAAAGAGGATTAAATGCCCATCATATTTTTATTAATGTTCACTCTCATTTTTAAATGACCCAAACTTTTACTAGGGATCCTCAAGACTACCAATCATGCTTAAGACCATTCTTCTACATTTGCCAAAGACCATGATAACTTTCCTAATCACTCTATGATCATTATGACCACTATTAAATCATAAAATGGGCTTAAGTTATTCACGACATGAGTTCACAAGTAGAATCCATGACACACATGACACTCTTAATAAGGCTCAAAGGTTCTCAATGGACATTTATGATATCATGGGGTGTTTTAGACACCATGAATAAACTTAGAGGGGATACCATGATATGGTATGGATTGACATTAGGCATTATGAGGAAAAAATGTCAACATTTTTGGTGACTCTTGGGGATGACCAGCCTACTGGTCAAGAGAACTCACTATCCTTTCATGGAAATGATGACTCAACATAACTCAAGACTTGAAATAACACCTTGTTAAACTATCAAACTGATTTAACACTTAATGGCACATCTTATGACTATAGAAAAAATAAGACATATAATTAAAACCAAAGCCACAATACCTAACACCTAAGAATAAACAATGTAAGGCATTAAAAAAGTAAGACAATATATACAAACTTGTGTATAACACAATTATTGAAACATTTCAACAAACTACTTAAAAAATTAACTAAATCACACCTAATTTTTACTCCAGGATGAAGAGGGAAATTAATTTTATCAAGTTAGCTCCATGAGGTTATATCGCCACATGATGATTAAAGTGAAATTAGGTACTATCTTCTAAATTAAGACTCCCACTTGCAGTTGAATACATTGTCATGTTCATGACCTCTTAAGAAGGTAGTTGGATCATCTTTCTCAAGAATTATTTACATAGGTTGACTATATTGTTCCAATAATAATCATCATCATCCTATACTTATCTTCCTTGCATAAACAACATCAATTCTACCTCAATCATGATCTGCTCTTGATCATGTTGGGTAGTTTGAGGTGGCCCTTATGTTATGGTTTCAAGGTTGTATTCAAATGGAGTTGTATCTTTTTTAATAATTATTTGAGGCCACTTGAGTTTATTTTTATCCTCCAAGAGTGAAGAGGGGTATATAGGTGGAAGATGGAGCTAGTATCTTTGTTTGAAAACATCAAACATGTCATTTTCATATTAGGTAGCCTCTCAAAAGGCCATGTTTAGAGGAATATCTCATTATTTCTTGATAGAACTTCTCTAATTAACTTTGAATATATCATATTATGTTTTAAGGAAGGAGTATAATAAACCTAAGATGTCAAAAAAATCACTTACCTGATCTTTAGATGGTTCATATTTGCTTGGATTTTATTCAAGTTGGACAATGGTTTTTTGGTCAACCACATTAGTTGGTCTGCAACTTTCTCTTACAACTACTACAATTTATTGAGGACTACAATGATGAAGGGTAGTTTCCATGTCATCAGTAGGTCCTAAAATTCATCCTCATCTTGATCAACTGAAGCATCTTTCTCTTAGGGTTCATCTTGTTCTTGAATCCCATCATCTTTTGCATCTTTGAAGGCCATGTTGTGTCCTTTATTATGAAGGGGTTTGCTAATGACAAAATCGTCTTCAAGATCACTCAATTAATCATCATTAGATACTAATTTAATTTAATTTTTTGTATCACCTCTTTGAGAATAGGCTCATTCTCGTCGTGTAGTTGGTAACTTCTAACAACCATATTCTCTTACATCTTCTACACATTATTTTAAATGCATTTCTATGAGGTAAATGCCTTAGAATTTTGAGGAGGGTAGGGTGAGGATTGAATGACCTCTAGATTGATTTCATATTTAACACTTTGAATTATACTTGGTTTATCTTCTCTCTCCCTATACTGCATCATTGTTTTCCAATTCGGAAACTTAGATGTAAGATCCTCTTGCATTATGTGTACTATAGCTTTGGGTAAGAATGCATGAATATTCAACAAATATTGTGTTGGTTTTTATCTACCAATGATTTAAATAAGTGTTTTTCTACAAAATCAATTTATTTAGTAAGGTAGTATTCAAAATCAAACCTTGACTAATTAGGGATTTGCTCATGATGAGTAGTTCTTTTTATGCATACTTTTTCTTCTTCTTGCACTCTCTCTCAGATATATTACCATGGTGGAAAGGTTGAGAAGGATTGTAAGGGAATTTAAGGGCCTTGGAACTCATTTTATTGAAACTTTTGAGGGGTTATGGGCAAATCAACATAAGACTAGTATGGGATGGAGGACTGGATATAATGTTGATGTTGGTGAACCTGCCACTCTTCATATACTACCAACTTCTCCTCAATATTTGAAATTATACATTTTATATTCAACTTGTCATTATTGACCCTTGAATGACCTCCTCTTATGAAAAATTAACTCTTTCCTTTGGCCTATTTTAATGAAGTTCTAATACTCTTAGTCACATGCTTAGGGATTTCTTGTCCATAACCCTTTAATGTGTCAATACTCACCATGTGTCTTTTATAGTCTAATAGGGTATATTTAATGCCTAATATATATTGTTTAGGGACATGAGTGGGCTGGCTAATAACATCATAATGCTTCCATGACTGATCATATTGATATTTAGATTGCTAAGGAGGTAGATGAGGCTCACATTAGGGTTGGTAGTCTTCTAAATAAGGAGACTCATTATAGGGTTTAAAAGAGTGAGTATAGAGTGAGTATGCTCATAGGGTTGATGGGGATGCTCATAAGGGATTTTATGACAATATTTTTCCCTGTATACATCCATAATTCATCATTAATCATATACATAACAAATGTGGCTATTATTAGTAGCCTTTCTTACCTCTAAGATAATGACTTATCATGAAATTTTGACTTTAAACTATCATGTGAGTGCTTGAAGATATTTTTGAGGACCAAGATGTAGGTTTTAAGGCTCTAATACTTGAATCTAGTCCCATTGGGCATTCAAAAAAAAATTAGCTACCTAAGTTTCACCATTTGAAGGAGGTTGTTTGGGCATACTTCAAACTTGGACTAACATGGAAATGGTCTAAAGGTTGTAGGTGACCTTATCATTAGATCAAACCTCTAGGTTATATAGATAGATCCCCTAGTACATCACTTATAGACCATAAACATTAAGACCTATTTCTTGGGGTGAAAAGGGATAGGAGTTCATAAAGGAAACCTAATCTAAGGGTGGTAATACACCAACATGATAGTTCATCTACTCAAATTGGACTCCTAAAGACACAAATAAACTGAACAACCATCTTCCAAAGTTATTATGTAAGAGTAATTCATGTGGAGGTTGTGTTAGGAAACTAGGGTGTAGGGTTATAACAAGAAGGTCAATTATGATAAGCTTACTACTCAAATCACACTTTCGACCTCATCAACAATATTTCTACACACCACATAACTGCATAGTACATTATATTAGCATATAGGTGAAAAAGAACCTACAAAGGAGAGAATTTCATCACATATGCAAATATGAACAAGTATAACTCACTAGATATCATCATGAAAAGAACTAAAACACTTATTTATTAATATTCCAAGAGGTCTTTAGAGTATAAATTAGGCAGAGTTTCCTCATACCTAAGTGAGGGGTATGACTCCAAGACTCAAGGCCTAAATAAATATAAAAAAGGGAAGATAAAGAGGGGGAGATTGACATGGAGGAGAGAGGAAAAGGTCATCAATGATGATAATAAATTCAACCTGTAGTTACAATCAATTACATATTTTTCCTTCAAACTCCCTCCATAAATTAGTGATTTAATTGACTCCTTTTAAAATTATGTTGAGGTGGTAGATGTTGATTCAAACCTCTTAAATGCAAGGACATGATAAAAATAGTCAATCACTCCTCCATATGTAAGTTACAATGTGTAATGAGGTGATATTGGCTTTCATGAGGCTTTTAAGTAGCTCATTATCCCTTGTGCATATTGAATTGCCTTGGGAAAGTACTCCCATTTCCCATTATGACTATGAGAAATGCCTAGTTAAAAATATAAGCATAAGAAACAAGGGAAATGACCCTAAAATAACTCCTCTAATAGCCTCTCTAAACCATTATTCAACTTCTTGGTTGACTAAGTGTGATAAATAGGATAATTAGGCATAATCATTAGATTGTGTGTGATTAAGTGGTCATGAAAAATTATATCGGACCTTAAGGTAATATTGACCAACATGTTTCAATCATAAATAAATGTTTTTTACCATGATTCAACCCTTCAATACATTTTACAATCGCAACCCTACTCCACTTAGATAACTAGGCCACTTTCTCTCTCATGTTTGTAGACTAACTATTTGGAAGGGATTTGTAAAAACCTTTTTAGGAATATTCTTGTGAATATTATGACTTTAAAAGGTGGAAAGAGTGTCAAACCTCTCCCTTAAATTATTGGCATCATCCAAAAAAAAAATTAACCTTATTTTATAATTAGTTTATTAGAATAGTATAGTTTTCTTATACTTTCGTACATATTTTATATAACATAGTACCATTAAAAGGTCTTTCTCTAAGTTTAATTTGTATATTAGGAGTTTGTTAGTTCATTCTATAGTTTTTCATTTCCAAAATGTTCACATTTCCTAAGACTAGTCTATAAATGGGTTTAAGGAGTGTTTTGGAGGTCTACTATCTTAATGATGGTTCATAAAGATGAGACCTCCAATCCCAAACTTATGGTCATTGATGTTTAGTACATAGAACACCCTAAAACTTATGACAATCTTATATTCCCATGAAGCAAGTGCAGAGAGATATGAATGTAACATGATAAACCTTGAGCTCTCTATAAGTTTTTTGGACATGCCTATATATAAAACTTGTAGGACTACTAAGTCTGAGTATTTTAATAGTGGAATGGGATCTAAGCAGTTCCACCTACAATAAAGAGTTTTTTGGGAAATTATACTAATTCATCCCTACATACCTAATTGAGAACCTCTATACCTTATCTAAGGATTATAACACATTTTATACCTTTTATATGTCCTACAAATACTCCCCTATATGTCTTTAGACCCAAAAACTATCAAAATATAGAAGTACCTTCAACCTCAAAGCACAAGCTTATTTATTCTATCTTCAAGCCTAGTGGACCTAATAGGTTCTCAAAGATCCTTTTACCAATGTGAGCCTCCAACACTTGTTATATATTTTTCAAAATTTTATTATATTTTTATAACCCTATTCACACCTTGAAACCTATATGAATCCTTTATTTTCATGATTTGATCTATAGTTACCTAGTTATGTCTAAAAGAGCTAACTATTAGGCTCTTAGTTCCATATGATGATTCAAACACTCAAGGTGAGTTGGGAAGTTTAAAAGAAAGGGAAACATGTATTCTTACCCTTTTAAACTTTTATTCACTAATCATATTACCTTAATCAACCCTCACTTATTTTTCAAATACTTTGCATGTAGAAGATAGTTATGTCTGCTTGGGATTGTGTGTGTCAATTTTTAGGCCTATTTAGCTTAGTTAGATCATTAGGATATTATGTCATTTGAGGATATTTTCAATTGGACCAACTAACATATTTTATAACCTCTCTCTTAGGTGTCTTCAATTTTAGACATTCATTTAGACCTTTATATCTCATTGACATATTAATCCTCTCAACTGAAGTCATGCTTGTAGTAGTCCATTTGAGTCTACCTAAGCTATAGGTAGAGATAACTACCCTCATATTAATTCAAATCAAATATTTATTTATCATAATATAAGTGGATTATTTTACATATGTAGACATTTTAAAACCACTTATTAGGCCACACTTCTCACTTAGTCATTTGAATTTATTATGACTGCCTATATATAGGCTTATACATGGCCTTTTCCTCATGGTAAGACTTTATATAAATTATAAAAAAATTATCAAAATTTTATTGTCATTAATGTGGATCTAAGAGATCTTAGATACTATTCATCCTTTCATGATCTTTAGGGGATTCTCTCAACATTTCACCTAGTGGCATCTTACTCACATGTCTTCAAACTCGTTATAACTTTATTCTACCTTTTAGGTAGCAGATTTGCCCTTGTGACTATGGAAGTTTATTTAAAATATGGGTTTTCCTTATTTTGAATATCTTATACTCTCTTAACAACACTAAATAACCTTCCATATAGGTCTCAATCATGAATTATCTTATATATTCAATGGAAATGGTGGCTTATAGTTCGAATGACCATGCTTCCAACATATAGCTTGTAGGTGACCTTATTAGATCTATTGACTATATGTTTGGTGTTTGAAGAGAAGACTCATCATCCATGATCATATGTATTAATTTATTGGTATCTTTCCATTTTTATTAAATCTGTGAGACTCCTTAACATATATAAACCTTCATTACTTTCTCCACATATGAGTTACAACCCTACGTATGCATTTAGGGTCTTGACTGAGCTTACCCCTTTTGACTAATTTGAAGGTACTGACCTTACTTGACCTTTATTTCTTCTCTACCATGTTCTTCAAATTTCTCATTACTTATCTTTGAGGCTCTTTACCTTTCTATACCTCATTCTATGGTGAACACTCTATGAGTATAGGGTCATTATGGATATAAGATAACAAAATAGAGTATGGTTGAAAGATAACTCATTTATATACCTCTTACACACCCTAAGGATACTTTGTGAGATCTATTAAGGAACCTTACATCACATATACAATAATCATATTGAAGATAATATAATGGAGAGGTAGTTTTTCCCTTAAGGTGATTCAATTGGGTGCTTGGGAGGGTAGAGAGGTTTAAGAGGATGATAATGAACTATTACACAACCCATAGACATATTTAATTTATAACATCAAGCTTTGAATATCCTATAATATATGAAAACCTATTAACATAATGCAAAATGAATAAAAAATGAAGTTTGGCTTGCTCCCACCATCCACATGTGTGAACTAGGTGTGAATGGTGTTGGATATGGTGTATGAGGATATATTTAACACACAACAAATGTTAGTTTTTCATAAACTTCTCAAATAATCACTAAACTATTATACTTTTAAACTCTACATAGGTGAAAGAGTTCACTAGAGTACCTAGATTGTTAGTGATTGTTTATGAAGATCTGGCCATAACCATATAGACAAATGACATGGATAATAAGTTTAAGGGACATTATTCATCTTCCCATAATCCTATCTCTTGATATTCTCTCTTGTATGGAATAAAGGAAACCCTGACATAACTTCCTAGGCTTCCAAAGAACCTAATGAAGCGAGAGGAATTATTTTGGCATGTTATTATATCCTTTTGACCTAAAACATCTCTCAAACATCTATCATGAACTCTCCTACAACACTTGACTCCCTTATATATGGACCTATCCATAAAAATTTATATAATCTAAAAAAACCACCTAAAACCCCTCTTTGTCCATTGATTTCTCCATGCTTTTGACCTTGAATTGACATTTTATGGTAGAGGGAGGGAAAACATGCATAAAGTGACACTTTAAATTGACTTTTATGGTAAAAGGAAGTTGAAATGACACATATTTACATATGTGGGGCCCATTTGGCTAGTGGGAGGTGTAAATAAGCTTTAAAAGGGACCCTCAAGACTATGAAATTCCTAGTAATGATTTATATTGAGAATAAGACCTCTTCAAGAATTTTTAAAATAATGAAACATTAGAATATTCCCTCTTTTTGAATATCTTATAAGGCACATTGACTCATGTGAGGCATCTAAGGATCTTAAATGGGCTAATGAGGCATTATCATAGACTTAAATAAAAAGGCCATGGAAAATGGTCTCAACACACACCACTATGCTTCACACCATGAATCAAAAGGGGATTGAACACCCTTAATATTTCTAGTAATGCTCACTCTCATCTTTGAATGACCCAAACTTTTTTTATGGATCCTTAAGACTACAAACCATGCTTAAGACCATCCTTCTAGGTCTAAGAAAGACCATGACAACTTTCCTAATCACTTCATCATCACTATTACCACTAGTACATCATCAAATAGGCCTAAGGTAGTCATGACACATGAGTTTATAGGAATAATCCATGACACACATGAAACTCTTAAAAAGGCTCAAAGGTTTTCAATGGAGATTTATGAGATCATGGAAATTTTTATACAACATGAATAAACATAGAGGGGATATCATGAAATTTTTCTATAGTAGAAGTTGACATTTGGCCTTGTGAGGACAAAATTTCAATAAGCATTTGAGAAGTAGTTACAACTAAAATATCTAGCAGAGTTGGGGGAGTCTATCCATAAATTGACTATTTAATTTTAATGTAGCCCTAAGATCCACATAAATATTATTTTTGTTAACATCTTATATTTTAGTAAAATTTATCAATTACAAAAAGTCTTATTGGGTCTTATATAATAATCCCTTGACCTCTACCTTAAAAATGTCTACTATTGTTTTGAGGATATCTTCAAAAATGGACTTGAGGACCAATCCCTTACTGGGATTAATCCAACCATTTATTCTCATTCCCCATAAATTATCATTGCTTGATCCTTATAGCTAGTGAGTTGTTGAACAAAAATTTTCATTTATGAATGCCATATAATCAAGCTATATCTCATAGAAGATACGTAGTTCAAGGACCATGCTAAATCTAGAGCAATTATTAAGTTTAAATGGTCATAAGCTTTGTTTTGGGTTGATTAGATCAAAAAATTAAGTCTAGACACAATTCTCTTCATCCTATCAACAAGGGTGAATACATATCCTCACTTGTGATTTGAATCCTTATTTTCACTTCTTATTAACTATATAATGTCATATAGCTTCTAAGATGATCCTTGCACATTATCCATGATGTCCCTAATATGTTTTATGGTACACCTTCCTATTAATTCCTCCATGGGTTGATCATAACCTTTGATAATTTATTTTATTATTCCCCATGCATATTCTGTAAAGGTATATGGATCTTCCATGTAATTGACAATTTTTGAAGGGAGAAATTGTATTCTCTTTGTCAAAGAGAAGACCTCTTCTCTTTGTTCTTATTCTACCCTATATCCTTCATCTATTATAATTTTCGTTCTAACCTTCCTTAGAATCCTTATTTATCTATCAAGGTGAAACTTGAATATTAGATATTCAATAATAACCATGTCCTACCTACCTTATTCTATCTACTACATTTTTTAAATCCATTACGGATGTTCAAGGAAGCTAGTTATTGTGAAGGATTAGATGGATCTATAAGAGTGGTATATGGGGATTTTCATGGAGGGATAATAGTCTTGGGATAATAGGTTTTTAGCTGAAGTAAATGGGGAATAACCTTTCTCTAACTAGTATTCTTATTTGGGGTCATTGTGTCAATTACTAGCTTTCCTTTCTCCACCCTATTATGTGTTATAATGGTTGTATCTTCTGTTTGGGTTGCATGATCAATTGGTAGGCCAAATTGAGTGGATGGTTTGGAGGGAGTAATTTGGGAATAAAAAATGGTGGTGGATACCAAATATTTGAAGTTCACAAGTCTATTTAATCTAGAGAGCTTAAGGATTAAGGAAGCAAAGAATGAATAGGTAAGAAGGGTACTGAGAATATTATATAAATAATATGTGACTAATGTTAAATTAACTCTAGTACAATATTTTTAAGGTTGGTTAGGGGGAACCATAGCTTGGATTACTATTTCTAGGACTTAGGCTTATAAAATGGGATTGATAGTAGGTACACTGACTAGAATAGTAGTTATGATAGTACGTAAATAATGAGGAGTTTGTGTGCCTACCGGTTGAGAAGTAACAAGTAGGGGATATATTTCCACATGTGTCATTATTATGTTAGGAGATATCAAGGTTGGAGATAGGATCATAGATTTAACATGAGTATAATATAAGGGCTTAGACTCTACCTCATCTCTTTTATCTTTGTTTGGGTCCTGAAGTAGCTTAGTTGAGACTAAACTAGTCTTCAAGATCTTGTTGTCACATTCTTGAGCCATATTTGATAATCATTCATCATTAGGGTTACTTTATGTAATATAACTTATGGTTTAAAATAAGTATGTCTCTATTTCATCCTCCCATTCCTACTTGTTAAACCACACCTTTTCATTGTATATTATTTCTATAGGTTGTGACTTTATTAAAGATTTTATTTTATATAGTCCTCCCTCTAAAATTTCTTGTGAGGCCTCATTTTTTTGGGGTGATTTGAGGATAAAATAAAAGAGAATCTTATTTCTTATTTTATATATGGGGGGTCTAAAAGGAATATAAGTTGATGTTGGAAGGGGTGAAATAACAATAGGCGAATATGATGAGGAAACAAGTTGGTGATGAGTCAAGGGTAGTAGTGAATATATGGGGTAAACTTGGGGAAGCGAATGTTTATCCATGGGAAGGACATGTTGATGGAGGTGATTGTATAATGGTTTAGGCTAGGGGATGACTAGAGCTAAACCAAAAATAGGTGGGAAGAAAGATGGGAGAGTCACCTACTAAGCTATTGTGATTAGAGGAAAGGGAAACCTAGAGAATACTCTTCTAAACTAAGCTATAGCTAAAATACGTTGAGTAGTATTTGCTAGATGACCATTGGGAAAAGATGTTAGTGAGTTCCTTGGATGACATGTTATCCCCTTCCCATAGGTGTTTATTTTGATGGACTGACCTATTCTGATTCATGGGCTTGAACCTATAAGAAGGGTCCTTCAGTGTGTATTGAATCCGAATGCTCTACCTTAATTTTCCTAGCCACTTTATTGGTGGTTTTTGAATGATATTTCATGTGCCTAGCCACCACCATAGAGATATTTACCTAGATTATCTGAGTTTGTGCCTATGTATTATTCAAAATGTTAAGAAAAAATTCTATGATACATGGCCATAATCAATATTAACCTTTATCCTAACTCAATTCAAGTGTTTCCTAACCCTTTGTCTTGGATCCCATTTCCTATAAGGTACCCACTTGAAATCATAGTGGGTTCTAATTTTTCCCACTAGATGGAAATGTTCCCACCTAGTGTATTAGATCCTACCAATATTTATTGGAGGTGGGTGGATAGATCCTTGTTTGTCCCTTGTTAATTTAACATCCAAAAAATTATCTAGTCGAGAAAAAATTTCCTACTATGCCACCTTGTCTATGGCCAATTGGGGTAGATAAATAGGATGAGATCTAATTTCATCTATTTTTATGATGGTATGGTCTTGATAGGGCTACTAGTCTCCAATCCATATAATATTTATTTGTATTTGATCATATAATTTGGGCATATATTTTACATAAATGGTTTAGTATTCCATTGGATAGAAGGTGTCAATCAGTCTAGTCATATTATTCCCAAATTTATGTATATGAAAAACATTAAATTCATCATAGATCCAATTATTAAGATACTCATTTGATGGTTCCCATGGTTCCTCTAATTTGAGTGAACAATTCTTGTTATAGTGTATACTAGATATGACACCACATAGAAGTTATCATCTTGTCTAATGTCTAAATTGAGGACTTAGATGATAAAAGTGGCACTAAGGATCTTTTTAACAGATATGACCTTATTATAAGTGAGGATGGTGTTTAATATGGAAATACAAACCTCGTTAATGTAGATTATTTGAGGAAACCATAAATTTTGTTTAGGAAATCCATAATAATTTATATTTTAGGCCTGAAGATGGCAATGGGGATAACAAGAATAAGCCACTTAATTGTGAAGGTACTAGCATCGCTAGCTCATTCTCATAACTTATTGGTTGTATTGTTTGCATACATCCATGAATTAGCTAGGGCTTGATTATAGACCATTTTAGGAGGGGGAACCTATAGTATTTTTCAAAAGTAGGTCAAATAATAGATGTTATTAGGGTGCTATATTGGCATAAATACAAGATTTTTATTAAAATCTAGGTAATTGTAAATAAATCAAATAAAAAGTCAATATAGGGCATTACCTTAGGTTTTATTGTAGCATTAAGTAGGCCTATTACTTTTATTTCCACCAGGGGCTCCCTATATCTTTGTGTAAAGTATGAGAGTTGATCTCCTTGGCCATAGGTATATTTTTTTTGACTTCATCCCATTTAGTAGAATAATGTTTGAATTTGAGGTTGAGGGTAGCCTCATCAAACCTTGTTTTAATGTATTACTCATGTCATATAACGGAATATGTAGAGGGGGTGGCATAAGTTGTGAAGCAGAAGCCTTTATTTCACATTTAAGATCTCTAGTTTTCTAAAATTATATAATTTATTAGTTTCCAGAGAGATCAAATTTTCACTAGAAACTATTATTTAGATGGAAATATATTTGTCATTAACTTCATTGATTGCATATATCACCTTTAGATTTTCCACCTCTGATAAATTGAGTGAACATAATTTGCCAATTTAGGTGGATTAATGGCACCAATGGCCTTGGACTTTTTTTATTTATTCTATTTTTGTATTTTAAAGTTTATTGGTGAAGTGTCATCACCTTTTGTGTTCCTTATTGACGAGTTTATTCTCTTAATTTTTATTCAAGTGATTCATCACCTCCATTTGACACTCGATGAAATTCTTCTTCCTTAAAGAACATCACATTGCCACTAATTAGGCTCATTGTTTACTAAATAGTTTATTTATAACCTAAATCTTGTGATATCATGGCATATGGTGGGTTATTACTACTATAAGGGTCCTAGGATAGTCGTACTCCCTTTTACCATTATGTAGGCTCTAACTGTGTGATAGGATGACATGTTGATATATATCATTTCTCCACTTAGCTGAGGGATATAAATACTTCTTAGATTGCTTTGAAAATTATGATTTTGTAGGATTATGACATGTGGATGGTTATTAAAACTCCACCTAACTTGAGACTTTTATACACTAAACTTCAATATGTCATTCACTAGGTGAGTGAGATGATGACAGATGGATAGTTTTCATTGCCTTACAATCCTTGAGATTTTTCTACATTGAACTTCATTCTACTAATCATCAAGTGAGGGAAATCATGACACATGGATGAATAACACTACCTTACTATCCCTGGGAGTCTTTTAGATCTTTATAAGAGTTTTAAAAGTTGTGGGATAGCGGGATTATGACACATAGTGACAATTGTTTTAAGAACATTGAATCATAATGCATACTTCACTTGCCTTTCAAGATCCAAGAGAGTGAGTGAATGCCACATGGAAAGATTTAGAGAATAGATAGGGGTTAAAGTTAAAATTAGAAATAATTATAAGTAAATAAATATTTTCATAAGATAAAACACAAATTAATAAAAACTTGAAAAATGTGTAAGTTAGTCTAAAAACCCCCATCATGCATTTAGATTAAACAAGCTAACTTCATGAATCATTATAATCTAAAAAGAATTAAATATAAATGCAAGGAATAAACCAAAGGCTAGAGATTTAATTAGATACAATCCTAATCATATATTTGGCTTATAATAATAGAAATGCCATTATGTCATTTTAAACTTCAACAAACAATTTTAGGTTACAACATAGATCTTAAAATAAGGAAAGTTATTTGGCAAAGTAGGTCCTTGTTTAAACAAATTAAATGGGGGTATGTTGGTACACAATAAATGGAAACTAAAAATGGGGAATAATATTGATTATTCAAGAATATGTAACTTTTGGTTATAAACTATAAATCAAACATGGATCATACTATGGATAGATAATTAAACTAGAAACATGACAGAGGTTACAAAAACTACATGCAACATAGTAGTCTTCATTACACCTTGGGTCTGTGTGTGGTAGAGTGATTTATTTTATCCTTGCTTTGAAATTTTTATCAAAATTTTTAATATAATATAGGTTTCATAGTGGTTTCTTTGAATCAAACAAATTTAGGAGCCCAGGCATTACTCTGCTATCATTTAAGCATTTAAAGCCCTGATAGAGTTACCTTTGATTCGCACCTTTTATCCCTTTATAAACATGCATGATGTATGATGCATTGATATTATTTAATCATGGGAGTCTTTGATCACCTTTATATTTATTATTTAGGATTTTTTATAGTACAAATGGGAGAGAGGGATGAGAACCACCATGAGTTGGTGTATGGGATAAGTAAAATTCAATTTTCCAAAATGTCCCTACTATTAGCCTCCATATCAATGGTTATTATCTCAAAACAAGTATTAGTGTGGAAAACATACTTGACCAAAGGAATTAAAAAACCTTCTTAATTTACATGTGATAATGAGAACATTTTTTATGTACTTGATAGAAGTATTTAATTATGAAATGGCCACAGACTATTTATTATGGCATACCTAAATCACATAAGTCCTAAATACATGTGTGTAATTAAAACCTAAGAATAAAATATTTGGTGTATTATACTTAGATTCTTTCTTTATTTACTCTCTATTTGGATCCTGCCTCAAGAATTTTGTATATAAAATCAAACTTGTGTATTAAGCAAAGTAGATTGAATACTCTCTTGATGATTTAGTAATGAGTCAATCAGGTTGATATAAAACAAAATACACTTATTATAGATAATAGGGAAGCCAACCTAAGAAACAAAAATGTTGAAATTAGGAAATGTTAATATAAAAATCATGAAAACTACCCCTAATGAAAATAAAAGATGGAAAGTAGGAAAACTAACTATGGAATAAGTAAAACCTATTCTAATTTTACCTCTACCATAACATCTAGAATTACCCAAAGAAATTCATAGTGGGATAAACCATGAATTAGTAATTTAAAAATTACCCATTAAAATGGAAGGCTAGGTTATTAACCTTCATATCCTTTAAATGGAAGGTATTATTGCCTAAAATCTCTAACACTTGATATGGTCCAATCGACAAGGGAGTGAACTTGTCATGTTCGCCCCCTTTTTATTTAGATTTATCCCTTAGGAGAACTAGATATAAAATCTTCAAGGAACTGATACAGGATATTTTTTCAAACCACCTATTAAAAATATCTTGGTGTTTACTTAATCTATGCAATGCTTTGGTCCTTACATCCTCAAGCTAGACTATTTCCAATAATCTAGACTAAACTCCTAGATTATCTTCCATGTAGTCTTCATTAAACTAATAGGTTTGGATTTTAAGTGACATAAGTAAAATAGGTTTGTCATCCATACACCAATAGTTAAGGTGAAGTCTTGAGGGCCTACTTTTGCCTTGTTCAAACTACCCATAATGTATATTTTAATAGCTAATGCCATTATTTTAGCTTGTCTTGGGCTGACTTCTTAATGGCATCCATCAAGTTCATGTTTTTATATTTAGCTACTCCATTACTTTGGGGGTAATATTTTTAATAGGACTTGGTTTTTATCTAATTTTTTTAGGCCCACTTAGTGAATTCAATCGATTGAAAATTTGGGCCATTGTCACTGACCAAATACACGGGAGTACCAAATATGGTTAGTTTTATTCTTATATAAACTTAATGACATCTTGATATATAGAGTTATTTATAGCCACTATTTAATTCCACCTCATGTAATAATCAATGGTGTTAAGGATGAATTTATGTTCTTCCAAAGAATTGGAATTGATCACCGTAATGAAGTTAAGGCCCATGCAAAAGGATGACCCTCAATGATAGGGTGTAGTGGCATAGTAGAATGAGACTCCTTCCAAAATACTTAACATTCATGATATGTCGTAACATGGTTTTGGGCATATTTTAAAATAGTGGTCCAATAGTACCCCATCCTCAAGAGTTTGTGTGATGTTGTGGTACTAGAAGGATGACCACTACCTAGTTTTTGGTAAAGGTTATCCAATATATCCATAACTTCTTCTCTTAAGACACATCTTAGGTAGATGCCTTCATATTTTTTTGGTAAATTAATCCCAATTTTATCATGTACTAGGAAAAATTGAGTCTCAAATCTCACCTTTGTTCTCTATTTAGTTTAGGGGGACATTCCCCTTATGACTGGATAATGAATGATTTGGTCATACCACTCACCTCCAACTACTTGGATTGCATTAACTTATTCAACCTGAATGCATGGGTGTGTATTATTCATTATCTATATTATTCTATATCCTCTCACCATATTTTTTATTTTGATACTAGATCAAACTCTTGCAATTTTACCATCCACTTACCCCTTCTTTTTCCCATTTCATTTTGGCTGAGCATGAGCTTGACCACTAGGTTTGGGACTATAACATGAATTGTTTTTCCACAAGATAAAATTCCTAAACATCTTTATGTCCTTTATTAATTCATATATTTTCTTATTTATCATTGAATATTTCAATTCAGTATCCTTTAAACTAGTTCTCATGAAAGCAATTGGGTTTTCACTTTCATCTACCTTTTGGGTGAGTATTGCAGCAATGGCATGATCTGAAGCAAAGGAATACATGAATAAATAATTGGTAAATTTAGGACTAATAAATATTGGTGCCTAATGAATATTCATATTAATGTTTTAAAAGGAATTATTAGCTTGTCCATTCTATCTTGTCATCTTTTTTCAGCATGGCATTTTATGGCTTGACAATTTATGCAAACCCAAAAATGAATTTGTGCACAAAGTTTATCTTTCTGAATAATTATTTCAAATATTTTTAGTTGTTAGGAGATTTTATCTTTAGGATGGCCTCAACTCATTTAGGATCAATTAAAATATCATATTTGGTTATGATGTGTCCTAATAACTTTCCCTCTATAATTTCAAGGATGCTCTTCTTAGGGTTGAAGAACACTCCATATATTTTGCATAAATCAAATGCTTTATGTAGTTGATTCACATGATCCACTCTATCTTTATAAAATATAGTAAGCTCATCCATATATATGATGATGAAATTATCAATAAGTCCTTGGAATACATGGTCCATGGATTATTGTAATGTTTCCCCAACATTCATCAGTCTAAACGACATCCTCTTACAAGCATATGTCCCCCACTTCATGGTAAAGGTTATATTTGTTTGGTCGTGTGCTTCCACAAACACCTAGTTGTATCCTAATAAACATTATAGGAAGGACATCATTTTGAACCCACTAATAGTCTATATTACTTCAACTTAAGAAGGCATAGGATAGGTATCCTTATATAAAGATTGGTTTAGGTTCCTAAAGTCAACACATAGCCTTATTTTACCATTCTTATTCTTAAGGGATACCAAGTTTACCACCCTACTATAATGTATAATAAGAAATATGATCTTGTCATCTAATAGATTTTGATATTTAGTTTGAATGACATGTCTTATAATGGGATTCATAGGCCTTTGAAAATGCCTAAAGGGTCTACTTTCTAGGTTTAAGGAAATAATATGGGTGATTACCCTATGATCAAAAGTCTTCAAGTATTCATAGGTCCAAGTGATCACATCCTTATAATCCATTAATATATCCTTTAACTGTTAATTTTTATTATGAGTCCAAACCAAACCAATGTTCACATATTGAGGGGATTCCTTAGTTCCCAAATTATCTTTGCCAAAGTCAAATTGATCTCTCTTTAGATGATTTTGCATTTTGTATTATGGATCTAAGCCAAAGATCCTTTCTAAATATACCATCCCCATGGGGATTATATTCTCTTTGAGATGTATGATACCATCATTACCAATGTTATATACTTATAAGCATTAAAAGTACTTTTCATCTATAATTTGGTCTTCAAATTCCCCAAATTATTTACAAACTAGATAATCTATTGATCATCCTCAAAGACCTAGAATTATTTCCTATGTTTTTAAGGACAAAGGGAAAAGGCATTAGCTCCATTGAAAATATTTAAATTTTGGACTCTTGGAGTTGTGGTAGGTTGGTTTTTGAATCCACCAATGCATCTACTACTTGATTTTATTCCTTTGGGATGGATCTAATGTTGAAAGCCTCAAAATATTTAATTAGGTCCCAAGATCTATACTTGTATTTATTCAGATAAGATAACTTGCATTGATAATTTATTTTGATCTAGTTGACCAAAAACTTAGAATCATTAAATATTTATAGTTGTTTAATGTCATGCTTTAAGTCAAATTGTAAACCTAGGATTAGGGTTTCATACTATATTCGATTATTGGTGTAATGGAGATGTAATTTGTATGAATTAAAATATTATTTCCCCTAGGGGTTCATTAGGGATAAACCAACTTAGATTAGGCTACATCAAAATATAGAGTCCATAGATGTAGATATCCTTAAAGTTCATGGCATGGGCTCTTATGTTTTGTAGTGAAGGTGTAAATACTAGCATGTGAAGATGCAAAGTTGACCTTGTCATTTTCTGTATTGTACTCAATGATCAAGTAATTCATTTTATACTCTCAATTAATCTTGATTTGATTGGGTATATCTTTCCATGAGAGCCAAATATGTGAGAAACCAGTGTGTATGTACCCATTTAATGTTTTTGACTAATCTTGACTGAGTAATAGAACATAAGATTTTGGTATGTCAACTACTAGGATATCTACATACTATTATACACATGGCTCTAAGGTAAAATATATTTGCATGTTTATAAATTACCCTACACAATGTAGTACATATTTATCTAGCTATAGGACTAATATTTTTTATTTGTCTAAGGTCAACTTTAATTTTTTACATACATCTATGGGCATCACATTGGCTGACACACCTAAGTAAACCAAATGGTTATTTACATTATTATACAACATTATAACTATGAATATTAAGGGTGGGACCTCATTTTTATCTTTATATATCATTACATTTTCCTAAGTATTCTTAGACATATCTTAAGAAGAAATTCCAATCAAGGCTTTAAATAATAGCTCCTTCTATTTGGTGATTTGAGCCAACTCATGCAAGGAAATATTAACTCTAATATTATTCATATCCTCTTAAATATTGTACCCTACTTTATTATATTAATCTTTGGGATATAATTGATCTTTCTCTTTTGGGAGATATGGATTATTGCTTCTCTTTGTATATGGAGGAGTGGTGGAACTATTATTGGAGTCATATAAGTAGTGAAAGGTTACTCACTCCTCAATTTGTACTTATTCCTTTGAAATTAATGGAATGCATAGAATTGATCCATAATATCCTCTATTTCATTGTCATATCCCATTGGAGAGAGAGAGTCATACATGTTGAAGACCATATAGTCTTAGAGTGTGCAAAGGTATTATAAAAAGAAGGCTTAGATTGATTTTTTGAACCTTCTTATCTGTCTATTTCTTCTTGGAATATCTAAAATGTTGTGCATATCTCTATGTAACATAATTCTATATTTTGAGTTGTGTTAATAACTCTGCACTATTTAGGTAGTATTACCTATAGAATATTCATCTTTGATACTTTGTTAGGTGGTTACATCATGTTAATTCTAGACATTTTGAATGGTCTTGGATAGCCTACTTTATAGATAGTATTCTATTTTATATCAATCCCCATCCATTTATTCATGATGAAAAACTCAATACATAATTTTTGTAGCATTATTTGAATGGTATCTAGTTTAGATTTATCAGGTTCAACAATAACACCTTGGGTGGTGTAAGTGTTGACAAGGACTAAAGCATGGACTCTACAGGCATTGGTAGCTTGAATAGAGTTATTTAGGAAACTTAAATCCTAGTTGGGTGTAACATGAGATAGATTAAAATTCATATTGGTATATGTTTGATTCTTGGCAATAATGTTTTGATTAGCATTTGGAATCAGATTTAGCATAGGGTAGTTTGATACACATTTAAACCTACTAAGTTGTGAGACTAGGGGTTCATTTATCTATCAACCTCTATTGCTTTTCCATAATCTTATGCCAAATTATTAATAATGGATATCCTACACATAAATACTATAGTGGTAGGATATCAATCATTCTTGTACATTTCAAGGGCCAAGATAACATTAGGTTTATATGAAGTACTACCTGGATATACATATTTTAGAACCTTGCATTGAATGACCTAATCGATTCTTTGGGGTCTCTTTTCATGATTTAAAAGTGTTGGTATACTAATATAGGCCTGGTAACTTCATTGAACTATCCTAGGAAATCATTTTTAAATTTAGTCTAAAAGTTTATCAACCCTTTAGCAATATTGAGGAACTATTCATAGGTGACATCTTGCAGTATAAATGGAAAAATATTGTATGATACATCTTTATAGACCATATTGAATATTAATAAAGCACTCCTAAATGATTTGACATGTTATTTAGTGGTCTTACCTCCTGAAGTGGAAAAAACAAGGAGATATTTCTCAGGATTCTAAGGTAGATCATGAATACCTTTTATAATGTTAAACGCAAAAGTGGTTAACCATGGGTGGGACATTTGATATATATGTGGTTGTACATTATTTGGGAAATATGACTAATATTAGGACCTCCTCAAAATACCTTTATCTAACCTAAAATTTTCATGGGTTTTTAAGGGCTGATGTATTAGGTTGTTGCTAGAGGCAAATCTTGTCAATATTTTAGGTATATCCATTATAGCTTTGGTGATCTCCCCTTTATATTAATGGAGGAGTCCCTCCTTCTAGTGACAAATTTTATTATCAATTTATGTGGATTTTATGCACACCTAAGAATAATCATGAGGTGACCTCTAATGTTTTGGGATATTAGTGAAGTTTGAATTCACTTTGGTGCATGATTTGTATGTATTGGATCTTTCAGTGACTAGTGGTGGAATGGAAGTGAGTGAAGAAAATGTTAATTATGATGGTTCATATATTGATATGGATCCTAAATTAATTTTAATTGAATGAAATGGATATGGATTTAACTAAAGTGGTAAAAATTTAAATAAACCACAAATAGAGGGAAGGGTAAGGCATGAAAGAGGATTTGTAAACAGAGAACATGGATTATTTCTAACTAGCCCAAGAACAAGGACAAATGCCAAGGGAATAATGATTTTATCTTGTTGCTTTGGTATATATAACTAATAAAAATAGTAAAGAGGTATGATAAATATGATATAATTAACTCCTAGTCATCAACTATAGGTTTTTGTTATTAAGACAATTGTGTCATTTCTTAGAAAAATATTATAGATAAAACCAAAGAGCACTTTTGACTAGCAATGGCTTAGTCTAAGAAGCTACATCAAGTGGTGTTTCTATACAAATTTAGAGAATAACCTAGAAAAATTATTGAAATAAAATAAATTCTACCAACCTGCAAATATTATTGCACATTTTCAATTAATAAAACCCTATTAAATAAATGTAAGATACTTGAAACTTTTATAGCATATATCAAGAAACTAAACTACCAATTAGATAAAACACATAAAAACTATAACACAAGAATGAAAGATAAAAGTATTCAACACATGGTTTTTAAAATAATGAAAAATGACTCTATCTATATTGAATATCAAAATTTATCCTCCCTTTAGAATGTGTGAGATACATGTTCATATAACCTTAGGATGGTGATGCCTCATCCTTAAATCCATGCTCAAAGTTTCATCATCACTAGGACATGCATGGCTATGACATAGCCAATAATTCACAAAGGATAAAACATTGTTACAATAATATTTTATTATAAAAAATTGATGTGACTATAAGGGGAAACTCATAGAAAGAGGTCATGGTAGCTATTTATACTTGGGCACTAGTAGTTATTATAGTTGTAACCTGAGTTGTGCCTATGGTTAGTTTAGGCATTTGAGAAGTAGTTGTAACTAAAATAGTTGGTAGAGGAATGGTAGCTGGAGATGCTTATCCACTCACATGAATTTTTAAATATAGGGCATGACATCCTTAAAAAAAAATTTCAACTGATTAAAATTCCAATAGAGGATTTTTGAAGAGTTGTGGGTTTTGTCCATAAACTAACTATGTACCTTTAATGCAGCCCCAATCTCCACATAAAGAGTATCTATGTTAACAACCCAAATTCAATCAAAAAAATTTCAATTTTATAAAGTCTTCCTAGGTCTTATATACTGCTCCCTTGACATTTGCCTTAAAAATATCTATTGTTTTCTAGAGGAGATCTTCAAATATGGCCCTAAAGACCAGTTATCTACTAGGTTTAATCACACCGTTTATTCTCATTTCCACCAAAATTATAATGTCATAATCCTCACAGATGGTTAGTTATTTAAACAAATTTTACATTTCTTGATTCCATCTAATCAAGATAACTATCTTGAAAACTATGCATTTCAAGGCCCATGTTGTTTCTATAGTAGTTATTAAGTTGATATGGTCATATACTTTGTTCTAGGTTACTTGGCTCAACACATTGAGTTAGGCCTCGATTATCTTCATCGTGTCAACAAGGGTGAATACATTTCCCCACTTGGGATATGACTCATTCTTTGCACTTCTTATTAACTAGATATTTTCATATAGATTTTGATATGCTCCTTACATAGTATCCACAATTTCACTTGGAGATTATATGGTATCCCTTCCCTGAAGTTCTTCCACATATTGATAAAAAAATATAAACATTTATTTTATTAATCTACCATAGAGTCTACAAAGGTATATGGGTCATCCATGTAATTGATAATATCTAAAGGGAGTAATTTTATTCTCTTTATCAAAGAGAAGACATCTTCTTTTTTTTCTAATTATACCCTATGTCCTTCATCCATTATTATTTTCTTTTTGACCTTACTCATAGTCATACTTTCTTTATCAAATTGAAACTTGACTATTGGATATTCAACAATAACTAGGTCCTACTTGCCTTCTTCTACATTCTACAATTTTTGGATCCATTCAGGGATTTTTAAGGTAGATAGTTATTGTGAAGGTTCAAATTTATCTATACCAGTTGTATATGGGTATTTACCTGTAGGTAGAAT
The DNA here is from genome assembly GCA_037957365.1 of Torreya grandis. NCBI lineage: Eukaryota > Viridiplantae > Streptophyta > Pinopsida > Cupressales > Taxaceae > Torreya > Torreya grandis. The sequence goes on along the minus strand of JARHVA010002701.1, from coordinate 1,300,154 downwards.
AATATTGGGATAAGAGGTTATTAGTTGAGGGAAAGGGGAATAGCCTTTATCAAACTAGTGACCTTCTTTGGGGTCATTGTGTTAACTAATAGACTTTCTTTCTCAACATCCTTATTTGATTTAATGGTTGTATCTTCTATTTAGGATGCATGAATAATTGGTAGGACAAATTGAGTGTATGGTTTGGAGGGAATAAATGGGTAAGCCAAGATGGTGGTAGAGATCAAATCTTCAAAGTGCACTTATCTATTGAGTATAGAGGACTGAGGGCTTGAGGAAGTAAAAAATGAATAGGTAGGAGGGGTAATGAGCAAACTATACAAATAATATATCACTAATGTGAAAGTAACTCTATTATAATATTTTTAAGGTTAGTTGGGGGATGCCAAAACCTAGATTACTAGTGCTATAAATAAGGTTTGTAGAGTGGGATTTGTAGTAGGTGCAGTTACTAGAACATTAGTTGCTATAGTAGGTTAAGAAAAAGGAGCTTGTATAGTTACCACTTGAGAAGTAGTTAGTAGGTAACTATTGATTCAGGTGTCATTATTGTCCTAAGAGATACCAAGGCTAAATATAGTCTCACAAATTTTCCATGTATAAAATCTAGGAGCTTAGACTCTGTTGCATATCCTTTGTCTCTATTTAGGTCTTGAAGTAGTTCAATTGAGACTGAACTAGTCTTTAGGATCTCTGTGTCACTTGACTGAACCTCCTTTGATAAAAATTAATCATTGTAGTCACTTTTTGTAGTATTTCTTATGTTTTTAGAAAAGGATGTCTCTATTTTATCCTCCCATTCCTTAGTAAACCACTCATTTTCACTTTTTATTATTTATATAGGTTTTAGTTCTCTAGAACCTTTCCTTTTATCCAAACCTCCTTATGACCTTTTATGTGAGGCCTCTTTTTCTAGGGTACTTTGGGGAGAAATTGAAGGATTTCCTTGATTCTTATTGTATAAAATGAGATTTACAATAAGAGTATAAGTTAATGATAGGAGTTAAATAGTATAGGTGAATCTGATGGGGCATTAGGTGATGATGAGGTGAGGGTAATAGTCAATGCTATGGGCGAACCTAGAGAAGTGAATGTTTATCTAGGGGGAAGGATATGTTTATGGAGGTGATGGTTCAGTGTTTTGGGTTGGAAGGATGATTGGAGCCAAATTATAAACAAGTAGGAAGAAATATAGGAGTGTCACACATTGAACTATTATGAGTGTAGGAAAGTGATACATAAATAATGTTCTTCTAAACTAATTTATAGCTGCAAGATCGTGAGTAGTGACCACCTACTAAGGAATGGTGGACACTAAGGTGGTTATTGCAACTATAAACATTAGGATGGGATGTTTGGGAGGTCCTTTTCTAACTTCCAATCTAATTCCTATAGGTGATGGTTTTGATGGATTGGCATGTTTTAATTCTCAAGATTGAACCTATAAGAAGGATCCTTAAGGGGGTATTAAAATGCAATTCTTTGATTTAGTTTTTTCCCCCTCTTCCTTTGTGGTTTTTTGATGATATTATAAATGAATATCAACTATTATATAAATATTTACATGATTCAACCTAGTGTAGACCTATGTATCATTCAAAGCATTTAGGAACACTTCATTAGATGGATATGATACATGGTCATAATAATTATTCACCTCTAACTTCACTATGTTCAAGTGTTTCCTAACCCTTTTCCAAGGATCCCATTTCTTGTAAGGTTCCCACTTGAAATCATAGAGGGTTTTGATTTTGCCCACTAGATGGAAATATTACCACGTGGTCTATTAGATCTTACCAATTTTGATAGGAGGTGGGTGGATAGATCCTTTTTTGGAACTTGTTAATCTAAAATCCACATAATCATATAATTAGATCATAATTTCCTAATCTACCACCTTGTCTAGGACCAAATAACATAGATATATATGAAGATTTTTGGCTCCCTCTATTTTGATGATCGTATGGTATGGATAGAGCCAATAGTTCCAAATCCTTTCAATAATTATTCATTTTTGGTTAGAAAATATGGCCATATCCCTACCATAAATGGCTTGGTATTACATTGATTAGGTCTTAGTTATTATGGTCATATTCTTCCTAAATTTATGTATATGAAGAACATTAAATTAATCATAAACCTATTTCTTAGGATACTTAGTTGATGGATCCCATATTTCATCAAAATTTGAGTGAATAATTCTTATTATAACATCTACCAAATATGAAATCATATATAAGTTATTATCTAATATAATGTCTAAATTGAGGACTTGGTTGATCAAATTGGCACTAAGGATCTCACCAATGCTATGACTTTGGTAGAAGTGAGGATGAAATCCAACGAGGGAATATAAACCTCAATAATGTAGGTTATAATGTTGAAACAATAAATTTAGTTTAGAAAAGCCATATCAATTTTAATTATAATCCTAAAAATGGCAATGGGGATAGTAGAAATAGGGGCCCTAATTATGAAGGTACTAGGGTTGCTAGCCCATTATTGTAACTTAATGTTTGCATTATTTTCATACATATATGAATTAATTAGGGATTTATTATAGGCCATTTCAATATGGGGGATACAATATTATAATTCAAAAGAAGGTCCACTAATATATGTTGTTAGGGTGTTAGAATAGTAGATATGTAGGATTTTTTCATAAATTTAGGCATTCATAAATAAATCAAATAATAGGTCAATGAAAGGCATTACCTTATGTTTTTTCATAGCAATATGAACACCTACTAATTTTATTACCATCATATCCTCCATGTATCTTTGTGTAAAATTTGAGAGTTAATCTCCAAGGCCAAGGTTTTTGATGCTTCAAATTCTTCCCATATAGAATAATAATGTTTAAATCCATAGTTGAGGGAAACCTCATCAAACCTTGTGTCTGTGTACTACTCAGGTCCTAAAAAGTAATATGTAGAGGGGGTGGTGGAATTTTTGAAGTAAAATCCATTATTTTTCACTTAAGATCTGGTTCTCTGAAATTATGGAATTTCATGGTTATTAGAGAGCTTAAATTTGCACTAGTAGCTATACATTAGATGGCAACGTATCTATAATTGACTTTATGGATCACATATATGGATTTTAGATTTTTAAATATTGAATTGAATTCACTTAATGGGATAATTCATGTGGATTAATATCACCAATAGCCTTATCTTTCTTTACTTTATTTTTTTCATGTTTTCAGTTTGCCTAGTGAAATGTCATCATCTTTTATGGTCCTCAACACTCGGTGGATTCTCTTAATTTTTATTTGAGTGATTTATAACCTCCATTTGAAACTTGGTGATATTTTTCTTCCCTAAATGACATAACATTGTTGATATTTAGGCTCATTTTTTTATTGGTTTCTTTATAGAATCGAGCTGGGAAGATCATGGCACATAGAGGGCTATCACCACTTCAATGATCTCAAGAGTACCACACCCCATTTATAAATGTAAAGCTCTTAGTGAGTGATTTTATGAAATTTGGATATATCTTGATGATTTGATCATTTATCAAACTTAAAAACTTATCAAATTACTTTGATAGTTGTGGGTCTATGGGATCATGACACATGGATGACTATTACGATTCTACCTACCTTAGGAATTTCATAAAATGAAATTTAAATTCTTAGTCACTAAGTGAGAAATATGATGACACATGGATGGTTTTCATTTTCTCATTATCCCCAAGATATTTATATGCTAAACTGTAATCTAATAGTCATTAGGTGAGTAGAATCATGACACGTGGATGACTATTGTTACCTTGCTAACCTTAAGAGTCTTTTATATATTTATAAGTGTTCAAAAATCCATGGGATAGAAAGATTTTGACACATAGAATCATAAATTTTTGTATAACATTGAAGCATAAAGCATATTTTACACACATTTGTGGCTATGAGAGAGTGAGTGAATGCTATGTGGTAAGCTTTGATTACTTGACAAGGGTATAGGTGAAAAGTATAAAAAATTCTAAGTAAAGAACCATCTGCATAAGATAAAACAAAAATCAATAAAATGTTGATAAATACAGAATTTGGTTATTATTAAAAAACACATCATGTTTTGGCATTAAACAAGCAAAATTCATGAATCCCTAGAATCTAAAAAGACATAGACAACATGAACAAAATAAACCAAAGGTTAGAGATGTGACTAGAGACAAGCCTGAGTGTAGCTTTGGTTTTTAATAATAGTAGTGTTGTTATGTTAGTTTAATCTTCAGGAAACAAGTTTATATTACCCCATACATCCCAAAATAAGGAAAGTTTTTTGAAAAAGTGTGTCCTTGTTTAAATTTTTTTAATGGTGGTATATTGGTACACAACAAAGCTAACTAAGTCCTAATTTTATTAATGTCTTTTTACACCTTTACATATATTATATCTACCTCTCCATTTTGAAGTAAGCTAAGTATTATATCTTCCTAGTGTTTATGTAATCAGACTATTATATTGAATGTATTTTATATATTTAGTATAACTCATCATTTTAATTTATAATATTGATTTATATAAGTTTTCAATTAATTACCCTATTTTAGAATATTTTTATTCATCATTATGTATATAATATTATACATTTTAACCCTAACCTAAACATATTAAAAAAAATTAAAAACCACCCACCATTCTACAAAAATATATTGATGGAACCAACTACCATGAGGCTGTCCAATTTGGAAAATCATAAAAATGTGATCATAGGTCAAGACATATAGTAAACCCATAGTGATAAAGACTCTACGGTGGTCATCCAATGTGAACATGAATATATATATATATATATATATGTACATTAATGGGATAATATGGTGCACCCACAAGAATATATCAAGTCCATATCCTTAAATTCACAAAGAAAATCATACATTCAATAGGATATGACAATAACATGGCTATACAAAGTAATAAATGAAGCAATTAAACAACATATAAAGTTTGAAAATTATAGAACATCTAAGGTAACAATTAATCCAATAAATATAGTATAATTATGTGCTCTATATTTATCACTACATGCTTTGGATAATCATATATATGTTTACATAAATGAAATATATCTTCCCTATTCTGGCCTCTACTACACTTTACTCACCAAAACTAGCAACATCAATATCTACCAGACATCCTATAAATTCACTTTCATTTCCCTCTTTGAAAGCCAAAATTTGCATGTACCAGGATTATACCTTTTAGCTAAGGTAGTCATAAGGTGCATATCATAAGGGTTCAACACTAAATGGGCCATATATCCAAAACCAACTCTATCAAGAATATTCTAAATAGTATCATCTAAACCAAGCTCAATCATGGTCTTCATATGTTGACCATATCATAACTCTATGGTATGTAAGTCCCTATAAAACCATAGAAAATAATAGATGTTATCATATAAATTATAAATTAATGAATTAAATACTAATTAAATGAATTAAATTTTTGAGGTCACAATTAACTAGATACAGTGATTCTCTTCATACACTGACATCACAAATGGTGTGTTTCATCAGTTATTATTATCAAAATAGAGGTTGATTCCATAAAACACATGATGGTACAAACCTATGAGGGATAACATTGATATTTTTATAAAATGGATAAAAATCACATTAAAAAACTACTAAACTAAAAAATCAAACAATTTTAGAAAAGTTTTAAAACTAAAAAATTTGGCTAGAACTCCAAAATTCATATACATAATAGATCCTTGAGATATTGGTCCTATAAGGAAGTCTACAAAATCTCAAAATTTTTATGTAGTTCATATTCAAAACTTGGCATTGCAATGGATCATATATAATAATCATAATAAATAATATCCAAATGAATTGTAAAATTAAAAAAACTCAGCCAATTCAAATGGTTAAATTTGTATGTATGCCAAATACATAATCCCATTTTAAAATCAATACCTACGAATCTTCTGCACATAGTATAGAAATAACTATGTATCAAAATCACTCCTCATTAGTTTCCTTTGAACACATGCAATATGTTCTCCCACATGGTAATTTTTTGTAGATACTAAAATTTGATTATATATAGCATCTCAATCTTGTACACTTGAAAAATACTAATAAGGGATCTACCCTTCAAATATATACCATCATGTTGTCAAAGGGATCATATTTTCCATCTCACTATTCCGAAATGATTAAATTATGGATTAACCCTATCATTCTGGTGATCCAGATCACTTGTGCACTACAGAAAGCTTAAATCATGATTTATATCCTTCACTATTAGTTATATTCCTTTAGTAATTTTTTACCCTACAAGACATTTACGTTTTGTAGAGGGATACTAGTGTCAATGCTAGTGTCTAATTTTTTATTTAGTGTTCATACCTAAAAATTCATCTACATTTCAAATCTTTTGAAACATATGGTTCATCCTATTTCTCTTAACTAACCTATTACTGAAATATTTTCAAAAAGTGCACTGTAAATATAAATCCAATCCTACTCATTATTCATATATGAAATACCAAATAAATATGTATGTAATATCATTCAATAAATTGAATAAATAAGTTATGCTACCTCTAAAAATGATAATATTTCCATAACATGATGATAGGATCCTAAGTATTAACATATATTTTTCCATACTTTCATATCTCAAATCTATCTGCACATTTGAAAAGTAGCTAAGTATTATCTCCTTTTTGTTATAAAACTATAAAAATATTAATTGACATTTTACTTTCCATATTTTATAATTTTATAAATTCAACATATTTTGTTATCAAAATTAATTTAATTCACCTTAGAATATTTTTATTCATCTATTTGATCAAGCCATTCTACCCATTTAATCCTTATCCAATACTATAAAAAGGGTCAAACACTTGGTGAACCTGATTAGGTAGTGTTCTTATTCAACATCTTGAGCTACCCCTTGGGTAACCTAAAAAATTTCAAGTTAATACCATGTCAAATTTTTCTAATAATGAGAGTGAAAATAATTAAAATGATCAAAATAATGAAAAAAATATTATATAAGCTAAGTCTGACTATGAGGATAATGAAACTTATGAAGATAATGAGGATTAACAAGAAGATCAAGATCAAGTAACATAATTTAAATTATTTTGAGAGTGGATTCATGAAAATCCTAAATATATCCACAATATAATAACTACTATATTGGAAACTAAAAAAAAGGGTGTTAGTGAAAAACCATTATTCTCTAATGATAAAAATATAAGGGCTATTAGATATGCTTATAACACATACATTGCAATCTCCCTAAAATTTAACACAAAATTTCCTAATACATCTATGTGGGCATGAGATATATTTTCAAACCATTTTTCCTTGAAGATCAACAAATAATTACTACATCCTCCATGGGAAAAATTAATAGTTAAACCCAATTACTAGTTTCAATACCCATATCAACACAAATAGTGTTTTCATCCTCTTTGGTGGCTTCTCAAATCTCAAATATAAATCCCAACGGGTATACTATGTAAAAAAAATATTAAATATTTGTAGGTTAAGGTTTCCAACATTGAAAAAAATGATTTGAAATCAACTCATGATATTGATTCACAAGATGTATTACATAATTCTCTAGTACCTGAGATATCTTTTCACCCTTTTCTAACCAATTGTTTTTAGACACAAGTTCACATTTGATGATGGAAAGGGTGATCCTAAATAATATCTTAAGTATTTATCTACAACAATCCTTGATTATGTTTCAAATGTTAATATTTTGACCAAATTATATCCAAAGAGCCTAAGAGACAATGCTTTAAGATGGTTCTACGATTTACAAATCTAATCATTGAAAGTATTCAAATCTCTATAGATAAATTTATAGTAGATTTATATATTAAAATCACTAAAAAATATCATATACACAAATATTTTTTGAGGTATAAAACAATTTTTTCCAAAGTGACAAATCTAATGGCAGATAAATAGCTTCAAGACGTATTCAATAAATTTTTTCTTACACAATCAAATGAGGCTATTGTCTTCAGAAAATTTAAATATTTTGATGACTTTTACATATTTTTTGAGATAATGAAAGGAAAATTATTTCATTGAAAAATATTAAGTATGTATCAAACACATCGAATACATATAGTACCAAGTTTCATATCAAACCAACCTACAAATTCAAACCTATAGAACTTTAAAAGGAATAAACAACAATGGTTAAACTAGTGTCACATAAATTTAATTAGTTTATCTTATCCAATACACCTAAGATAAAATTTACATAAATACCTAAGTCTCCAACTTCATTACTTAAGAATATTTTTGAGTGTCATATCATATCTCTCCATCCTAATATAGAGGTTGATATGAGTCAACCCTTACCAAAAGGATATGATGTCAATGCATATTGTGACTATCACCAAGGTATTGGGCATTCTAAAAATATATTTTATACCTTGAAACACAATATGCATGACCTTATTGATAATAAATAATGTACCTTTGATGATACTCTAAAGGATTTAGGGTCACAACCTAGTGACCATCAAAACTAAATGATGTTTAACAATCCATTACAAGATCATTCTAAGAAAAACCTAGATGTAAAGAATAGAATATGTTGTACATCCTCTTCCACCATATCATGGGCACCAATTAGATAATATTATTGTCAAGCTTACATACACTATAACCTTTATGGTATAAAAGATATTTATTGCATTTGATGATAGTGAAATTATAGACGATGATTTAAATATTCACTTATTTTTTTATTAGAGTAGATCTTTGATGATCCTTTAATGGATTTAGGGTCATTACCTAGTGACCATAAAAACCAAATAGTGTTTAATAATATGTTAAAATATCATTATAATAAAAACATATATGTAAAAAAAGGAATATGTTACACATCCTCCTTCACCATATTCTGTTCACCCATTAGATAATATTATTGTCACACTTACATGCACTATGCCCAAAATGGTACAAAGACATTCTATTGCATTCAATGACAATTAAATCATGGATGATGATTCAAATATCCACTTAATTTTTTATTATAGAAGACCTTGATCATCTACCTATACATAGTTTTATGGTTTATAATGGTTCTAACTAGAATGCATGTAATATGACATTACTCAAACTTTTGGGATATACACATGATGATTTATACCCTTTGACCAAAATGGTTAGAGAATTCAATAGGACATAACAATAGGTTATTGGTGAGATTGATATATAATTACAATTTGGTACAACAAATGTGATCATTACTTTTTTTATTATACCATACATGGGAGTATTTTGTATATTATTGGGATTGCCTTGGATAAATAAAATTTATGTAGTTTATTCCAAAGTTCATGGGTGTATTAAGTACATTTATACTAACAAGGTAATTCTAGATTTTAAAATTCCATATAAACATCCACTTGAACATGATATAGCTAATTATAAAACCTACTAAGGTGAATCATGCACAGAATGGTAAGTAACATGAAAATTTATTTCCTAGGTAGTTAATACTTGAGATACAATTGCACTAGAGTTACATACTATACTCCATGGAATCTTCATTTACACCTACAAGTATAGCTAGTTTATAATAGAAAATAAACATGTTCTGATCATAAATGCACCATATAGACCATGTATCACTAAAAAATGGGTCCCAATAACCATTACTCCTTATATTAACTCTTCCTAACCATAGAGTCCTATGAGACATACACAAAGTACCATAGATTGTAATATTCTACATATGACACATACATTCCCATTAGTAGAATCACTAGTTTGGCATACCATATTTTGTGTTTGAGGCTTCCTATGAACATCCCTTGGATGGGATCATATGATATACATTTTCCTATCAAATATTTCATGCATGCATGCATGCATGTATGTATGTATGTATATTTATATGTATATATGTTCTAATAAAATATCAAAACATGTAAAGAAAATGCAAAAAATTATTCAACATGCACTATTTATAGGCTTATTAACATATATCTTGTTTACTTTATGTTATTATATAGTGTTGATGTAGGTTTTATGCACACTAATAAACCTTAAAAAGTGGCATCTGATGTTCTATTATTAGTGAAAGAAGATTCACTATAAGGCATGAGATGCAATGTATTAGGTTCTATAAACAACCTATTGGTGGAATAGTCATGAGCAGTATAGTTATTTACCAAAGATGGTTTAGATATAAATGAATATAAATATAATTTTTATGGGTGGATAGATTATAGATCTAATCTAATGTGGTGAGAATCAAAATAAAATCAATAAAGAAGGTAAGGTAGTGGAAAAAAAGGCATGTGGACCAAAAAACATGAAATCTTTCTAAGGTGACTGTTGAACTAAGGATTGGATAAGACATCGAGAACAAATATCTACTATAAGCTATTATAAGTACAGCAAAAATTAAAAAAAATTAAGAGTCCAAGGAAATATAAATATAATAAAATTTAGCATATATAATCAAGGGTTACTACCAATGTGAGCTTTAAATTACACATCTATAAAGGGATTATGATTATTACACAAAAGGAATTCATATTAGAGATAACATAATATGAATAACTATATTAATATAATACTCATACAAAACCAAAATATTAAGATATTATAATGACATAACTTCTTACAAGATTCACAGGTTATGAGAAGAACCATATTTTCACATCAAGATCAATTATAGAACAAACCATAGAATTTCATATGAACCTTAACAGAAAAACATTTCTTCCCTTTTAGATAGGGAGGATATATATATATATATATATATACATAAATACGTATATATATATAGATATATACATATATATGTATATATATGTATGTATATATGTATATATATATATATATATATGTATATATCTACTTATATATATGCATATATATACATATATATACACATATATACATACATACATATATATACAATATATGTATATATCTATATATATATACGTATTTATGTATGTATATATATATATATATATACATATACATATATATATGTATATATATGTACGTGTATATATATATATATATATATATATATATGTACATATATATACATATGTATATATATGTATGTATATGTATGTATGTACATATATATACATATGTATATATATGTATGTATATATATATATATATGTATATATATATATATATATATATATGTATATATATATATATATGTATACACACACACACATGCATATATATATATATAGAAAAGCGATGTCATTAAATTGTATGTCTTTCAAATGGAAGGAATTGTTACCTAGTATCTCAGATATTTGATATGGTCTAATACATAAAGGATTAGTATTATAATGTTAACCTTTGTTTTTGTGTGCTTTATCTCATAGAAGCACTATGTTTAAAATATTAAAGGATTTAATTTTAGACCTTTTTTCAAACCATATTTTGACAATGTATTGGTGTTTACTGAAGCTATGGAATGTTTTTTTTCATGCTTCCTCCACCATAACTATGTCAAAGAGTCTAGGCTAGATTATTAAATTTTATCCTATGTAATCTTACATGAATTAATATGTTGGGATTTTAATATTAGTGGCAAAGATAGTTGTTACCCATACACTGTCATAAAAGGTGAAGCCCCAAGGGCTTGTTTGTGTCTTTTTTTTCTATCCATACTTCATATTTCAACATCTAATTCTCTAGAATTGTTAGTGGACACAAATTTTGTCCACCTAGTGTAATATTTAGTGGCTATTTGGATAAATTAGTTCCTTTATAAAGAAATTAGGTTTATCATTCCAATGAATTCAAGACCCCATTGAAAAAAGGGTGTCTTTTAATGATTGGATGTATAGGCATTGAAGTATTCACTTTTCCTTGAATATACACCTAGAATTCAAGGCATATTATGATGTGGTTATGGGAATATTTGAAATCATAGAACATTTATATCCTATCCTCAATATTTTTTGGTCTATTATGCTACCTAAGGGATTTCCACTACCTATCTTATGATGTAAATTATCCAGGATGTCTACAAACTCTTATTTTGAGACACACCTTAAGTATATGCCCTCATAGTTATTATGATACATGACTCATGTCTTTATCATATAATTATTTATTTTTATCCTAATGGCTCATATTTATTATTTATTTAGCTTAGGGGAACATGTATCCATAAGTATGTAATGGATGACTTGATTGTATGATTCACCACCAACTATATGAGTCTCATCGATTTGATCAATACAAATGCATGGATTAGTCTCAATCATGATCTAGATGATTCATTGGCCTCTCATCTCTTATTTTACCTAGTTAATTTTGGTGAAGTGAGAGCAATAAATTTAGGTTTAAAATGATGGTGTATAAATTATTTTATATAATATAATGCCTAAAAATTTTCATAGATTCAATAAATACATATATCTAATTTTTATCATTCATTATTTTAATGATCCATCTTTTAGATTGGTACTCATGAAGGAAAATTGATTTTAATTTTAATCTAACTTTTATGTGAGTAAAACTACCATAGTGTGTTATGAGGTAAATGAATAAATATACAAAACTTTGTTTAAGTCTAGTTTGATCAAAACTAGAGCTTGAAAAATGGCAGTTTTGATGTCTTCAAATACTTTCTCAAATTATGTTGTGAATTATATTTTGGTGTCTTGATTCAACATGGAAATAAATGTATTTAAAATATTTACAAATACATAAATGAATTTAATTAAAAAAATTATCTTACCAAATAAATACTTCAATTCTTTCTTATTATTAAGAGGAATCAACTTTTAAATGCCCTAAATTCATTTTAGGTCAATGGATATCCCATCCTTAGTGATGTCATGCATGAATATTTTCTCTTTAGTGACTCCAAATATGATACTTTTTAGATTGAGTGATATCCATATCTTATACATCTATCAAATACTCTTTGTATATGGTTAACACATGATAAACATTATCTTTTGAAAAAATTGTTAAGTCATACATAGGAGAACAAGGTGTTGGAGATTGTATTCTTGTGTTGTGGATCCTATTTCTAAATTAAAATGTATTTCAAATACTATAAATTTGAAATTTACTATATGGGGTTTTGGGGGTGGTAGTCATCGATATTATTTTTGGACCCCCTTAATGGGGAACTATTTTGGGTTAACTTGGCAAATGGTTTTAGTACCCATTGTTTTATAAAACTAATATGTTTATGAATTATGTATATATTAATATTTAGTAGGTAATACATCATGAGAACAAGGGTTTGATAAGGAATATAAAAGTGTGTGAATTTAAGTGCAAATTTAGGAGGGTTTATTGAGCACAGCTCTAAAAAATATTTGTGTATTTCAATTGTGAGAAGATATATTCAAGAGTGGATTGTACTCTTTTATCTTCTAATAAAATTTGAGAAAGTGTTTCTTGGTAGATTTATCCCACATTAGGTGAACCATGTTAAATTTGGTCTTTGTATTACAAATATTTTTTATGCATCTCTATTCATATCTATTATTATTGTGATTCTATGAAATTACTTCGCATCAATTTTTGATTTATTCCTAATAGGTTTATCATGACCTTAAGAATACACAAAAAACATTTTTTTGCATAAAATCTTCTAAAATCTACCAAAACCATTATACTTCCTCAACCTTACATAGATACAGAAGGGTATTAGAGTGACCAAATTGTTAATGATTATTCATGAATATTTGGCCATGAATTTGATAAAAATTCCATGGATAATAAGGTAAAGGGACATATTTCATCTACCCAAAATACCAGCTCTTGATTTGACCACTCATGTACTGAATGAAGGAAAACTTGAAAGACTACCTAGGTTACCAAGGAAGCTAGTGAAGAAAGAGCAATGGTTTTGGATATATTATGCCTTATTCAACCCTAAAAATTCTTCCATACATATTCAATAAACTCTTCCATAGTACCTAACTCCCCATATATATAACTATCTATACCATTTTGTACAATACACAATAAGTACCTACAAATAAAATTTTCACTATTTTCTCTATGTTTCTGAGTTAGAATCACCATTTTAGGGTAGAGAGAGAGAAAACATAAGTCAAATGGAATTTAAAATTTATAATATGATAAGGGAAGTTTAAATGACACCTATTAGCATGTGTCGAGCCCCTGTGGCTAGTAATAAGGTGGGTATGGATCTTAAAAAGAGATTTATATGATGTGAAACACTTAATGGTGGCTTAGGGGAACCTTTTAAGACCTCTTATAATGTGATTTTAGTCAAACACTCCCTATTTTCAAATGTTTACAAGACAAACAAGTTAATATAAGGTATTTTGAGGATGTTTGATGGCTTATAAGGGTGAGTTAAGGTGTGAATTATTATAGATGAGTGCATCATAGATAATGACTTATAATAAACTATGTACATAAATTAAAACAAAGTCCAACCACTCTTACATCCCATTGGAAAAGTTCATTCCTCATGAAATCACTTAAATAGATCTAAAAATCTAAGTATTATAAACCTTAATCATACCAAACTACCTTAATTTTTGCAAGGAGACCTTAATCTTTCCAAACATTTTTTAGACCATACTCCTAGACTTGATAAGTATAGTGACAACTTCATACATATTCCATGATCACCAAGACATTTACTAAATCACCAAATAGGCCTAAGGCAATTCTGATATATGATTACAAAAATAGGATCTAAGATAACATAAGGCCTCTCATAGGACCCAATGTCTCTAAAAAGACATCCAAGAGGTCATGAGAAGGTTGAACATTATAGATAAGCTAAAAGGGCAGGTTTTATGTAATTTTTTGATGGTATGGGTTGATGTTTAGCCTTGTGAGGCTAAAATGTCAATAGTGAGGAGATGATAATGAGATGGGAAGGATGCATAGTGGCCATAATGAGTGTAGCATAGGTAATCAACTAAAAATTTTAAAAAATTGAGTATTTTTATTTGAAATTGAGTGATTTATAGAAATTTCATTATTAGGCCAAATCTAGACACCAAATGAACCTTAGGAAATTTATAGGGACATTAGGGGTCAAATCAGATATTAGGTATGAAGGATTCAAAATAATAAATTCCTAAGGTATTTATGTCAATTAGTAAAAAATTCATCATAATTAATGAACAAGGTTGACCAGTTCAACCTAGTTATTAGAAGACAATAAAAACTAGTGGGCCGACTTAGTAGTAAATAACTAACTTAGTTGGTGGAAGATAAACACTAGTGGGCTAACTTAGTGCTAATGGGCCAACTTAATTATTTAGTAAGTGGCTGACTTAGTATGGATGGGTTGACTTAGTTTGTTAGTAAGTGGATGATTTAGTACTATAGGGGATAAAAAGGGATAACTTAGTACTATTAAGCTAGAGAGGGGCCAACATAGTATTGAAAAGACCAATTTAGATTAATTTATGACAGGGTTGATCTAGTATACCTATAAAAATATATGTCTAATATAGTTTGTAATAGGTTAATCTAGTAGAACATAAAGAAACTAAATCAAATGAACTCATTTTTGTGAAATTTTTAAGAATGTGTTTGGATTATGAATGACATGGAGGTCTAATACATCCTTTATGGCTAATATTTTGCATAGTCATAATAAATTTTGGTGATTGATCGATGCCTCATGGTTACCTAATTTATTGGAGTGTTTGATAGATGTGGATAAATCGATATTGGTTATATTAGGCCTAGGAGGTATGATGGAGATGAGATGCATCCCATTGAGTGTTGATCTCATTTTCATGTTCCTCAGAGCATGGGAATGGTTGACAAAATCTTTTTGATGGGTGGTGAATGATGATACGAGAGTGGTAGGTATCACAGTAGATGATGTCCATGCATTGTTTAGACTACTTATAAGAGGGACATTGGTGATCATGGGAACACCAGATGATTTGGAAGAGAGATGAGCACTAGCTAGGTGGGTGATGTGATATGATAAGATATACCTAGGGTTGAGGATGAGTTTATTTGATTTACATATTACATAGATTCCATATATATTTAATGTTATAATTGGACTTGTGATAACATGAGCGTTATGTCACAAGTCAGATAATAAGGTACCATTATATGCAATAGCCTTATGTGAGTCTATTTTAGATTAGGGGATGCTCTATGATTTTAGGTATTTCATTTGGGTATAGATCTTGCATGATATGTATGTGGTATTTTACATAGGGTATAAAACCAAGAGACTAGTGGAATTGCTTAACACATAGATATATGAGAAGTTTTCAATGTATTGTCTAGCTAGGTTTCCCCATGTCATTAATGATATGTTATCTTGGGTTTATAGATGGAGATAAGACCAAGTATCATGGGATATGACCCACATGTTATAAATAATCTCATGAGGAGATATCATGTGTCATCCCTTTGCACATATTGCTACTATTTGGCCTAGTTGGGTGGCCATGGTACCAAGGTTGGTTCTAGTGTAGATCATGACTAACTATACTTGGTGGGTAGAGCCCTATCTAGTGGAATGATTAAAAGGATATTTTTTAATCTCATACTAATAGGATCTAATTATAGTGCCTATATTTTGGGCACAACAAGTAAGATTGTTTAGGGAGAGAGGAGGAGGAGGAGCACCAATCAAGAGACTAGAGATCAAGCTATGGTGTGTGAGACCATGGACTAGTTAGGCATGATAGTCAGTAACTAAAAGAGGAAGGGGCATGGATGTAGATGTATGGGTGTATCAAGTATCATAATAATCACCATAGAAAGAGGATCAATAGCTACTTTGGGCACACCACTAATGGAGATGCCATTGGTGGGATCACACACATAGGGTGGTTATATAGGATGACTCAATAGTTGGCCTAGGGTAGAGCTCATTGATAGAGGCACCATTAAGGAGACTCTAGGATTTGATTTTATATAGATGTGACCTATATATTAAGTTATCAAGGGATAGGATGATAGAGAGGTTGTGCTTGGTAGATGAGAAGATGAAGAGATAGTGGTTGGTGACACTAGGATATGTAAGAAATGTTATAAGTTTTAATCTTAATGATAGAATACTAGTTGTATATGATTATAGATAGATAGATAGATTTTAAGATGTATATGTGATCTGATATCTATCTAGGTTGTGGTTTTTATAGACCTTATGATAGAGGTGATCAAATGGGGATCCCTAGTTATTGTAGTGTACCATGACATTTTTTATAGGTGCTCACACCATACGACCCCACCACACTAAATGATCCTATGGTACCATCTACCCTAGCTCAAATAAGATGGTTTAGATTGGTGGGTGAGGAATTATGGTAGTTATACACATGTAGGTATGGATTTTAGCCACTAGTAGGGGTAGGAGTATGAGATGCACAAGCTTGGTAGGCTCTGGCTTAGGAGAGAGTTAGACACATGGATAACAAGATCTAGATGGGATAGGTATAGTCCCAAGTGGCCAACCTATAGGGATATGTAGTAGGGTTGAGATATTAAACTACCTCATTAAAGTGTACTATGTAGAGGGGATGGTCTGAGGCATCTATGGTCAGTGTGTCTAGGCCATAGATAGGCATGATAAAGCCCATCCATAGAGTTGAAGTGATGTATTTTTTTACTTTATATAAAAACACAAGATTATATATATAGACATATATTATTTTAATATTTAGATTTTGGTCACATGAATTGTATGTTTGATTAGGGTTTTAGATGCATGGATATATTTCTTTCTATCACAAGTAATTTTTTTTTTGTTGTATATGTTATAGGAAATATATGTGGGGTGTTTCCTTTTCTAGAATTATGCAAACACATCCATGCTTAAAAATAAATAGGTAAAAAAGGATTTTTAAAGTATAAGTAATCATAAAAAAATGCATTACACAATATTTCATGATGGGAAATGTGTAATAACAAAATATGACTAAGTATAAGAAACCAAAAAGTGGTAAACAAGAGGGCAAAAATGTTTTTGAACCATAAAAAGATTGACACCAAATTAAAGCAAGATCACACTAAATCATTTTGGGAAGTATGAAAATAATGTAATAAAATGGAAAGCGGAAAGCACGTGAAAGGCAAATGCTATAAAAACAACTCAATTAAGTCAATCAATCATACTAAATCACATTAGGAAGTATAAAAGAGAAACAAAATTGGCAAAATGGTATTTAATTGATCACAATAATTCAAGTTAGGAAGTATGACAAACTTTTAAAAAATGGTTGGATTCTTACATGTAATTATAAAATAAGAAGATAAAATTAAAATATTAATTAATCATAAAACTTATTAAATTAAGATGGGAATCATGTCAATGATGTGTAACTCATAATCAATCACATCTAATCTAAAATTTGGCACATGCAATTTTGTTGTGACTTGGGTATTACAGAATTTTATGAGGAAGGCCATGTCCTATATATGGTCTTACACTACAAATCATAAATGTAATGACAATGAAGTTTAAATAAAGGGTAAAATATGGTAAAAGAGTATGTTTGGATTGGTAATATAAAAAAAAATTTAATTTGTGAGAAAGGTTTGGTCTTTTCCAAGTTCTTACACTACAACTCACAAGTGGAATTTTTAGAGGGAGTGATCCATGAAAAAAACAATATTTATCAAGTGGGAGATATTAGGATTGTAGGGAGTGAAAAATGGAATGTAAGAATCATAATGTAGGCATATTATGAGAAAAACTTAGGAGACATGAGGCACACTAAGGATATATAAAGACACTAAGTGACTAGTGACCATCAATATACAAAGGATACCTATTCACTATAGGCACAAAGTTCTATAGGAAAATGAGTATGGTACTAAGATGAAATCATGTTGGTTTTTTTGAAAAAGAAAACTAAAATGGACCTACCTTACCACAACATGTTTCCCATTCCTCAATACCTCTTACAGAGTCATCAATCTATTGTGAAGATTGGGTACTTGCATGACAAAGTAGGTAGCACTAAAAGATTTTATTATTCTCCTTTTCCAATCAGCTAACCTAATGCACCCCAATATAAATTTAATCTATCATGAGGCCAATTATGGAATTTTATATTATATTAAAAAAAGGAGATGTGCTTAAAATCATGTATTTTAGTGTGATTTTACTTTTGCAAATTTTGAATGTTTCTTTCTAGATCATTTCCTTTTATTAAATGATTTAGATTTTAACTTTTTATGGATTTTAAGATTCCCCCTCCATAAAAATTTGGAATGACCAATCATGAGAGATAAAGTGATACACATGAATGAGATTTAGGATTTGGCTAAAGGAAGCTATTATCCAAAGACATGATTGACTAGAACACTTAGGATAAACTATAAACCATCATGTTACCTCAAGTATCAACCATATGTATACTTAGTGTGTAAAAGGAAATAAGGGGAATAATAGGAAATCCAAAGTGGAGTGATAAAATGAGATTATAATGGGATGAATTATTTTCTAACTAATCACATGGTAAATAAGGAATGATTAAAGGTATCAAGGTCTATTTAACCAAGTCACAATAAAAATTATCCATGTTGATAGAGATAAGATAACAAACAATCATGAAAGAGAACAAGATAACCATAGAAAATGAACTCATGATGAAGAAGTATGTAATAATGAAAAATAATTCTTAATAAATAATAATAGTAGTAGTAGTAGTAGTAGTAGTAGTAGTAGTAGTAGTAGTAGTAGTAGTAGTAGTAATAATAATAATAATAATAATAATAATAATAATAATAATAATAATAATAATAATAATAATAATAATAATAATAATAATAATAATAAACATGTAGTGCAAAACAAAAGTCATCATGTAAGATAGATAATAATTTTGTACAATGTCAAATGATATAAGATAGATAAATGCAAAGTTGGAGCACATGTCCAATCCAAAGGAATGAATAAATTAAATAACACCATGATTGTGTTTATAAATACTAATATATTTATCCAAACACATGATACATAACATTTGATAAGTCCTTAAGAAGTCTATCTTGGACTACAACCAAAGTCTCAATGATCTTCAAAGAAAGTTGAGAAAATACTTCACGTCCAATCTCCTTGATGAAGGATCATGTTGGTGAGGGATATAATGTAGGGGATGCTTAGGATTAGGAATGGGAATGGGCTATATAGTAGATTAAGGGGTCATTGGTAGGGAATGGGCCATAGGTGAAAGAGTCATTGATAGAGAAGGGGCCACTAGGGAAGAAGGATCCATGGGACCACAGGTGGTGGGGCCATGGGGTAATAATGGGAGACTTCTTGTGAGGGTGACCTATTTTAGGAATGGTAGTAGTCATAAGAATGATCATGTAGTGATTTTGAATATGCTAATAAAGGATGCAACAATGATTAGTGTGATGAGTAGTACATTTGTGTTCAAGAAAATATTCCTCTCCATATTTGGGAATATATTTAGGTAATACTTTTGGGGGAGTTAGAGCCTTATATATGGGTTGAGGAGTGGTTGGACATAAGGTATCAATATATCATTTTAGCCTATGAAAGTGTGTGGATAAATGATTATATGTGCCATGGAAAAAACAAATATTCTTATTAATAGACTTAGTAGGTGTACTAATAAAAGGAGTGGTAAAAAAAGATGAGTAAATATGGTATAATGAATAGTCTCTATTCCAATGACTAGGAAATTCATGAATATCATAATATGGCTAATTATCTAATTCAGTGAGCAAAGGAGTAATTTGTGACAAATGTAGTAAACCATCACCAAAGGAAGGTGGGGTTATTGGAGAGATTGGTAAGGGTCAATAGAAGGAGAAATAAGATCTGAAATAGGAAGAGACTCAGCTAGAGAGGGAGTGGGAATAGGATCCAAAGTAGACTCAATTGAAGAAGAGATGGGATACATAGAAGGATGAAGGACAATCATAAGTATCTCAGGGATAATTCAGATAGAGTGGTTGTGGTATCTATCAAATTGATAGTAACTAATCATATCATGATCCATAATCATATTCATATGAGGATATTTAAAAACTAGAGGTGTGTACACCATCTCTACCCTATGAATAAGAGGAAAAATATTAAAATTAGTAATTATATTAGATGGAATGCTATAATATATATGAAAAGACTAAATGAAAGATGAATGATAATGAATAATTTAAACATTTCATGCCTGAACAAGACCTCTTAAGAATGGATCATCTAAGGTATAACCATCATCATAGTTAAGTGTATGAAGATCGATAGCATAGGTAGGGATGATCTTGTCATTTGATGTGGTGTGATGAATATAGTGCAAAGTATTAGTTAATGACAATAGGTATATCATCACTAGGTGGTTGATGGGAATGTGGTTTAAGAGAAGGTATAAGATGAAAAATGAGATGAGGTGAGATACTCAAGGTTTTAATCTTGAGATTGATCTCATCAAGATCATCATCATTTGAGTCTAAGAGGTTATGTGGGATATTATTGATGAGTTTGGGGTTACCACTATAACCTCAGGTGAAGTTGATAAAAAAATTAAATTGTTGATATTCATGAAATAAAATGATTGGCAAGGGTTTAAGGGTTAGAATATTGAATATACCATGGTATTGGAATTGTTAAAAATTTCAAGGGTTAGTATCACCTTGAATATTATCAGTTGCTTCATTTTGAACAAATTTGACATATTGGAAAGTAGAAGAGGAAATTAATCTCATGTGATGTGTCCATAGCCTACCAAGAAAATTTTTATACGATAGAGTAAATTTTAATAGCATCACCTTTACTCAAGTGGTGATAGGTGAGAGGGTGATAGGGATCCAAACATATCATAACCAAGGTATTTTCCTTTGGATATAGCCTTACCACATATTGTGTATAAACTTAATATTACATTCAGAATATCTAAGGGATTTAATAAAATGAAAATAGGAAACATAAGTGACTTAACTCTCATTAATCAAGGTATGCTTGACTTGGATATCATCAATTTGGACACTGATAAAAGGGGTAAGATCATCTACATGAGGTAGAATCTCATCTGGGATCATAAAATTAGTGAGGAATTTGAGGGAAAGAG
Source organism: Torreya grandis (assembly GCA_037957365.1). Classification (NCBI taxonomy): domain Eukaryota; kingdom Viridiplantae; phylum Streptophyta; class Pinopsida; order Cupressales; family Taxaceae; genus Torreya; species Torreya grandis. The sequence continues at coordinate 1,278,132 of JARHVA010002701.1, read as the reverse complement.
AAGTGTACATTATTTCATAAATGTGTTGGACATATATACGCATTATTTTAAAATAATATCTTATGATCTAGATAAATTGGCTTGGCATCTTTTGAGGTGAATATGAGGGATGTTCATTTCAAACAATAACTTCATAAGATGACTACAATGACATGGAGAGGTATGCATAAGTTACAGAAATGGGATTTGAGATCGTAGATTAGTAAGTTTTGTGATAGGATCTCACTCATCATAACCCATGAGGGGACTATTGGAAAGAGGTGAATAGAGTTAAATGAGGTCCTTAGAAGGAGGAGTTGAAGTAAATGTGAATTTATGTTGATAATATATGGGATGTTTAATTGGAGGACTCTTTTATTGATTGGATTGAGAAGATGTGGTAGTTGTTGTAGGTTTAGTTTTAGATAAATTGGAAGAAGTGTTAACATAAGTTTGAGTATTATTGGTGATGGGTAATGTTTTTAGAGTATTGGTAGAAATGTTATGAAAAGTTTTATCTAAAGGAGGGGTTGGAATTGTTTCATCAAAATATATAAGGTATTCCTTACCTAACTATGTTAAGTGAGTTGGGGAAGAATCCTAGATAACACAAAAAGTGTGAGATGATTGAGGAGCATGGATGGTATGAGGATAAATCAAGGTAAACACCCTTTTCATATTAGTCATATCAACCACTTTATCTAATGGATTTGGGTATATAAGATTATCAACATTATTGGTAGAAGGGGTAAGCTTATCTTGATTATCTTGGTGATTCAAAAGAGGATCTTTATAGAAGGACAAATGATAATTATCTTCGTTCAAAGATTAATATTTTATTTGTGGTTAATGGGATATTAAGGAAATATCATAGGCTTTTTGACATTTATGATTGATATAATCATGGTAAAAATTTGAACTGAGAAGAATATCCATAGCTAAATTATGAAGTTTCGTACAAGTCTCATGAGAATGACCCCAAATAGCATGAAACTAACAAAATTTATTAGGATCATATTAGGAATTCATAGGAAAAGAGGGATCAAGATCTTATGGAAGAGGCCTTCATATATTATTTTTTAGTTTTTTTAAGGATAAATTTTTATGAACATTGATGTAATTTTTTGAATATAAATGATTATTAATGATGTTTTTAGGAGGGGAAGCTTGTTCTAGAATCTGGATGAGAACAATAACTTGAATAGTATGAATGGTATCATAAGAATTGGTGACACTATCATTAATATCATGATGATTCTTATTTTTATTATCATGTAAGTACTCATAAAAGGTTGGGATGGCTCAAATTGATGCATAAGGAAATATTGGTGATTGGCTTAGTCAATGACCTCTTCCAATGTGCATGGAGGGAGAGTCTAGACCAAATATTACAACTTGGGAAAAGAGTGTTGGTAAATAGATGAATGAGGTTATTATTAGCCAATTTTTGGCCTACATAGAAAACATACCTAAATTTAGTGAAGTGTCTTGAAGATCAAGTATGAAGCAAGGCTTGAAATTTTTTTTGGATGGAATGAGTTGTCCAATGGTCTCACATTGATCACAAAGATTTTGAAACACTTTAATTTTTCTTAAATTATATTTTAATTAATCTATATGGAAATTCAAATAGGTTTTCATGGTGATAAATGTAATTCAATATCAATGACATGTTCACGTAGGCCTTAGAAAATCATTCAGAGATACAAAATTTTAGGAACAAGCTTTGTGAAACAAAACCATCTTTAGGATGCCATGAAGAACTAGACTATATAGCTTGCTTATGAAATATATAAATATTCTATAAAAGCCTTACATGACCATAAGACCATGTGTGATAAATGTCATTAGTGCCAAAATCATACTCTACAAGTTTCATATCTCGATGAGTCTTCTATCCTGAGATCTAATCCTTTAAAGTTCAGCTTATCGAGTCTAAGTAGCTAGGCCATCCTACATGTCACATGGAAATACACTGGTCAACTTTTTTATGAATTTTATAATGAGATAAAGAGGCCTCACATGACCAAACCAGTATGTGTGATCAAATTTATATATTCTTAAGAAATACTCTACAAGTTTCATGACTTGATGAGTTTTCTATTTGAAAATCTAAGTCCTCAAAGTTGGTCATATAGAGCAAGATGTTCATGTGAGTGTAAAATTCAAGTCTCAACAAATAAGCATTTATATTCAATTGATCAATGATAGGCATGTAGATGCCATGTAAAATAATTAATTTCAACTCACTAGAACACTTTTTAAACACACTCAGAAAGTTCTTGGAACTAATAGATCATGTGGGCACAATATTTTTATTATCAAGAACATCTCTTACAAATTTGGTGCCTCCATGATATTTTTGATTCTACATCTAAACCTTTAAATTTGGTCAAAAAAGATGAAAAATTTGTACAAATGTCAAATTTAAGATATGGTAAAGACAATTAGGGTCTTAAATTTAATGGTTGTGTGGATATTAATGATGGTCCCACATAATTAAAATGATGGTTGCATAGATGTTAGATTTAGACCATGATAAATAACCATTTGTTTTCAAATGTAAGTAGATCCAATGGTTGGCATTCATTCATACCAAGGGATATTGATGGTGTGATATGATTCAAAAGTCCAAAAATATATATAATCCACCACATGTCATAAACACATAAATCAATAAGATTGATAGAGTATCTTGAGTGTAAGTATGGGACAACCAAGTGGCACCATCTCAGATAGAGTTGACAAGTCAAGGGTAGGATTGATGACTCTCACTTGATGGGTCAAAATATCAATATAATAACTTATATATCGATAGATAATAAATAAAGGTTTGAACTTAGGATTTTTTATGAAGGTCAATTAATCAAAATTCAACCTAGGGAAGAAAATATACAAGGACATAGTTTGAGCACGGACCTAGATTGAACTAGAATGGGACCAAACATTACTAAAAGAGTTACATAAATGAAAAATAGGACATTTAGACTTAATGAAGATTAATGTTTGATATCTTTTCATCAAAATAGGAACCAGGCATCGATTAGAGTGTTATTAATATATTGACTATAGGAAAACCAATACGAGATTGATTTTCAATCTACAATGAGACCTTGCTCAAATATTTTCTTAGGGTTAGATATGTGATTATGGGGAAGCTTATTATCCTTCAAAATGGTCATTTTAAAGAGAAAAAATATATTTATAGCCATATACATTAGAATAAGTGTGGCTTTATCAATTTCAAGGTGTGAAGATTTGGTCCTCATAAGCAGATCAAAGTAAAGGTGGCATAATGTCCTAAGAAGTGACTTGGTAATTGGATAAATATCATGGAGCATTAATTTATTTTTCAGATCCTTTTGAATTTTTTTCCTTCTTTATAATATCATGACTCAACATCCTTGAGTTGGTGTTAATCCATCGAAGGTGGTTGGGACTCATTCAATGTTTTCTATCTACTTAGTTCCCTCTCTTTCCTTCATTTTTATATAAATATAAGATTCTAAGCCTTAAATTAGAAAATATCTTGGGCATGAATATACTCTATCGAGATTGATCTTTGTAACCTCTTTAAATTAATAAAGGAATGTTCTTCATATTTCATCATATTAGTCTAGTGTGTTTATGTCAGATTGATTTGCATATGTGGTAAAAGCTTTTCCCTTGATAAGTCATAATCTCACCTAGCTAGTAGTTTATCCTAATATGTAGGTCATGTTTAGTGTTTAATGTCACTTGATTAGGGCTATCAAGTGAATACATTGACTAGGTAACTCCCTTTAATTAGGATTTTCCATCATTTCCCTCAGGTTTAGATCATTCGATGAACCTATCCATGAAATGTTGATGCATAACATACACTTGGATTTGTAGATCTAGTCTTTTTCTTATCTCATTAGTGTTTTTAGAAGTTGAAAAAGAGTGGATGAATAATCAAATTACTGGTGCATCACTTCCTTTACATGTTTTCATGAGTTATTACCCATTTGTCTCTCCCTTTTCCTAATTAGATTTTAGTTTAGGTAATAGATTCGAAAGGAGTCCAACCTTCTTTGGAGGTCTGATCCAATTTTAGGTGACCCATAGCCAAGGATCATTCCCATATTGGACTAGATTTATGTAAGAGAACCTAAAAAATCCCTTTACTCAGCTTGGGTGAAATCTAAGACACGAACTGGTGGGACAAATGTCTAAGAGAGTTTAAATATTTTTGGTGTGTCTTTCCTCTAATCATCTTTTAGAAGATATCAAGTTAACACCAATGGTAACTCTACATCAACATCAACTATTATAATTAGCCTAGGTGCCTAATCACCATCATTTGGTATGTATCATAACCTAATTGATTAATATGCATGTTATTTCATTTATAATCATTCATATCAAGTTATAAATGTTCATGGCTTCACCCCAAGTGGCCCTCAAGATTCAATGTATTATCTTTGTCAAAATTTGCCTCTCTCTAGTCAACTAGAAATGGACCTAAAGGAGATGATGTTTTATTTTAAGAGGAAGTTTAGAGAGGTTGATAGGAAGGAATAATATTATAGGAAAAAAATGAATCTTAAATAATAAGCTTATGTTTAGGATCAAAAATTGAGGTTTTAAGAGGAATGCTTGGTTAGGCAAGACTAAGCTAGCAAGGAAAATGACTATTAGCTACTCTTAATGAGAGAAACCAACCCTAGATCCCAATACCTTTCCTACTCCTTCTCAAAACCAACCCCTCAGACAACCTTGCCAAATCTCACCCTTATCACATAGAGAACATGAAGCCATCCCATCTTGGATCCTCTCTTATTCCAATGATCCTAACTATTTCATACCCTCTAGTATGAAATCATCCCCTCCCACACCCATTCATAAAAAGGATAAGGTGGCCAAGTCTCACACATTCCCCTCATGGAAATTGATCAAGGAAGACACAAAGAAGAAAAGGGAAGTGCTAGCTGAGGTAGTCCAAGATCCAATCCAAAAAAAGATGGATTAAATAGAGCTCAAAATTCTATCATATGAAAGAAATATTTGCTAAAATTCTTAGTTGAAGAAGTGAATGATCTATTTTTAAATGTGTCCAAATATCCAGAGGAGAGGCATGACTTGTAAAAAATTATATTATATAAGGTGGGGACTTGGGAGAAGTAGTAAAGTGACTTGGACTAATTGTCTTAATAACCCTCTTGTATTATTTAAAAGCTTTCTTATGTTCCTTATTTTGATGAAGTTATTAACCATGTTCAATACAAACCAAGGGAGTTTCCTAGTTAGACTGAAGAACCTATTCAAGATTATATTCAAGAGAATAAACATTCTTATATTCCCCCTTCTTCATCACTCATCTCTCAAGATCAAATTTCTCATACAGATAAGGAGGTGTCAGACATTGATGAGGTAGTGGCCAAGAAGAAACATCAAAATGTAGAGGTCTACAAAAGTTTCTATTTCCCTCCTCTTGAGTACTCCCTAAATGATTCTATTACCCTAAATATCCAAAAATATGATCATAATCAACCTTCCTTACTTCATAATACCTCTCAATCAAGTGAACTTTTTCACCCTCCCACCATCTTCTCATAGAGGAAAAACCTATTTTATAAAGAATATAGGAGAAGCTTGTAGTAAAATTTGAGCCTAAAAAGGACAACATGAGTGTCTATGATGAAAAGATAATGATAGGTAGTCCACTTCATTCAAATGGAGAAGAGTCAATTTTTAATTAAACTTCTTGGTATGGTTTTTGTAAAATAGAGAATAAAGGTAGTACTGATGCCTTCATATTTGAAAAGGTATGCACCTAGAATGTAACTAAGAGTAGAGGATATTTTGAATAGTCCCAAGAGTTTCCATTTGGTGTGGATGCAGATGAGGATGACCATGGTATAGAGATTGACAATGTCAATCAGTCAGATGAAGATGAGGTAGAAATAGAAATCAAGGAGGATCAGGGTGAGGTATGTCATCAATTATACCATGGCTTCATGGACTAGGTAGAGGTTCTAAACTATCCTATATCTCCTCCAAAACATGAAGATGAACATGTAAATCAATCTATATAAGATAATTGGTCCCAATATGAATTGTCCATTGAAGATAGTAATTATGTCTTCAAGAATGAAGAAGGATGGTTAGACCAAGAGCCATAAGAATATGACATGGTGAACCATATATGGGTTAATGAACTACTATATGGTTCCTTTTAGAGAAAGCAAGGAAAATATGGTGTTAAAAATTTCATTGTCTTGAATGACCAAGAGAAAGCTTCATTTTAAAGTGATGAGAGCTTTTACCTAAGCCTAGATAGTCAACCAAGCATCAATTCAAATGAGACATTACATATTATGCTTACTTCAGAGAAAAAAATTGGTCCATCAAATGGGGAGTTTGTAGGAGCCCCTATAGTCCAATTTAGATCAAGCCTTGAGGAAATGGATCAATATATCTATATTAAAGACATGTTTATCCCTTTTAATTCACTTGAGAGCTTGCCAAAAGAGTAAGCAATCAGGAATATTATCTCACCTATCATGAGATCTCAAAATCAAGGTACGTTTCATCCTGGTCCATCACAAGTAAGTGATGTTAAATATATCCCATTTGATCTAGAGGGAAAATACTTTTAATTTTTAGTCATGTACATATTAGAATATTTTTTGTTATTTTATCTATGTGACCTGTGCACATTCCTTTCCTATTGTGTGTTTCATTTTAAATAAGTGTCTTGGGCACTTTATTTATTTTATTTTTTTTGTTTTGGTCCTTATTGCTTCAAGAGGGGTTTTTTAGGAAAGGGTTAGCCTTGTATCACATTTTATATTAGCTAACAGACAAAGCCCTATGACTCCATGCCCAATGGATCAGACTAGGAAAATGGTCTAGGTTCTCAAGCATAATAGGCATGATACCTAACTAAGTCACCAAAGATGTTAGCAAATTTTTGGCCTACATAGAAAACTTTCCTAAATTTATTTTTATTTCCTAAAGATCAAGTATAGATAAAGTCTTGAAAAAATTTATAGATGGAAGAAGTGTTCCAAGGGTCTCACATTGATCAAAAAGATTTTGAAACACTTTAAGCTTGCTTAAAGTACATTTTGATTAATCTACAAAGTAAACAGAAGGATCCAAATAGGTCTTCATGGTGATCAATGCAATTCAAGATCAGGTCACATAGGCCTCATAAAATCATTCAAAGATACAAAAGTTTACGAATATTTTTTGTGAAACTAAACTATCATTAGGACATCATGAAGAACTAGATTAGATACCTTACTTGTGTAATTTTTAAATATGCTTATAAATACTCATGTGACCATCAAAACATGTACAATAAATTTCCTTAGTGCCAAGACTATTTTCTATAAGTTTCATATCTTGATGAGCCTTATAGCTTGATATCTAAGCCTTCAAAGTTTAGCTTGTTGAGTCTAAGGGGCCAAGTCATCCTGCATGTCACAAGGAAACACACTGGTAAGATTTATTTTTCATTTAATAAAAAATATCAAGAAGCCTTGTGTGACTAAAGGAGTATGCATGATCAAATTTATTCATGCCTAGAACATACTCTACAAGTTTTATGTCTTGATGAGATTATTATTTCAAGATTTATGTCCTCAAATTTAATCATGTAGAACAATATGTTTGCACAAGTGTCAAATTCAAGACTTGAAAAATAGCCATTTATATTTAAATGATCATTCATAGGCATGTGTAAATTATGTAAAACATGAAATTCATCTCACTTGAACACTTTGTAAAAAAACTTAGAAAACTCCCAAAACTAGTAGATCAAGTGGGAATAATCTTTTTAATATCAAGAACACCTCCTACAAATTTGATGCCTCTATGACCTTTTTGCTTCTAGATCCAAGCATTAAAATTTGGTCAAAAATGGGAAATATTTAACTTAGACATAAAATTTAAGATATGGCAAAGACCATTAGGGTCTTAAATTTGGTGGTCATGTATATGTTAATGATGGTCCCATAGACTTTAAATGATTGTCATATAAATGTCAAATTTATACCATGGTAAATAGCTAGTTATTTTCAAATGCAAGAAGATCCAATGATTGGTAGTCATTCATACCAAGATAGATTGATGTTATGAGATGAGTCAAAAGGGGAAAGATATTTAAAATACACCATGTAGTCTAATCACATAAATTAAGTAGACTGATAGTGTATCCTAAGTTCAAATGTGAGACTACCAAGTGGCACTAGCTCGGATAGAGTTGACAAGCTAAGGGAAAGATTGATGGATCTTGTTTGATCATTCTAATCAAGATCAATGGTGAATGGATGGGTCAAAATGTTAATAGGTTGAGTTAGATATTAATAGACAAAAAGCAAAGGTTTAAACCCAAGATTTTTGATGAAGGTTGATGAATTAAAATTTGACCCAGGCAAGAAAATATAAAATGATAGAGCTCGAGCATGGAACCAAATTAAACTAAATTGGAACCAAAAATTATGAGAAGAGATATATAAATTAAAAATAGGACTTTCAAACCTAATTGAGATCAAGGGTTGATATCTTGTCATCAAAATAGAAACCAGTTATCGAGCAAAGTGTCATTAATATATTAACTATAGGAAAACCAATATAAGACTAGTTTTCAGTCAATAACGAGAACATGCATAAATATTTCCTTAGGGTAGATATGTGATTATGGAGAAACTTCTTATCCTTCAACATGGTCATTTCCAAGATGAAATATATATTTATATTCCTCTAAATTAGAATAAGCATGTCTCTATCAGTTCCAAGGAATGAAGATTTAGTCTTCATAAGTCAAAGTAAAGGTGGTATAAAGTCTTGAGAAGTGTCCTAGTAGTTGGATAAAGATCATGGAGAATTCATTTCTTTTTTAGAGAATTTTTAAGTTTGTTCCTTCTTTATAAGATCATGACTCAACATCCTTGAGTTATTGCTAATCCATCGAAGGTATTTTGGCCTCATTCAATGTTTTATATCTACTTAGTTTCCTCTCTTTCCTTCCTTTTTTCTATAAATGGAGGATTCTAAGCCTTGAATTAAAAAATACCTCTCTTAGGTATGACTATACTCCACCAAGATTTATCTTTGTAACCTCTTGAAATGAATAAAGGACTATTTTTAAAATTTCATCATATTAGTCTAGTGTGTTAAGGTCAAATTGATTTGCATATGTGGTAGAAGTTTTTCCCTTGACAAGTCTTAATATCACCTAGCTAGTAGTTTATATTGTTGTGTAGGTCATTTTTAGTGTTTAATTCCACTTGATTAAAGCTATCAAGTGGATACATTAACTGGTTAAGTCCCTTTAACCATGCTTTTCCATCACTTCCCTCAGGTTTTGATCACTTGGTGAACCTATGCATGAAATATCGATGCATAAAAGACATTTGTAGTTGTAGATATAGTATTTTCTTATCTCATTATTGTTTTTATAAATTCAAAAAGAGTGGATGCATGATTGAATTACTAGTGCATCACCTCCTTTACATGTTTTCATGCATCATTACCAATTTCTCTCTCCCTTTTCCCTATTAGAGTTTAGTTTAGGTGATAGATCTAGAAGGAAGTTGGCCTTCTTTAGAGGTCTGATTTATGTTAAGGTCACCCATAGCCTAGGATCATTCCCATGTTTGACTATATTTGTGTAAGAGGACCTAAAAAATACCCTTAGTTAGGGTGCAATCTAGGACACCAATAGTTATCATCTTCCATATTATGTTCACATTTATTAGATAATGTCTTCTATTATTTGATGAAATATTGTGTATTTTTTTTTATTTCAAGTTGCTTACAATTAATAAAATAGGCCAAGGCATTTTTAGGGAGATCACTAGTTTGAAATTATTGGACTAGATCACTACTAAATCCTCAAAACTAGTAATGGAATGAGATTTGAGTTGGTTATACCAATTTAAAGCATCACATGTGATAGTTAATTCTAATAGCTTGGTAGCAGTAAAAGTATTTAACTTGATCCAATAATTATACACATTTCCAAATGTTTTTAAGTGAAGAGTAGGATTTGTTGTCCCAGTATAAGTAATGGTAGGGGTGATACCTCATATATCTGTGTCAACAATTTGAGGTGTAAGAGTCTCATTTTGAAGGTGATTTATTATTTTGTTAATAAGAGGAGGTTCGGGGATAAAATTACCATGGTAATCTTGAAAAGGAGGCAAGGGGCATTTTCGTTATGGATTCCCCATGGAACCTATTGAGGGTGATTTTGAAGATGGATAATATGATTTTACATTTGAATCATTTGGTTGGCTTTATTATCTTGGAAAAAATTCATTTTATTAAGACTTTGTAATAGAAGTGGATGGGTTTGAATAGTTCTATTTGCATTATGTGACACATTGGCATTGGTAGTAGTGGTTTGGGTGCCACTATGGGTGTTATTAATGAATTGATAGAAATTATTTGTAAGTGAGGAACTAAAATTATGATTCACTTGTATGGAAAAATTTGTACTAGTAAATGGATGAGAAGAAGCAGCACTAGAGGCATGATTATGATGAGTAGAAAATGATACACTAGTGGAAGAATTGAGAAAAGCTGGTCATAGAAGAGGTCTACTAGATGTAGAACTTATCATGTTGGTAGAGATATTGGGCATGGAGGTGGAGTAAATCAAATAAGAATATGTCATGGTATGAAAAGGGGTCAAAAGATAGGGAAGAGGTTGAGAATCAAAGAAGCTAGTATCCCCAAATCCATGTGAGAATGTGGGAGAAAGTGAAAGGGGTTCCTTAGTCTGACCACTTATCATGAGATGGTAAATAGTAAAATGATATTTTACTTGATGTTGAGGAAACTCATTGATGAAGAAGAATAATTCTAGAGTACACTCTAATTTAGGTTGATCTTTTAAGGAGAAGAGAGGGTTATGAACTAAAGAGGAATGAGGATGGTTCCCATAATTTGTAGTATAAGTGGATACATGCACATTAATTTCATTTAATGTAGGATCCACAAGATACTTATGGGAGAACCTATTAGGGTTGATAAGTCTTATCATATATATTTAATTCAACTCAGAATTGTCTTCAAATAGGAAGTTCATAATTAAGAATAAAGATTAAGGGAGATAAATTTGATGTAAATGTAAATAGGGAAAAAGGTTACAAACTCAAGTAGGTCAATTGTGTTCTATAATCCAAGACGTAGATAAGGGTACAGAGTCATGAATATTGACTCTATATTACAAATAGGGTGTGAAAATGAGTTGATAAGGATACAAGGTTGACTAATTCAATTAATTACTATAACCTAACTGATAGAAAGGGATATAAAGTTATATAAGTTGACTCTATATTTAATATAGGGTATGAAACTAAACCTGATAAGAATATAAGGTTGACCAAGTTGACTTGTTATTATCACCTAAATGGTGAAAAGGGATATAGAGTTATACATGATGACTTTATACTACAGTTTGGGAGATAAGGTAGGAATAAGGGATACACAATCATGTAGTCCACTATCTAATGTTGACAGGGGAAAACACAATCTATAAGACAATATACTAGATAGAATGATAGTGCACTAAAATAGGGAAAAGTTTGCAATATGATTGAAACATGAAATGGAAACAAACACACAAAAAATTGGATCAATGTAAGTGATCCAATTAAAGAATATAACATAAAATCTTGCACCAATGTTAGCTGATGCAAATTTTTACATTATAACACACAATGATCAAAGAGCAAGCAGTCAATTAAAAACTAAATGCTAACTAAGTGGTCATCCTGAGTGTTATTATATTATTAGCAAGTATTTTTTTATGTGTTATAGGAAATTTGACTTAAAATAAGGAACTATAAAGTAATATATTGATGGTTTTAGGATGTTTAGTATAAAAGGGATCTATGTTGGTAATGGTATTGGCTTGGTATTGGGGCCTATCCCCTCACTTCACAATATTTTAGTGATAAGGGTGTCAGATTCTTTACTAAAACTTATCATTAACCACATATTTATACTTGGCTAGAGAAGTAAGTGAAATTCCTCCTTGGTGATGAAATCTAATTAGGTAAGCCTTTGGAAAATAAATGTTAAATGTGTTTTAACTATAGTGTGATTTGGTAGTGTGTGAAAAAAGATAAAAATTATGTAACTAAATGGTATTTTGAAAAAAAAACCTAATTAGAATATATGAGCTACTCTAAGCATATAAATAACTAAAATTGAAAGTGTGAATTAATTACTAGAAAATAGTTGTCAATTCTGAAATTTATAATGGTATAGAGTCAATTCAACTGACACTATATGCAAATAGTAAAAAGTGGATTCAAATGGGTCACTACTATTCTATATAAGAAAAAGTCTTTAAGAACTGATTTGAATAGGTCAACTCCATCTTTTAGATAGAAGATAGGGTACAAAACTAGGTCAACCTAGTTGACTTGGTTTTTTATAAGGTTACAACTTTGAAGACTACTAACTTACACAAAACAAAACTAAAATGAATTACTAAAGTTATTGAAGGAAAAAATTAGGAATATTAGTGGTTTAGAAGATGATTAGGATTACAAATTTTATGCAAAAGTACCTTAAATGCTACATTCAAATTATATAAACTAAGTTTACTTGTTTGACCTAGTTTTTTAAAACCTTATGTGATGAAAATTTATAAGATGACTAGGTCAACCTATTTGACTTGGTTTGTTGATCTCGATATTGATTGAAAGACTAAATCAATCTATTCAACCTAGTTTATTGATCTTGATGTTGATTGGGATACTGAGTTGACTTATTTGACCTAGTTTTCTTATCCAAGACTAAATAAGAGTATTATGTTGACCAATTCGATCCATTAAATTTAATTTGATGAAGACCTACATAGAAATAATAGTGTTGTTTTGATATGACTATGTCTTAAAAATATACACATAAAGTTATAACTATACTGACTGGTTTGATATAGTATCACAAATATATATAAAAAATATGATAGAAATAAAAGTGTGAAATAAATATTGCAACAGTTAAATTCACATTGGTTTCACCAAAATATATGCAATGGGAAATGTAGTAGATCAACAAATTAATCCTAGATTAGATAAGATAATTCCTACTTATGCTTCTGATTGGGGATACATTAGATAATTAGAGTAATGACCAAGATAGACTTGTTAAACCTAATCAATGGATCTCTTACCATAAATAATATCACTAGAGAGGGTTCCAAAGCCTTGAGTAAATAAATTTTTTTGTAGTAACCCTAACTAGGTCATGTGTTTTTATATTCGCTAAACTTATAACAAGTAAATTAAAGTCTAATGTAGTGCTCACTAAAGTTTATTACACAAAGTGGGGGTAATAAACATTAAAAATAAACATGAATAGAACACATATACTCACATCAATGCATATATAATCCTTATGCATGGAATAGAAGTCCAAATGCATATCTATCTACTCTTACAAATGAGGAACAAAGTTATGAATACTTACATTTGAATACAAACTCATCAAGCCTCAATCTCTCCATTAGACAAGGTGATTCACAAGAGGTTATTGTGGTATGTAAGGATGACAAGGATAAATTGGATCTAGGCTACACAACCTATCAATGCATCCAAAAAAATTATCCACAAGATAATATTTGTATCACTAAAGTAAGTATAAAACCCTAAGATTGTTCCTTAATTAGAATTATGGATATGTAGATGCACAATATATCTTATTTTTTCTTAGAAATGGTAAAATAAATGTGTTTATATAGGTAGATCTAACCCTAAAACCTTTCAAAAGTTTAATCAGACAAGGTTGACCTAGTTGACCTAGTATCATAATTAATAAAAATAATCTAGGTGATCAACTAGGTTGGCCATGGGCTAACCTAGACCCTAATAAGTTTTGTCAATAAGGATATAAGGTCGATGTGGTTGACTATGTAATGTAAACTATCAAAAATGGGTTTATGTAAGGAAAAAAGATAATGAAGGTGGTAAAATCCTATAAGAGGGTGAAAAATAAGAGGCAAAGATTAGGGGAATGGTTTTATGAGACAAGTGTGTAGATAACAAGTGTCAAAAATGGACAACAATCTTACAAATCAGCAATGGTCTGCCGACCCCTTTCCTTTTGCACCTCAAGATATTAAGACTCGATAGGTTCTTAAAAGATAAATAGCATTAGTAATTTATAATTTTTGAAAATATTATGTATAAATATTCTTTCTAACTGGCCTTATAACAAGGACAAATGTCAAGGGACTAATTCTTTAGCTTGTTGATTTGGCATATAGAACTAAAAAACATAGTAAAGAGCTATGAGGATTATGATATAATTAATTCTAATCATCAGCTAAAGGTTTATGTTATTAATACTATTGCATTATTTATTAACAAAATATTCTAGTTAATACTAAAGAGCACCTTTGAATAGTTATGGCTCAATCTAGGAAGTTACAATAAATTAAGTTATAACTACTTAAAATTTTTGTTGAAAATTTTTAATTGATAAAAATCTACTAACCATAAACTACTTGGAACTATTATATTATATATCAATAAACTAAACTACTATTTAGATAAAACACATAAAAATTATAACACAGAAATGAAAGAAAAAAGTATGAAACACATTTTTTAGAAAAAACTAGAAAGGTCTATATCTATATTGAATATAAAAATTTATCCTCCCTTTAGAATGTGGGAGATGAATTATATAGGCTTGGTATGTGGATAATTCATACTATAATCCATGATCAAAGCTTCATCATCACTAGGACATACATGGCCATGACATAACCAATCATGCAAAAGGATAAAACATTATTAAAAAACATTCTATTATAATTAATTGATATGAAAATAAGAGGAAATGTCTATGATGAGGACATAATACTTGTTGATACTTGGGCCCTAAGAGTTATTATATGTTAAACCTGAGTTATAGTTATGGTTAGCATGGACATTGTTAGCAACCCAAGCTATACCCTTTGAAGGAGGTTGTGTGGGCCTACTTAAAAATTGGACTAACATGGGAATGATCTAAAGGTTGTGGGTGACCTTATCATTAGACCAAACCTCTATTATATGGGACTAGATCAACTGGTACATCACTTATAGCTTGGAAACACTAAGAACTATTTCTTGGTGTGAAAAGGGATAAGAATGCATAAAGGAAATTTAATCTAAGAGGTGGTGATACACCAACATGATAGTTAATCCACACTAATAATACTCCTAAAAAAACTAATGGACTAAAAAAAACTAAAAACCCATCTTCTAAAGTTCTTATGCGAGACTACTTCATGTGGATATTGTGTTAGGAAACTAAGGTGCAATGTTATAACAAGAAGGTCTATTATGATACTCTTACTAGTTAGATCACACTTCAAACTTCATCATGAAAATTAATACACACCACATAACCACATAAGATATTATATTAGCATCTAGGTGAACAAGGACCTAAAAAAGAGAGAATTTCATCAAATATGCAAATCAAAAAAATTATAACACAATAGATATCATCATTAAAAGAGATATAACAATTATTCATTAACAATCCAATAGGTCTATAAAGTATAAATTAGGTAGAGTTTCCTCATACCTAGGTGAGGGATAAAACTCCAAGCCTTAAGGCCTAAGTAAATAGTAGAAATGGAAGAGAAAGAGGGGGAGAATGGCATGGAGGAGAGTTAAAAAGCTCATCAATGACCATAATTATTTCAACCTATAATTACAGTTAGTTACATAGTCCTCATTCAAACTCCATCCATGTATATGTGCTTTTAATGACTCCTTTTGACATAGAGGTGAGGTGGTAGATTCTTAGTAAGACCTATTCAAGGTAATTCCATGCTAAAAATAGTCAATCAATCCTTCATATGGTAGTTACAAGGTGTAATGAGGTGTAATCAGCCTCCATGAGGTGTTTGAGTAGCTCATTAGCCCTTATGCATATTTATAATCCTTGATAAAATATTCCCATCTCCCATGATGACTATGAAGAGTGCTTAAATTTCCCCCTAAGAATAAATTACAATGGTAATGACCCTGTAGTAACTCCTCTAATATCCTATTTATATAAGTTTTCAACTTCTTGGTTGACTAAGTGTGTCGAATAGACTAATTAGGCCTAGTCATCAGACTATGTGTGATTGAGTGTCCATAAAAACATGTACGAGATCTTAAGTTCATATGAAATAGAATTTTATAAGCCTAAATTTTTTTTTATACCATGATTCAACCCTTCAATATGTTTCAC
This sequence comes from Torreya grandis, assembly GCA_037957365.1. NCBI lineage: Eukaryota > Viridiplantae > Streptophyta > Pinopsida > Cupressales > Taxaceae > Torreya > Torreya grandis. The sequence continues at coordinate 1,261,926 of JARHVA010002701.1, read as the reverse complement.
ACTTGTAACCCTAATCTACTTAGATAACTAGGCCACTTTCTCTCTCATGTCTACAAACTAGCTATTTTTAAGGGAATTGTAGAGACCTTTATGGGAATATTATTGGGTATCTTATGACTTGATAATGTGTAAAAAGTGTCAAACATCTCCCTCTAATCATTTACATCATCCAAATAGTTTTTCACCCTATTTTCTACTCAATTTCTTAGAAAAGTATAAAATTTTAACACTTTCATATAGATTATGTACAACACAGTACCATTACTAGGTCCTCCTCTAAGTTTACTTTGTGTTTAATGAGTTTATTATGTCATTTTGAGTGTTTGGTTTCCAAAATATTTACATTTCCCAAGACTAACTTGTAGTAGGATTTAAGGAGGGTTTTGGAGTTCTAACATCTTAATGATGGTTCATAAATATGAGACCTCCAATTATAAACTTAAGATCATGGATATTTAGTCCATAAAACACCCTAAAAATTCTAAAAATATTAAGTTCCCATGAAGCTGGTATGGAGAGATATGAATTTAAGATGATAGACCTTAAGCTCTCTACATGTTGTCTGGGCATGCGTGTAGGTAACACTGGCTAGGATTACTAAGTTTGAGTGTTTTGATATTAGAAAGGGGTCTAAGTAGTTCCACCTCCATTAAATATTTTATGGATTTAATAAATTATAAAACACATTTCATAGTTAAAAACATGCTCAGATTCAAAATCTCCTTCATGTTTTCCCCTACATATGACAACATAGTTAGGCTTAGGATTTTTGGTAAATTATGCCCTTATAGCCCTAGGGGCATGATTGAGAATAGAAATTCCTTATTTGAGGCTTATACCACCTTTTATACCTATGATATGTCCTTTAAATCCTCCCTCAAATGGCTACAAACCCAACAACTATCAAAATATACAAGTGCCTTCAAATTCAAAGCACAAGCTTGTTTATTTTATCTTCAAGCCTACATACCTAACAAGTTATCAAAGATTCTTTTATCAATCTAATAATCCATAAATTATTACATATTTTACCTTTTTATAATATTTTTATAACCCTATTAACAACCTAAAACCTATATAAATCCTTTACTTTCATGATTTCATATGTTGTTACCTAGTTAGGGCTAAAGGCACTAACTTTTAGGCTCATAGGTCCATCTGATGAGTCAAACACTCAAGGCGAGCTAGGAAATTTAATATATAGGTAATTATGTATTTTTACCTTGTGAACCTTTATTTACTAATCATGTTCCCACAATAAACCCTCACTTCTTTTCAAATACCTTGCCTATAGAGGATAGTTAGGTCTTCCTAAGATTATGTGTGTCAATTTTTAGACATGTTTAGCCTAGTTAGATCATTATGCTATTATATCACACGAGGATAATTTAACTTGGATAAAGTACCATAATTTATAGCCTCTCTCTTAGGTGTCTTAAATTTGGAACAATAATTTATACCTATATATGTCATTGACATCTTCATCTTCTCAGTTGAAATCTTACTTGTATGTAGTCCTTCTGAGTCTACCTAAACTATAGGTAGAGGTAATTACATTCATAGTAATTCAAATAATTGATTGATGTGATAAAACTAAATGGGATTATTTTTATGATTTATACATTCTATAACCACTTATTATGCCACACTTATCACTTAGTCATTTGGATTTCTTATGACTACCTCTATATAAGCCCGTGCATGGCCTTTTCCTCATGGTAAGACTCTATATAAATTAATAAAAATTTCTAAATTTTTTATTATTATTAATGTGGATCTAAGATATATTAGGGCCTAGTCATCCTTTTATTATATCTAGGGACTTCTCTAACCATTTTACCCACTGGCATCTTGATCACATGTCTTCAAACTGGCTATAACTTTATTCTACCTTGTAGGTAGTAGATTTACCCTTGTGACTATGAAAGATTATTTGAAGGATGGTTTATATTTAGTTTTATGATTTTATACTCTCTTACCAGCACTAATTAACCTTCCATGGATGTATCAATCATTATTTTCCTTATGTATTTAAGGGCAATGGTGGATCATGGTTCAAACTACCCTACTTCTAGTAGTCAACTTGTAGGTGACCTTATTAGGTCTGTTGACTATGTGTTTGGTGTTTTAAGATTTGAATAGTAATACATGATCATATTTATATATTTAATGGTCTCTTCCCATTATTATGGATTCCATGATAATCCCAAACTCACTAAACCTTTAGTACTTTCTCCACATATAGCTATAGCCCTTCATATGCATTCAGGGTCTTGATTGAGCTTACCTCTCTTGAGTGAGTTGAATCTCCTAACCTTGATTGACCTTGATTTTTCCTCTACCATGTTCTTAAAATTTTTAATTACTTCTCTTTTAGGATATTTATATTTTTATACCTCCTAAGGCAAACATCCTATGTGTGTAGTCTATTTTAAAGGGCTTGAAGTGATTGAGTGAGAGTTGATGTTGATTAATAGAATGAGGATGGATATGGCTATCATATAGGGACACGATGGATATTAGATTAAAAAAATTATCATGATTAAAATATAACTCATGCATACACCTCTTAGATAACCTAAGAATCCTATGGGAGAACTAACAAGGAAGCTTACATAACATATACAATAGTCATATTGAAGATTAGACCATGGAGAGGTATTTTTGATCTAAAGGTGCTCAATTGGGTACATGGGAGGATAGAGAGGTTAAATAGGATGAAAATTAACTATTGAAAAACCCATAACCATCATTAATTCACAACATCAAGTTTTGAATACCCTACAATATATGAAAACCTATTTGTAAATTGTAAGATGAAGAAAACATGAAGTTTGGATTGATCCCACCATCCACACATGTGAACCAATGGTGAATGTTTTTGGATATGGTGTATGAGGATATATATAACACAAAAAAAATGTTGTTTTTCATAAAATTTTCAAAAAAACACCAAACCCATTGTACTTTTAAATCGCACATAGGTGGAGTTAATTGGAGTGTCCAAATTATTAGTGATTATTCATGAAGATCTAGCCATGAACATTTATACAAAGTACATGGATAAGAATTTCAAGGTACCTCCTTAATCTCCCTAAAATCATGTATCTTTATATTCTCTCTCTTGTATGGTATAAAGGAAAACTTGATAAGATGCCCTAGGCTACCATGGAATCTAGTGGAGAGAGAGGAATGGTTTGGCATGTTATTGCATAATTTTAACATGAAAATTATCCCAGACATATATCATCAACTCTCCTACATCACTTGAATCCCATCTATATGGACCTATTCACACAAATCCATATAATTCATAAGAACCACCTAAAAACCATATTTTCCACATTTTGGCCACATTTTTGACCTTAAAATGACATTTAAGGGTAGAGGGAGGGAAAACATGCATAAAGTGAAATTTAAAATTGAATGGTATGGTATAAAAAGGCTAAAAGACACATATTTACACATATGGGGCCCATTTGGATAGTGGTAGGTGGGAATAAACCTTAAAAGGGACCCTTAAGACTATGAAATTCCTAGTAATAGTTTATAATGAGAGTATGGCATTTTCAATACTCTTTTAAACAATTAAAAATTAGAATATTCTATCTATATGAATATTTTATAAGGCACATTGGATCATATGAGGCATTTAAAGGTATTAAAAGGGTTAATGAGGCATTATGATAGACTTCAATAGAAAGTCCATGGAAATTGATCTCAACAAACACCACTAAGATTCACACCATGAATCAAAAGAGGATTAAATGCCCATCATATTTTTATTAATGTTCACTCTCATTTTTAAATGACCCAAACTTTTACTAGGGATCCTCAAGACTACCAATCATGCTTAAGACCATTCTTCTACGTTTGCCAAAGACCATGATAACTTTCCTAATCACTCTATGATCATTATGACCACTATTAAATCATAAAATGGGCTTAAGTTATTCACGACATGAGTTCACAAGTAGAATCCATGACACACATGACACTCTTAATAAGGCTCAAAGGTTCTCAATGGACATTTATGATATCATGGGGTGTTTTAGACACCATGAATAAACTTAGAGGGGATACCATGATATGGTATGGATTGACATTAGGCATTATGAGGAAAAAATGTCAACATTTTTGGTGACTCTTGGGGATGACCAGCCTACTGGTCAAGAGAACTCACTATCCTTTCATGGAAATGATGACTCAACATAACTCAAGACTTGAAATAACACCTTTTTAAACTATCAAACTGATTTAACACTTAATGGCACATCTTATGACTATAGAAAAAATAAGACATATAATTAAAACCAAACCCACAATACCTAACACCTAAGAATAAACAATGTAAGGCATTAAAAAAGTAAGACAATATATACAAACTTGTGTATAACACAATTATTGAAACATTTCAACAAACTACTTAAAAAATTAACTAAATCACACCTAATTTTTACTCCAGGATGAAGAGGGAAATTACTTTTATCAAGTTAGCTCCATGAGGTTATATCGCCACATGATGATTAAAGTGAAATTAGGTACTATCTTCTAAATTAAGACTCCCACTTGCAGTTGAATACATTGTCATGCTCATGACCTCTTAAGAAGGTAGTTGGATCATCTTTCTCAAGAATTATTTACATAGGTTGACTATATTATTCCAATAATAATCATCATCATCCTATGCTTATCTTCCTTGCATAAACAACATCAATTCTACCTCAATCATGATCTGCTCTTGATCATGTTGGGTAGTTTGAGGTGGCCCTTATGTTATGGTTTCAAGGTTTTATTCAAATGGAGTTGTATCTTTTTTAATAATTATTTGAGGCCACTTGAGTTTATTTTTATCCTCCAAGAGTGAAGATGGGTATATAGGTGGAAGATGGAGCTAGTATCTTTGTTTGAAAACATCAAACATGTCATTTTCATATTAGGTAGCCTCTCGAAAGGCCATGTTTAGAGGAATATCTCATTATTTCTTGATATAAATTCTCTAATTAACTTTGAATATATCATATTATGTTTTAAGGAAGGAGTATAATAAACCTAAGATGTCAAAAAAATCACTTACCTGATCTTCAGATGGTTCATATTTGCTTGGATTTTATTCAAGTTGGACAATGGTTTTCTGGTCAACCACATTAGTTGGTCTGCAACTTTCTCTTACAACTACTACAATTTCTTGAGGACTACAATGATGAAGGGTAGTTTCCATGTCATCAGTAGGTCCTAAAATTCATTCTCATCTTGATCAACTGAAGCATCTTTCTCTTAGGGTTCATCTTGTTCTTGAATCCCATCATCTTTTGCATCTTTGAAGGCCATGTTGTGTCTTTTATTATGAAGGGGTTTGCTAATGACAAAATCCTCTTCAAGATCACTCAATTAATCATCATTAGATACTAATTTAATTTAATTTTTTGTATCACCTCTTTGAGAATAGGCTCATTCTCGTCGTGTAGTTGGTAACTTCTAACAACCATATTCTCTTACATCTTCTACACATTATTTTAAATGCATTTCTATGAGGTAAATGCCTTAGAATTTTGAGGAGGGTAGGGTGAGGATTGAATGACATCTAGATTGATTTCATATTTCACACTTTGAATTATACTTGGTTTATCTTCTCTCTCCCTATACTGCATCATTTGTTTCCAATTTGGAAACTTAGATGTAGGATCCTCTTGCATTATGTGTACTATAGCTTTGGGTAAGAATGCATGAATATTAAACAAATATTGTGTTGGTTTTTATCTACCAATGATTTAAATAAGTGTTTTTCTACAAAATCAATTTATTAAGGTACTATTCAAAATCAAACCTTGACTAAATAGGGATTTGCTCATGATGAGTAGTTCTTTTTATGCATACTTTTTCTTCTTCTTGCACTCTCTCTCAGATATATTACCATGGTGGAAAGGTTGAGAAGGATTGTAAGGGAATTTAAGGGCCTTGGAACTCATTTTATTGAAACTTTTGAGGGGTTATGGGCAAATCAACATAAGACTAGTATGGGATGGAGGACTGGATATAATGTTGATGTTGGTGAACCTGCCACTCTTCATATACTACCAACTTCTCCTCAATATTTTAAATTATACATTTTATATTCAACTTGTCATTATTGACCCTTGAATGACCTCCTCTTATGAAAAATTAACTCTTTCCTTTGGCCTATTATAATGAAGTTCTAATACTCTTAGTCACATGCTTAGGGATTTCTTGTCCATAACCCTTTAATGTGTCAATACTCACCATGTGTCTTTTATAGTCTAATAGGGTATATTTAATGCCTAATATATATTGTTTAGGCACATGAGTGGGCTGTCTAATAAAATCATAATGCTTCCATGACTGATCATATTGATATTTAGATTGCTAAGGAGGTAGATGAGGCTCACATTAGGGTTGGTAGTCTTCTAAATAAGGAGACTCATTAGAGGGTTTAAAAGAGTGAGTATAGAGTGAGTATACTCATAGGGTTGATGGGGATGCTCATAAGGGATTTTATGAAAATATTTTTCCCTGTATACATCCATAATTCATCATTAATCATATACATAACAAATGTGGCTATTATTAGTAGCCTTTCTTACCTCTAAGATAATGAATTATCATGAAATTTTGACTTTAAACTATCATGTGAGTGCTTGAAGCTATTTGTGAGGACCAAGATGTAGGTTTTAAGGCTCTAATACTTGAATCTAGTCCCATGGGGCATTCAAAAAAAATTTAGCTACCTAAGTTTCACCATTTGAAGGAGGTTGTTTGGGCATACTTCAAACTTGGACTAACATGGAAATGGTCTAAAGGTTGTAGGTGACCTTATCATTAGATCAAACCTCTAGGTTATATAGATAGATCCCCTAGTACATCACTTATAGATCATAAACATTAAGACCTATTGCTTGGGGTGAAAAGGGATAGGAGTGCATAAAGGAAACCTAATCTAAGGGTGGTAATACACCAACATGATAGTTCATCTACTCAAATTGGACTCCTAAAGACACAAATAAACTGAACAACCATCTTCCAAAGTTATTATGTAAGAGTAATTCATGTGGAGGTTGTGTTAGGAAACTAGGGTGTAGGGTTATAACAAGAAGGTCAATTATGATAAGCTTACTACTCAAATCACACTTTCGACCTCATCAACAATATTTCTACACACCACATAACTGCATAGTACATTATATTAGCATATAGGTGAAAAAGAACCTACAAAGGAGAGAATTTCATCACATATGCAAATATGAACAAGTATAACTCACTAGATATCATCATGAAAAGAACTAAAACACTTATTTATTAATATTCCAAGAGGTCTTTAGAGTATAAATTAGGCAGAGTTTCGTCATACCTAAGTGAGGGGTATGACTCCAAGACTTAAGGCCTAAATAAATATAAAAAAGGGAAGATAAAGAGGGGGAGATTGACATGGAGGAGAGAGGAAAAGGTCATCAATGATGATAATAAATTCAACCTGTAGTTACAATCAATTACATATTTGTCCTTCAAACTCCCTCCATCATTTAGTGATTTCAGTGACTCCTTTTAAAATTATGTTGAGGTGGTAGATGTTGATTCAAACCTTTTAAATGCAAGGACATGATAAAAATATTCAATCACTCCTCCATATGTAAGTTACAATGTGTAATGAGGTGATATTGGCTTTCATGAGGCTTTTAAGTAGCTCATTATCCCTTGTGCATGTTGAATTGCCTTGGGAAACTACTCCCATTTCCCATTATGAGTATGATAAATGCCTAGTTAAAACTATAAGCATAAGAAACAAGGGAAATGACCCTAAAATAACTCCTCTAATAGCCTCTCTAAACCATTATTCAACTTCTTGGTTGACTAAGTGTGATAAATAGGATAATTAGGCATAATCATTAGATTGTGTGTGATTAAGTGGTCATGAAAAATTATATCGGACCTTAAGGTAATATTAACCAACATGTTTCAATCATAAATAAATGTTTTATACCATGATTCAACCCTTCAATACATTTCACAATCGCAACCCTACTCCACTTAGATAACTAGGCCACTTTCTCTCTCATGTTTGTAGACTAACTATTTGGAAGGGATTTGTAAAAACCTTTCTAGGAATATTCTTGTGAATATTATGAATTTAAAAGGTGGAAAGAGTGTCAAACCTCTCCCTTAAATTATTGGTATCATCCAAAAAAAAAATTCACCTTATTTTCTAATTAGTTTATTAGAATAGTATAGTTTATTTATACTTTCGTACATATTTTATATAACATAGTACCATTAAAAGGTCTTTCTCTAAGTTTAATTTGTATATTAGGAGTTTGTTAGTTCATTCTATAGTTTTTGGTTTCCAAAATGTTCATATTTCCTAAGACTAGTCTATAAATGGGTTTAAGGAGTGTTTTGGAGGTCTACTATCTTAATGATGGTTCATAAAGATGAGACCTCCAATCCCAAACTTATGGTCATTGATGTTTAGTACATAGAACACCCTAAAACTTATGACAATCTTATATTCCCATGAAGCAAGTGTGGAGAGATATGAATGTAACATGATAAACCTTGAGCTCTCTATAAGTTTTTTGGACATGCCTATATATAACACTTGTAGGACTACTAAGTCTGAGTATTTTAATAGTGGAATGGGATCTAAGCAGTTCCACCTACAATAAAGAGTTTTTTGGGAAATTATACTAATTCATCCATAAATACCTAATTCAGAACCTCTATACCTTATCTAAGGATTATAACACATTTTATACCTTTTATATGTCCTAAAAATACTCCCCTATATGTCTTTAAACCCAAAAACTATCAAAATATAGAAGTACCTTCAACCTCAAAGCACAAGCTTATTTATTCTACCTTCAAGCCTAGTGGACCTAATAGGTTCTCAAAGATCCTTTTACCAATGTGAGCCTCCAACACTTGTTATATATTTTTCAAAATTTTATTATATTTTTATAACCCTATTCACACCTTGAAACCTATATGAATCCTTTATTTTCATGATTTGATCTATAGTTACCTAGTTATGTCTAAAAGAGCTAACTATTAGGCTCTTAGTTCCATATGATGATTCAAACACTCAAGGTGAGTTGGGAAGTTTAAAAGAAAGGGAAACATGTATTCTTACCCTTTTAAACTTTTATTCACTAATCATATTACCTTAATCAACCCTCACTTTTTTTTCAAATACTTTGCATGTAGAAGATAGTTATGTCTACTTGGGATTGTGTGTGTCAATTTTTAGGCCTATTTAGCTTAGTTAGATCATTAGGATATTATGTCATTTGAGGATATTTTCAATTGGACCAACTAACATATTTTATAACCTCTCTCTTAGGTGTCTTCAATTTTAGACATTCATTTAGACCTTTATATCTCATTGACATATTAATCCTCTCAACTGAAGTCATGCTTGTAGTAGTCCATTTGAGTCTACCTAAGCTATAGGTAGAGATAACTACCCTCATATTAATTCAAATCAAATATTTATTTATCATAATATAAGTGGATTATTTTAGATATGTAGACATTTTAAAACCACTTATTAGGCCACACTTCTCACTTAGTCATTTGAATTTATTATGACTACCTATATATAGGCTTATCCATGGCCTTTTCCTCATGGTAAGACTTTATATAAATTATAAAAAATTTCTAAAAATTTTATTGTCATTAATGTGGATCTAAGAGATCTTAGATACTATTCATCCTTTCATGATCTTTAGGGGATTCTCTCAACATTTCACCTAGTGGCATCTTACTCACATGTCTTCAAACTCGTTATAACTTTATTATACCTTTTAGGTAGCAGATTTGCCCTTGTGACTATGGAAGTTTATTTAAAAGATGGTTTTTCCTTAGTTTGAATATCTTATACTCTCTTAACAACACTCAATAACCTTCCATATAGGTCGCAATCATGAATTATCTTATATATTCAATGGAAATGGTGGCTTATAGTTCGAATGACCATGCTTCCAACATATAGCTTGTAGGTGACCTTATTAGATCTATTGACTATATGTTTGGTGTTTGAAGAGAAGACTCATCATCCATGATCATATGTATTAATTTATTGGTATCTTTCCATTTTTATTGAATCTGTGAGACTCCTTAACATATATAAACCTTCATTACTTTCTCCACATATGAGTTACAACCCCACGTATGCATTTAGGGTCTTGACTGAGCTTACCCCTTTTGACTAATTTGAAGGTACTGACCTTACTTGACCTTTATTTCTTCTCTACCATGTTCTTCAAATTTCTCATTACTTATCTTTGAGGCTCTTTACCTTTCTATACCTCATTCTATGGTGAACACTCTATGGGTATAGGGTCATTATGGATATAAGATAAAAAAATAGAGTATGGTTGAAAGATAACTCATTTATATACCTCTTACACACCCTAAGGATACTTTGTGAGATCTATCAAGGAACCTTACATCACATATACAATAATCATATTGAAGATAATATAATAGAGAGGTAGTTTTTCCCTTAAGGTGATTCAATTGGGTGCTTGGGAGGGTAGAGAGGTTTAAGAGGATGATAATGAACTATTACACAACCCATAGACATATTTAATTTATAACATCAAGCTTTGAATATCCTATAATATATGAAAACCTATTAACATAATGTAAAATGAATAAAAAATGAAGTTTGGCTTGCTCCCACCATCCACATGTGTGAACTAGGTGTGAATGGTGTTGGATATGGTGTATGAGGATATATGTAACACACAACAAATGTTAGTTTTTCATAAACTTCTCAAATAATCACTAAACTATTATACTTTTAAACTCTACATAGGTGAAAGAGTTCACTAGAGTACCTAGATTGTTAGTGATTGTTTATGAAGATCTGGCCATAACCATATAGACAAATGACATGGATAATAAGTTTAAGGGAGATTATTCATCTTCCCATAATCCTATCTCTTGATATTCTCTCTTGTATGGAATAAAGGAAACCCTGACATAACTTCCTAGGCTTCCAAAGAACCTAATGAAGTGAGAGGAATTATTTTGGCATGTTATTATATCCTTTTGACCTAAAACATCTCTCAAACATTTATCATGAACTATCCTACAACACATGACTCCCTTATATATTGACCTATCCATACAAATTTATATAATCTAAAAAAACCACCTAAAACCCCTCTTTGTCCATTGATTTCTCCATGCTTTTGACCTTGAACTGACATTTTATGGTAGAGGGAGGGAAAACATGCATAAAGTGACACTTTAAATTGACTTTTATGGTAAAATGAAGTTGAAATGACACATATTTACATATGTGGGGCCCATTTGGCTAGTGGGAGGTGTAAATAAGCTTTAAAAGGGACCCTCAAGACTATGAAATTCCTAGTAATGATTTATATTGAGAATAAGACCTCTTCAAGAATTTTTTAAATAATGAAACATTATAATATTCCCTCTTTATGAATATCTTATAAGGCACATTGACTCATGTGAGGCATCTAAGGATCTTAAATGGGCTAATGAGGCATTATCATAGACTTAAATAAAAAGGCCATGGAAAATGGTCTCAACACACACCACTATGCTACACACCATGAATCAAAAGGGGATTGAACACCCTTAATATTTCTAGTAATGCTCACTCTCATCTTGAAATGACCCAAACTTTTTTTATGGATCCTTAAGACTACAAACCATGCTTAAGACCATCCTTCTAGGTCTAAGAAAGACCATGACAACTTTCCTAATCACTTCATCATCACTATTACCACTAGTACATCATCAAATAGGCCTAAGGTAGTCACGACACATGAGTTTATAGGAATAATCCATGACACACATGAAACTCTTAAAAAGGCTCAAAGGTTTTCAATGGATATTTATTAGATCATGGAAATTTTTATACAACATGAATAAACATAGAGGGGATATCATGAAATTTTTCTATAGTAGAAGTTGACATTTGGCCTTGTGAGGACAAAATTTCAATAAGCATTTGAGAAGTAGTTACAACTAAAATATCTAACAGAGTTGGGGGAGTCTATCCATAAATTGACTATTTAATTTTAATGTAGCCCTAAGATCCACATAAATATTCTTTTTGTTAACATCTTAGATTTTAGTAAAATTTATCAATTACAAAAAGTCTTATTGGGTCTTATATAATAATCCCTTGACCTCTACCTTAAAAATGTCTACTATTGTTTTGAGGATATCTTCAAAAATTGACTTGAGGACCAATCCCTTACTGGGATTAATCCAACCAATAATTCTCATTCCCCATAAATTATCATTGCTTGATCCTTATAGCTAGTGAGTTGTTGAACAAAAATTTTCATTTATGAATGCCATATAATCAAGCTATATCTCATAGAAGATACGTAGTTCAAGGACCATGCTAAATCTAGAGCAATTATTAAGTGTAAATGGTCATAAGCTTTGTTTTGGTTTGATTAGATCAAAAAATTAAGTCTAGACTCAATTCTCTTCATCCTATCAACAAGGGTGAATACATATCCTCACTTGTGATTTGAATCCTTATTTTCACTTCTTATTAACTATATAATGTCATATAGCTTCTATGATGATCCTTGCACATTATCCATGATGTCCCTAATATGTTTTATGGTACACCTTCCTATTAATTCCTCCATGGATTGATCATAACCTTTGAGAATTTATTTTATTATTCCCCATGCATATTCTATAAAGGTATATGGATCTTCCATGTAATTGACAATTTTTGAAGGGAGAAATTGTATTCTCTTTGTCAAAGAGAAGACCTCTTCTCTTTGTTCTTATTCTACCCTATATCCTTCATCTATTATAATTTTCCTTCTAACCTTCCTTAGAATCCTTATTTATCTATCAAGGTGAAAATTGAATATTAGATATTCAATAATAACCATGTCCTACCTACCTTATTCTATCTACTACATTTTTAAAATCCATTACGGATGTTCAAGGAAGCTAGTTATTGTGAAGGATTAGCTGGATCTATAAGAGTGGTAGATGGGGATTTTCATGGAGGGATAATAGTCTTGGGATAATAGGTTTTTAGCTGAAGTAAATGGGGAATAACCTTTCTCTAACTAGTAATCTTATTTGGGGTCATTGTGTCAATTACTAGCTTTCCTTTCTCCACCCTATTATGTGTTATAATGGTTGTATCTTCTGTTTGGGTTGCATGATCAATTGGTAGGCCAAATTGAGTGGATGGTTTGGAGGGAGTAATTTGGGAATAAAAAATGGTGGTGGATACCAAATATTTGAAGTTCACAAGTCTATTTAATCTAGAGAACTTAAGGATTAAGGAAGCAAAGAATGAATAGGTAAGAAGGGTACTGAGAATATTATATAAATAATATGTGACTAATGTTAAATTAACTCTAGTACAATATTTTTAAGGTTTGTTAGGGGGAACCATAGCTTGGATTACTAGTTCTAGGACTTAGGCTTATAAAATGGGATTGATAGTAGGTACACTAACTAGAATAGTAGTTATGATAGTACATAAATAATGAGGAGTTTGTGTGCCGACCAGTTGAGAAGTAACAAGTAGGGGATATATTTCCACATGTGTCATTATTATGTTAGGAGATATCAAGGTTGGAGATAGGATCATAGATTTAACATGAGTAGAATATAAGGGCTTAGACTCTACTTCATCTCTTTTATCTTTGTTTGGGTCCTGAAGTAGCTTAGTTGAGACTAAACTAGTCTTCAAGATCTTGGTGTCACATTCTTGAGCCACATTTGATAATCATTCATCATTAGGGTTACTTTATGTAATATAACTTATGGTTTAAAATAAGTATGTCTCTATTTCATCCTCCCATTCCTACTTGTTAAACCACACCTTTTCATTGTATATTATTTCTATAGGTTGTGACTTTATTAAAGATTTTATTTTATATAGTCCTCCCTCTAAAATTTCTTGTGAGGCCTCATTTTTTTGGGGTGATTTGAGGATAAACTAAAAGAGAAACTTACTTATTATTTTATATATGGGGGGTCTAAAAGGAATAAAAGTTGATGTTGGAAGGGGTGAAATAACAATAGGTGAATATGATGAGGAAACAAGTTGGTGATGAGTCAAGGGTAGTAGTGAATATATGGGGTAAACTTGGGGAAGTGAATGTTTATCCATGGGAAGGACATGTTGATGGAGGTGATTGTATAATGGTTTAGGCTAGGGGATGACTAGAGCTAAACCAAAGATAGGTGGGAAGAAAGATGGGAGAGTCACCTACTAAGCTATTGTGATTAGAGGAAAGGGAAACCTAGAGAATACTCTTCTAAACTAAGCTATAGCTAAAATACGTTGAGAAGTATTTGCTAGATGACCATTGGGAAAAGATGTTAGTGAGTTCCTTGGATGACATCTTATTCACTTCGCATAGGTGTTTATTTTGATGGACTGACCTATTCTGATTCATGGTCTTAAACCTATAAGAAGGGTCCTTCAGTGTGTATTGAATCCGAATGCTCTACCTTAATTTTCCTAGCCACTTTATTGGTGGTTTTTGAATGATATTTCATGTGCCTAGCCACCACCATAGAGATATTTACCTAGATTATCTGAGTTTGTGCCTATGTATTATTCAAAATGTTAAGAAAAAATTCTATGATACATGGCCATAATCAATATTAACCTTTATCCTAACTCAATTCAAGTGTTTCCTAACCCTTTGTCTTGGATCCCATTTCCTATAAGGTACCCACTTGAAATCATAGTGGGTTCTAATTTTTCCCACTAGATGGAAATGTTCCCACCTAGTGTATTAGATCCTACCAATATTTATTGGAGGTGGGTGGATAGATCCTTGTTTGTCCCTTCTTAATTTAACATCCACAAAATTATCTAGTCGAGAAAAAATTTCCTACTATGCCACCTTGTCTATGGCCAATTGGGGTAGATAAATAGGATGAGATCTAATTTCATCTATTTTTATGATGGTATGGTCTTGATAGGGCTACTAGTCTCCAATCCATATAATATTTATTTGTATTTGATCATATAATTTGGGCATATATTTTACATAAATGGTTTAGTATTTCATTGGATAGAAGGTGTCAATTAGTCTAGTCATATTATTCCCAAATTTATGTATATGAAAAACATTAAATTCATCATAGATCCAATTATTAAGATACTCATTTGATGGTTCCCATGGTTCCTCTAATTTGAGTGAACAATTCTTGTTATAGTGTATACTAGATATGACACCACATAGAAGTTATCATCTTGTCTAATGTCTAAATTGAGGACTTAGATGATAAAAGTGGCACTAAGGATCTTTTTAACAGATATGACCTTATTAGAAGTGAGGATGGTGTTTAATATGGAAATACAAACCTTGTTAATGTAGATTATTTGAGGAAACCATAAATTTTGTTTAGGAAATCCATAATAATTTATATTTTAGGCCTGAAGATGGCAATGGGGATAATAGGAATAAGCCACTTAATTGTGAAGGTACTAGCATCACTAGCTCATTCTCATAACTTATTGGTTGTATTGTTTGCATACATCCATGAATTAGCTAGGGCTTGATTATAGACCATTTTAGGAGGGGGAACCTATAGTATTTTTCAAAAGTAGGTCCAATAATAGATGTTATTAGGGTGATATATTGGCATAAATACAAGATTTTTATAAAAATCTAGGTAATTGTAAATAAATCAAATAACAAATCAATATAGGGCATTACCTTAGGTTTTATTGTAGCATTATGTAGGCCTATTACTTTTATTTCCACCAGGGGCTCCCTATATCTTTGTGTAAAGTATGAGAGTTGATCTCCTTGGCCATAGGGATATTTTTTTTGACATCATCCCATTTAGTAGAATAATGTTTGAATTTGAGGTTGAGGGTAGCCTCATCAAACCTTGTTTTAATGTATTACTCATGTCATATAACGGAATATGTAGACGGGGTGGCATAAGTTGTGAAGTAGAAGCCTTTATTTCACATTTAAGATCTCTAGTTATCTAAAATTATATAATTTATTAGTTTCCAGAGAGATCAAATTTTCACTAGAAACTATTATTTAGATGGAAATATATTTGTAATTAACTTCATTGATTGCATATATCACCTTTAGATTTTCCACCTCTGATAAATTGAGTGAACATAATTTGCCAATTTAGGTGGATTAATGGCACCAATGGCCTTGGACTTTTTTGCTTTATTCTATTTTTGTATTTTAAATTTTATTGGTGAAGTGTCATCACCTTTTGTGTTCCTTAGTGACAAGTTTATTCTCTTAATTTTTATTCAAGTGATTCATCACCTCCATTTGACACTCGGTGGAATTCTTCTTCCTTAAAGAACATCACATTGCCACTAATTAGGCTCATTATTTACTAAATAGTTTATTTATAACCTCAATCTTGTGATATCATGGCATATGGTGGGTTATTACTACTATAAGGGTCCTAGGACAGTCGCACTCCCTTTTACCATTATGTAGGCTCTAACTATGTGATAGGATGACATGTTGATATATATCATTTCTCCACTTAGCTGAGGGATATAAATACTTCTTAGATTGCTTTGAAAATTATGATTTTGTAGGATTATGACATGTGGATGGTTATCAAAACTCCACCTAACTTGAGACTTTTATACACTAAACTTCAATATGTCATTCACTAGGTGAGTGAGATGATGACAGATGGATAGTTTTCATTGCCTTACAATCCTTGAGATTTTTCTACATTGAACTTCATTCTACTAATCATCAAGTGAGGGAAATCATGACACATGGATGAATAACACTACCTTACTATCCCTAGGAGTCTTTTAGATCTTTATAAGAGTTTTAAAAGTTGTGGGATAGCGGGATTATGACACATAGTGACAATTGTTTTAAGAACATTGAATCATAATGCATACTTCACTTGCCTTTCAAGATCCAAGAGAGTGAGTGAATGCCACATGGAAAGATTTAGAGAATAGATAGGGGTTAAAGTTAAAATTAGAAATAATTATAAGTAATTAAATATTTTCATAAGATAAAACACAAATTAATAAAAACTTGAAAAATGTGTAAGTTAGTCTAAAAAACCCCATCATGCATTTAGATTAAACAAGCTAACTTCATGAATCATTATAATCTAAAAAGACTTAAATATAAATGCAAGGAATAAACCAAAGGCTAGAGATTTAATTAGATACAAGCCTAATCATATATTTGGTTTATAATAATAGAAATGCCATTATGTCATTTTAAACTTCAACAAACAATTTTAGGTTACAACATAGATCTTAAAATAAGGAAAGTTATTTGGCAAAGTAGGTCCTTGTTTAAACAAATTAAATGGGAGTATGTTGGTACACAATAAATGGAAACTAAAAATGGGGAATAATCTTGATTATTCAAGAATATGTAACTTTTGGTTATAAACTATAAATCAAACATGGATCATACTATGGATAGATAATTAAACTAGAAACATGAAAGAGGTTACAAAAACTACATGCAACATAGTAGTCTTGATTACACCTTGGGTCTGTGTGTGGTAGAGTGATTTATTTTATCCTTGCTTTTAAATTTTTATCAAAATTTTTAATATAATATAGGTTTCATAGTGGTTTCTTTGAATCAAACAAATTTAGGAGCCCAGGCATTACTCTGCTATCATTTAAGCATTTAAAGCCCTGATAGAGTTACCTTTGATTCTCACCTTTTATCCCTTTATAAACATGCATGATGTATGATGCATTGATATTATTTAATCATGGGAGTCTTTGATCACCTTTATATTTATTATTTAGGATTTTTTATAGTACAAATGGGAGAGAGGGATGAGAACCACCATGAGTTGGTGTATGGGATAACTAAAATTCAATTTTCCAAAATGTCCCTACTATTAGCCTCCATATCAATGGTTATCATCTCAAAACAAGTATTAGTGTGGAAAACATACTTGACCAAAGGAATTAAAAAACCTTCTTAATTTACATGTGATAATGAGAAAATTTTTTATGTACCTGATAGAAGTATTTAATTATGAAATGGCCACAGACTATTTATTATGGCATACCTAAATCACATAAGTCCTAAATACATGTGTGTAATTAAAACCTAAGAATAAAATATTTGGTGTATTATACTTAGAGTCTTGCTTTAGTTACTCTATATTTGGATCCTGCCTCAAGAATTTTATATATAAAATCAAACTTATGTATTAAGCAAAGTAGATTGAATACTCTCTTGATGATTTAGTAATGAGTCAATCAGGTTGATATAAAACAAAATACACTTATTATAGATAATAGGGAAACCAACCTAAGAAACAAAAATGTTGAAATTAGGAAATGTTAATATAAAAATCATGAAAACTACCCCTAATGAAAATAAAAGATGGAAAATAGGAAAACTAACTATGGAATAAGTAAAACCTATTCTAATTTTACCTCTACCATAACATCTAGAATTACCCAAAGAAATTCATAGTGGGATAAACCATGAATTAGTAATTTAAAAATTACCCATTAAAAGGGAAGGCTAGGTTATTAACCTTCATATCCTTTAAATGGAAGGTATTATTGCCTAAAATCTCTAACACTTGATATGGTCCAATCGACAAGGGAGTGAACTTGTCATGTTCGCCCCCTTTTTATTTAGATTTATCCCTTAGGAGAACTAGATATAAAATCTTCAAGGAACTGATACTGGATATTTTTTCAAACCACCTATTAAAAATATCTTGTTGTTTACTTAATCTATGCAATGCTTTGGTCCTTACATCCTCAAGTTAGACTATTTCCAATAATCTAGACTAAACTCCTAGATTATCTTCCATGTAGTCTTCATTAAACTAATAGGTTTGGATTTTAAGTGACATAAGTAAAATAGGTTTGTCATCCATACACCAATAGTTAAGGTGAAGTCTTGAGGGCCTACTTTTGCCTTGTTCAAACTACCCATAATGTATATTTTAATAGCTAATGCCATTATTTTAGCTTGTCTTGGGCTGACTTCTTAATGGCATCCATCAAGTTCATGTTTTTATATTTAGCTACTCCATTACTTTGGGGGTAATATTTTGAATAGGACTTGGTTTTTATCTAATTTTTTTAGGCCCACTTAGTGAATTCAATTGATTGTAAATTTGGGCCATTGTCACTGACCAAATACACGGGAGTACCAAATATGGTTAGTTTTATTCTTATATAAACTTAATGACATCTTGATATATAAAGTTATTTACAGCCACTATTTAATTCCACCTCATGTAATAATCAATGGTGTTAAGGATGAATTTATGTTCTTCCAAAGAATTGGAATTGATCACTGTAATGAAGTTAAGGCCCATGCAAAAGGATGACCCTCAATGATAGGGTGTAGTGGCATAGTAGAATGAGACTCCTTCCAAAATACTTAACATTCATGATATGTCGTAACATGGTTTTGGGCATATTTTAAAATAGTGGTCCAATAGTACCCCATCCTCAAGAGTTTGTGTGATGTTGTGGTACTAGAAGGATGACCACTACGTAGTTTTTGGTAAAGGTTATCCAATATATCCATAACTTCTTCTCTTAAGACACATCTTAGGTAGATGCCTTCATATTTTTTTGGTAAAGTAATCCCCATTTTATCATGTACTAGGAAAAATTGAGTCTCAAATCTCACCTTTGTTCTCTATTCATTTTAGGGGGACATTCCCCTTATGACTGGATAATGAATGATTTGGTCATACTACTCACCTCCAACTACTTGGATTGCATTAACTTATTCAACCTGAATGCATGGGTGTGTATTATTCATTATCTATATTATTCTATAGCCTCTCACCATATTTTTTATTTTGATACTAGATCAAACTCTTGCAATTTTACCATCCACTTACCCCTTCTTTTTCCCATTTCATTTTGGCTGAGCATGAGCTTGACCACTAGGTTTGGGACTATAACATGAATGTTTTTCCACAAGATAAAATTCCTAAACATCTTTATGTCCTTTATTAATTCATATATTTTCTTATTTATCATTGAATATTTCAATTCAGTATCCTTTAAACTATTTCTCATGAAAGCAATTGGGTTTTCACTTTCATCTACCTTTTGGGTGAGTATTGCAGCAATGGCATGATCTGAAGCAAAGGAATACATGAATAAATAATTGGTAAATTTAGGACTAATAAATATTGGTGCCTAATGAATATTCATATTAATGTTTTAAAAGGAATTATTAGCTTGTCCATTCTAGCTTGTCATCTTTTTTCAGCATGGCATTTTATGGCTTGACAATTTATGCAAACCCAAAAATGAATTTGTGCACAAATTTTATCTTTCCGAATAAGTATTTCAAATATTTTTAGTTGTTAGGAGATTTTATCTTTAGGATGGCCTCAAATCATTTAGGATCAATTAAAATATCACATTTGGTTATGATGTGTCCAAATAACTTTCCCTCTATAATTTCAAGGATGCTCTTCTTAGGGTTGAAGAACACTCCATATATTTTACATAAATCAAATGCTTTATGTAGTTGATTCACATGATCCACTCTATCTTTATAAAATATAGTAAGCTCATCCATATATATGATGATGAAATTATCAATAAGTCCTTGGAATACATGGTCCATGGATTATTGTAATGTTTCCCCAACATTCATCAGTCTAAACGACATCCTCTTATAAGCATATGTCCCCCACTTTATGGTAAAGGTTATATTTGTTTGGTCGTGTGCTTCCACAAACACCTAGTTGTATCCTAATAAACATTCTAGGAAGGACATCATTTTGAACCCACTAATAGTCTATATTACTTCAACTTAAGAAGGCATAGGATAGGTATCCTTATATAAAGATTGGTTTAGGTTCCTAAAGTCAACACATAGCCTTATTTTACCATTCTTATTCTGAAGGGATACCGAGTTTACCACCCTACTATAATGTATAATAAGAAATATGATCTTGTCATCTAATAGATTTTGATATTTAGTTTGAATTACATGTCTTATAATGGGATTCATAGGCCTTTGAAAATGCCTAAAGGGTCTACTTTCTAGGTTTAAGGAAATAATATGGGTGATTACCCTATGATCAAAAGTCTTCATGTCTTCATAGGTCCAAGTGATCACATCCTTATAATCCATTAATATATCCTTTCACTCTTAATTTTTAGTATGAGTCCAAACCAAACCAATGTTCACATATTGAGGGGATTCCTTAGTTCCCAAATTATCTTTGCCAAAGTCAAATTGATCTCTCTTTAGATGATTTTGCATTTTGTATTATGGATCTAAGCCAAAGATCCTTTTTAAATATACCATCCCCTTGGGGATTATATTCTCTTTGAGATGTATGATACCATCATTACCAATGTAATATACTTATAAGCATTAAAAGTACTTTTCATCTATAATTCGGTCTTCAAATTCCCCAAATTATTTACAAACTAGATAATCTATTGATCATCCTCAAAGACCTAGAATTATTTCCTATGTTTTTAAGGACAAAGGGACAAGGCATTAGCTCCATTGAAAATATTTAAATTTTGGACTCTTGGAGTTGTGGTAGGTTGGTTTTTGAATCCACCAATGCATCTACTACTTGATTTTATTCCTTTGGGATAGATCTAATGTTGAAAGCCTCAAAATATTTAATTAGGTCCCAAGATCTATACTTGTATTTATTCAGATAAGATAACTTGCATTGATAATTTATTTTGATCTAGTTGACCAAAAACTTAGAATCATTAAATATTTATAGTTGTTTAATGTCATGCTTTAAGTCAAATTGTAAACCTAGGATTAGGGTTTCATACTATATTTGATTATTGGTGTAATGGAGATGTAATTTGTATAAATTAAAATATTATTTCCCCTAGGGGTTCATTAGGGATAAACCAACTTAGATTAGGCTACATCAAAATATAGAGTCCATAGATGTAGATATCCTTAAAGTTCATGGCATGGGTTCTTATGTTTTGTAGTGAAGGTGTAAATACTAGCATGTGAAGATGCAAAGTTGACCTTGTCATTTTCTGCATTGTACTCAATGATCAAGTAATTCATTTTATACTCTCAATTAATCTTGATTTGATTGGGTATATCTTTCCATGAGAGCCAAATATGTGAGAAACCAGTGTGTATGTACCCATTTAATGTTTTTGACTAATCTTGACTGAGTAATAGAACATAAGATTTTGGTATGTCAACTACTAGGATATCTACATACTATTATACACATGGCTCTAAGGTAAAATATATTTGCATGTTTATAAATTACCCTACACAATGTAGTACATATTTATCTAGCTATAGGACTAATATTTTTTATTTGTCTAAGGTCAACTTTAATTTTTTACATACATCTATGGGCATCACATTGGCTGACACACCTAAGTAAACCAAATGGTTATTTACATTATTATAGAACATTATAACTATCAATAATTAAGGTGGGACCTCATGTTTATCTTTATATATCATTACATTTTCCTAAGTATTCTTAGACATATCTTAAGAAGAAATTCCAATCAAGGCTTTAAATAATAGCTCCTTCTATTTGGTGATTTGAGCCAACTCATGCAAGGAAATATTAACTCTGATCTTCTTCATATCCTCTTAAATATTGTACCCTACTTTATTATATTAATCTTTTGGATATAATTGATCTTTCTCTTTTAGGAGATATGGATTATTGCTTCTCTTTGTATATGGAGGAGTGGTGGAACTATTATTGGAGTCATATAAGTAGTGAAAGGTTATTCACTCCTCAATTTGTACTTATTCCTTTGAAATTGATGGAATGCATAGAATTGATCCATAATATCCTCTATTTCATTGGCATATCCCATTGGAGAGAGAGAGTCATACATGTTGAAGACCATATAGTCTTAGAGTGTGCAAAGGTATTATAAAAAGAAGGCTTAGATTGATTTTTTGAACCTTCTTATCTGTCTATTTCTTCTTAAAATATCTAAAATGTTGTGCATATCTCTATGTAACATAATTCTATATTTTGAGTTGTGTTAATAACTCTGCACTATTTATGTAGTATTACCTATAGAATATTCATCTTTGATACTTTGTTAGGTGGTTACATCATGTTAATTCTAGACATTTTGAATGGTCTTGGATAGCCTACTTTATAGATAGTATTCTATTTTATATCAATCCCCATCCATTTATTCATGATTAAAAACTCAATACATAATTTTTGTAGCATTATTTGAATGGTATCTAGTTTATATTTATCAGGTTCAACAATAACACCTTGCGTGGTGTAAGTGTTGACTAGGACTAAAGCATGGACTCTACAGGCATTGGTAGCTTGAATAGAGTTATTTAGGAAACTTAAATCCTAGTTGGGTGTAACATGAGATAGATTAAAATTCATATTGGTATATGTTTGATTCATGGCAATAATGTTTTGATTAGCATTTGAAATCAGATTTAGCATAGGGTAGTTTGATACACATTTAAACCTACTAAGTTGTGAGACTAGGGGTTCATTTATCTATCAACCTCTATTGCTTTGCCATAATCTTATGCCAAATTATTAATAATGGATATCCTACACATAAATACTATAGTGGTAGGATATCAATCATTCTTGTACATTTCAAGGGCCAAGATAACATTAGGTTTATATGAAGTACTACCTGGCTATACATATTTTAGAACCTTGCATTGAATGACCTAATCGATTCTTTGGGGTCTCTTTTCATGATTTAAAAGTGTTGGTATACTGATATAGGCCTGGTAACTTCATTGAACTATCCTAGGAAATCATTTTTAAATTTAGTCTAAAAGTTTATCAACCCTTTAGCAATATTGAGGAACTATTCATAGGTGACATCTTGCAGTATAAATGGAAAAATATTGTATGCTACATCTTTATAGACCATATTGAATATTATTAAAGCACTCCTAAATGATTTGACATGTTATTTAGTGGTCTTACCTCCTGAAGTGGAAAAAACAAGGAGATATTTCTCAGGATTCTAAGGTAGATCATGAATACCTTTTATAATGCTAAATGCAAAAGTGGTTAACCATGGGTGGGACATTTGATATATATGTGGTTGTACTTTATTTGGGAAATATGACTAATATTAGGACCTCCTCAAAATACCTTTATCTAACCTAAAATTTTCATGGTTTTTTAAGGGCCGATGTATTAGGTTGTTGCTAGAGGCAAATCTTGTCAATATTTTAGGTATATCCATTATAGCTTTGGTGATCTCCCCTTTATATTAATGGAGGAGTCCCTCCTTCTAGTGACAAATTTTATTATCAATTTATGTGGATTTTATGCACACCTAAGAATAATCATGAGGTGACCTCTAATGTTTTGGGATATTAGTGAAGTTTGAATTCACTTTGGTGCATGATTTGTATGTATTGGATCTTTCAGTGACTAGTGGTGGAATGGAAGTCAGTGAAGAAAATGTTAATTATGATGGTTCATATATTGATATGGATCCTAAATTAATTTTAATTGAATGAAATGGATATGGATTTAACTAAAGTGGTAAAAATTTAAATAAACCACAAATAGAGGGAAGGGTAAGGCATGAAAGAGGATTTGTAAACAGAGAACATGGATTATTTCTAACTAGCCCAAGAACAAGGACAAATGCCAAGGGAATAATGATTTTATCTTGTTGCTTTGGTATATATAACTAATAAAAATAGTAAAGAGGTATGATAAATATGATACAATTAACTCCTAGTCATCAACTATAGGTTTTTATTATTAAGACAATTGTGTCATTTCTTAGAAAAATATTATAGATAAAACCAAAGAGCACTTTTGACTAGCAATGGCTTAGTCTAAGAAGCTACATCAAGTGGTGTTTCTATACAAATTTAGAGAATAACCTATAAAAATTATTGAAATAAAATAAAGTCTACCAACATGTAAATATTATTGCACATTTTCAATTAATAAAACCCTATTAAATAAATGTAAGATACTTGAAACTTTTATAGCATATATCAAGAAACTAAACTACCAATTAGATAAAACACATAAAAACTATAACATAAGCATGAATGATAAAAGTATTCAACACATGGTTTTTAAAATAATGAAAAATGACTCTATCTATATTGAATATCAAAATTTATCCTCCCTTTAGAATGTGTGAGATACATGTTCATATAACCTTAGGATGGTGATGCCTCATCCTTAAATCCATGCTCAAAGTTTCATCATCACTAGGACATGCATGGCTATGACATATCCAATAATTCACAAAGGATAAAACATTGTTACAATAATATTTTATTATAAAAAATTGATGTGACTATAAGGGGAAATTCATAGAAAGAGGTCATGGTAGCTATTTATACTTGGGCACTAGTAGTTATTATAGTTGTAACCTGAGTTGTGCCTATGGTTAGTTTAGGCATTTGAGAAGTAGTTGTAACTAAAATAGTTGGTAGAGGAATGGTAGCTGGAGATGCTTATCCACTCACATGAATTTTTAAATACAGGGCATGACATCCTTAAAAAAAAATTTCAACTGATTAAAATTCCAATAGAGGATTTTTGAAGAGTTGTGGGTTTTGTCCATCAACTAACTATGTACCTTTAATGCAGCCCCAATCTCCACATAAAGAGTATCTATGTTAACAACCCAAATTCAATCAAAAAAAATTCAATTTTATAAAGTCTTCCTAGGTCTTATATACTGCTCCCTTGACATTTGCCTTAAAAATATCTATTGTTTTCTAGAGGAGATCTTCAAATATGGCCCTAAAGACCAGTTATCTACTAGGTTTAATCACACCGTTTATTCTCATTTCCACAAAAATTATAATTTCATAATCCTCATAGATGGTGAGTTATTTAAACAAATTTTACATTTCTTGATTCCATCTAATCAAGATAACTATCTTGAAAACTATGCATTTCAAGGCCCATGTTGTTTTTATAGTAGTTATTAAGTTGATATGGTCATATACTTTGTTCTAGGTTACTTGGCTCAACACATTGAGTTAGGCCTCCATTATCTTCATCGTGTCAACAAGGGTGAATACATTTCCCCACTTGGGATATGACTCATTCTTTGCACTTCTTATTAACTAGATATTTTCATATAGATTTTGATATGCTCCTTACATAGTATCCATAATTTCACTTGGAGATTATATGGTATCCCTTCCCTGAAGTTCTTCCACATATTGATAAAAAAATATAAACATTTATTTTATTAATCTACCATAGAGTCTACAAAGGTATATGGGTCATCCATGTAATTGATAATATCTAAAGGGAGTAATTTTATTCTCTTTATCAAAGAGAAGACATCTTCTTTTTTTTTCTAATTATACCCTATGTCCTTCATCCATTATTATTTTCTTTTTGACCTTACTCATAGTCATACTTTCTTTATCAAATTGAAACTTGACTATTGGATATTCAACAATAACTAGGTCCTACTTGCCTTCTTCTACCTTCTAAAATTTTTGGATCCATTCATGTATTTTTAAGGTAGATAGTTATTGTGAAGGTTCAAATTTATCTATACCAGTTGTATATGGGTATTTACCTGTAGGTAGAATAATATTGGGATAAGAGGTTATTAGTTGAGGGAAAGGGGAATAGCCTTTATCAAACTAGTGACCTTCTTTGGGGTCATTGTGTTAACTAATAGACTTTCTTTCTCAACATCCTTATTTGATTTAATGGTTGTATCTTCTATTTAAGATGCATGAATAATTGGTAGGACAAATTGAGTGTATGGTTTGGAGGGAATGAATGGGTAAGCCAAGATGGTGGTAGAGATCAAATCTTCAAAATGCACTTATCTATTGAGTCTAGAGGACTGAGGGCTTGAGGAAGTAAAAAATGAATAGGTAGGAGGGGTAATGAGCAAACTATACATATAATATATCACTAATGTGAAAGTAACTCTATTATAATATTTTTAAGGTTAGTTGGGGGATGCCAAAACCTAGATTACTAGTGCTATAAATAAGGTTTGTAGAGTGGGATTTTTAGTAGGTGCAGTTACTAGAACATTAGTTGCTATAGTAGGTTAAGAAAAAGGAGCTTGTATAGTTACCACTTGAGAAGTAGTTACTAGGTAACTATTGATTCAGGTGTCATTATTGTCCTAAGAGATACCAAGGCTAAATATAGTCTCACAAATTGCCCATGTATAAAATCTAGGAGCTTAGACTCTGTTGCATATCCTTTTTCTCTATTTAGGTCTTGAAGTAGTTCAATTGAGACTGAACTAATCTTTAGGATCTCTGTGTCACTTGACTGAACCTCCTTTGATAACAATTAATCATTGTAGTCACTTTTTGTAGTATTGCTTATGTTTTTAGAAAAGGATGTCTTTATTTTATCCTCCCATTCCTTAGTAAACCACTCATTTTCACTTTTTATTATTTATATAGGTTTTAATTCTCTAGAACCTTTCCTTTTATCTAAACCTCCTTATGACCTTTTATGTGAGGCCTCTTTTGCTAGGGTACTTTGGGGAGAAATTGAAGGAGTTCCTTGATTCTTATTGTATAAACTGAGATTTCCAATAAGAGTATAAGTTGATGATAGGAGTTAAATAGTATAGGTGAATCTGATGGGGCATTAGGTGATGATGAGGTGAGGGTAGCAGTCAATGCTATGGGTGAAACTAGAGAAGTGAATGTTTATCTAGGGGGAAGGATATGTTTATGGAGGTGATGGTTCAGTGTTTTGGGTTGGAAGGATGATTGGAGCCAAATTATAAACAAGTAGGAAGAAATATAGGAGTGTCACACATTGAACTATTATGATTGTAGGAAAGTGATACATAGATAATGTTCTTCTGAACTAATTTATAGCTGCAAGATCGTGAGTAGTGACCACCTACTAAGGAATGGTGGACACTAAGGTGGTTATTGCAACTATAAACATTGGGATGGGATGTTTGGGAGGTCATTTTCTAACTTCCAATCTAATTCCTATACGTGATGGTTTTGATGGATTGGCATGTTTTAATTCTCAAGATTGAACCTATAAGAAGGATCCTTAAGGGGGTATTAAAATGCAATGCTTTGATTTAGTTTTTTCCCCCTCTTCCTTTGTAAATGAATATCAACTATTATATAAATATTTACATGATTCAACCTAGTGTAGACCTATGTATCATTCAAAGCATTTAGGAACACTTCATTAGATGGATATGATACATGGTCATAATAAATATTCACCTCTAACTTCACTATGTTCAAGTGTTTCCTAACCCTTTTCCATGGATCCCATTTCTTGTAAGGTGCCCACTTGAAATCATAAAGGGTTCTGATTTTGCCCACTAGATGGAAATATTACCACGTGGTCGATTAGATCTTACCAATTTTGATAGGAGGTGGGTGGATAGATCCTTGTTTGGAACTTGTTAATCTAAAATCCACATAATCATATAATTATATCATAATTTCCTAATCTACCACCTTGTCTAGGACCAAATAACATAGATATATATGAAGATTTTTGGCTCCCTCTATTTTGATGATCATATGGTATGGATAGAGCCAATAGTTCTAAATCCTTTCAACAATTATTCATTTTTGGTTAGAAAATATGGCCATATCCCTACCATAAATGGCTTGGTATATCATTGATTAGGTCTTAGTTATTATGGTCATATTCTTCCTAAATTTATGTATATGAAGAACATTAAATTAATCATAAACCTATTTCTTAGGATACTTAGTTGATGGATCCCATATTTCATCAAAATTTGAGTGAATAATTCTTATTATAACATCTACCAAATATGAAAT
Source organism: Torreya grandis (assembly GCA_037957365.1). Classification (NCBI taxonomy): domain Eukaryota; kingdom Viridiplantae; phylum Streptophyta; class Pinopsida; order Cupressales; family Taxaceae; genus Torreya; species Torreya grandis. The sequence continues at coordinate 1,233,169 of JARHVA010002701.1, read as the reverse complement.
CATATATAAGTTATTATCTAATATAATGTCTAAATTGAGGACTTGGTTGATCAAATTGGCACTAAGGATCTCACCAATGCTATGACTTTGGTAGAAGTGAGGATGAAATCCAACGAGGGAATCTAAACCTCAATAATGTAGGTTATAATGTTGAAACAATAAATTTAGTTTAGAAAATCCATATCAATTTTAATTATAATCCTAAAAATGGCAATGGGGATAGTAGAAATAGGGGCCCTAATTATGAAGGTACTAGGGTTGCTAGCCCATTATTGTAACTTAATGTTTGCATTATTTTCATACATCTATGAATTAATTAGGGATTTATTATAGGCCATTTCAATATGGGGGATACAATAGTATAATTCAAAAGAAGGTCCACTAATATATGCTGTCAGGGTGTTAGAATAGTAGATATGTAGGATTTTTCCATAAATTTAGGCATTCATAAATAAATCAAATAATAGGTCAATGAAAGGCATTACCTTATGTTTTGTCATAACAAGATGAACACCTACTAATTTTATTACCACCATATCCTCCATGTATCTTTGTGTAAAATTTGAGAGTTAATCTCCAAGGCCAAGGTTTTTGATGGTTCAAATTCTTCCCATATAGAATAATAATGTTTAAATCCATAGTTGAGGGAAACCTCATCAAACCTTGTGTCTGTGTACTACTCAGGTCCTAAAAAGTAATATGTAGAGGGGGTGGTGTAATTTTTGAAGTAAAATCCATTATTTTTCACTTAAGATCTGGTTCTCTGAAATTATGGAATTTCATGGTTATTAGAGAGCTTAAATTTGCACTAGTAGCTATACATTAGATGGCAACGTATCTATAATTGACTTTATGGATCACATATATGGATTTTATATTTTTAAATATTGAATTGAATTCACTTAATGGGATAATTCATGTGGATTAATATCACCAATAGCCTTATCTTTCTTTACTTTATTTTTTCCATGTTTTCAGTTTGCCTAGTGAAATGTCATCATCTTTTATGGTCCTCAACACTAGGTGGATTCTCTTAATTTTTATTTGAGTGATTTATAACCTCCATTTGAAACTTGGTGATATTTTTCTTCCCTAAATAACATAACATTGTTGATATTTAGGCTCATTTTTTTATTGGTTTCTTTATAGAATCGAGCTGGGAAGATCATGGCACATGGAGGGCTATCACCACTTCACTAATCTCAAGAGTACCACACCCCATTTATAAATGTAAAGCTCTTGGTGAGTGATTTTATGAAATTTGGATATATCTTGATGATTTGATCATTTATCAAACTTAAAAACTTATCAAATTACTTTGATAGTTGTGGGTCTATGGAATCATGACACATGGATGACTATTACGATTCTACCTACCTTAGGAATTTCATAAAATGAAATTTAAATTCTTAGTCACTAGGTGAGAAATATGATGACACATGGATGGTTTTCATTTTCTCATTAGCCCCAAGATATTTATATGCTAAACTTTAATCTAATAGTCATTAGATGAGTAGAATCATGACACGTGGATGACTATTGTTACCTTGCTTACCTTAAGAGTCTTTTATATATTTATAAGTGTTCAAAAATCCATGGGATAGCAAGATTTTGACACATAGAATCATAAATTTTTTTATAACATTGAAGCATAAAGCATATTTTACACACATTTGTGGCTATGAGAGAGTGAGTGAATGCTATGTGGTAAGCTTTGATTACTTGACAAGGGTATAGGTGAAAAGTATAAAAAATTCTAAGTAAAGAACCATCTGCATAAGATAAAACAAAAATCAATAAAATGTTGATAAATACAGAATTTGGTTATTATTAAAAAACACATCATGTTTTGGCATTAAACAAGCAAAATTCATGAATCCCTAGAATCTAAAAAGACATAGACAACATGAACAAAATAAACCAAAGGTTAGAGATGTGACTAGAGACAAGCCTGAGTGTAGCTTTGGTTTGTAATAATAGTAGTGTTGTTATGTTAGTTTAATCTTCAGGAAACAAGTTTATATTACCCCATACATCCCAAAATAAGGAAAGTTTTTTGAAAAAGTGTGTCCTTGTTTAAATTTTTTTAATGGTGGTATATTGGTACACAACAAAGCTAACTAAGTCCTAATATTATTAATGTCTTTTTACACCTTTACATATATTATATCTACCTCTCCATTTTTAAGTAAGCTAAGTATTATATCTTCCTAGTGTTTATGTAATCAGACTATTATATTCAATGTATTTTATATATTTAGTATAACTCATCATTTTAATTTATAATATTAATTTATATAATTTTTCAATTAATTACCCTATTTTAGAATATTTTTGTTCATCATTATGTATAGAATATTATACATTTTAACCCTAACCTAAACATATTAAAAAAAATTAAAAACCACCCACCATTCTACAAAAATATATTGATGGAACCAACTACCATGAGGCTGTCCAATTTGGAAAATCATAAAAATGTGATCATAGGTCAAGACATATAGTAAACCCATAGTGATAAAGACTCTACGGTGGTTATCCAATGTGAACATGAATATATATATATATATATATATATATATATATATATATATATATATATATATATATATATATATATATATATATATATATATTAATGGGATAATATGGTGCACCCACAAGAATATATCAAGTCCATATCCTTAAATTCATAGAGAAAATCATACATTCAATAGGATATGACAATAACATGGCTATACAAAGTAATAAATGAAGCAATTAAACAACATATAAAGTTTGAAAATTATAGAACATCTAAGGTAACAATTAATCCAATAAATATAGTATAATTATGTGCTCTATATTTATCACTACATGCTTTGGATAATCATATATATGTTTACATAAATGAAATATATCTTCCCTATTCTGGCCTCTACTACACTTTACTCACCAAAACTAGCAACATCAATATCTACCATACATCCTATAAATTCACTTTCATTTCCCTCTTTGAAAGCCAAAATTTGCATGTACCAGGATTATACCTTTTTGCTAAGGTAGTCATAAGGTGCATATCATAAGGTTCAACACTAAATGGGGCATATATCCAAAACTAACTCTATCAAGAATATTCTAAATAGTATCATTTAAACCAAGCTCAATCATGCTCTTCATATGTTGACCATATCATAGCTCTATGGTATGTAAGTCCCTATAAAACCATAGAAAATAATAGATGTTATCAAATAAATTATAAATTAATGAATTAAATACTAATTAAATGAATTAAATTTTTGAGGTCACAATTAACTAGATACAGTGATTCTCTTCATACACTGACATCACAAATGGTGTGTTTCATCAGTTATTATTATCAAAATAGAGGTTGATTCCATAAAACACATGATGGTACAAACCTATGAGGGATAACATTGATATTTTTCTAAAATGGATAAAAATCACATTAAAAAAATACTAAACTAAAAAATCAAACAATTTTAGAAAAGTTTTAAGACTAAAAAAATTGACTAGAACTCCAAAATTCATATACATAATAGATCCTTGAGATATTGGTCCTATAAGGAAGTCTACAAAATCTCAAAAATTTTATGTAGTTCATATTCAAAACTTGGCATTGCAATGGATCATAGATAATAATCATAATAAATAATATCCAAATGAATTGTAAAATTAAAAAAACTCAGCCAATTCAAATGGTTAAATTTGTATATATGCCAAATACATAATCCCATTTTAAAATCAATACCTACGAATCTTCTGCACATAGTATAGAAATAACTATGTATCAAAATCACTCCTCATTAGTTTCCTTTGAACACATGCAATATGTTCTCCCACATGGTAATTTTTTGTAGATACTAAAATTTGATTATATATAGCATCTCAATCTTGTACACTTGAAAAATACTAATAAGGGATCTACCCTTCAAATATATACCATCATGTTGTCAAAGGGATCATATTTTCCATCTCATTATGCCGAAATGATTAAATTATGGATTAACCCTATCATTCTGGTGATCCAGATAACTTGTACACTACAGAAAGCTTAAATCATGATTTATATCCTTCACTATTAGTTATATTCCTTTAGTAAATTTTTACCCTACAAGACATTTACATTTTGTAGAGGGATACTAGTGTCAATGCTAGTGTCTAATTTTTTATTTAGTGTTCATACCTAAAAATTCATCTACATTTCAAATCTTTTGAAACATATGGTTCATCCTATTTCTCTTAACTAGCCTATTACTGAAATATTTTCAAAAAGTGCACTATAAATATAAATCCAATCCTACTCATTATTCATATATGAAATACCAAATAAATATGTATGTAATATCATTCAATAAATTGAATAAATAAGTTATGCTACCTCTAAAAATGATAATATTTCCATAACATGATGATAGGATCTTAAGTATTAACATATATTTTTCCATACTTTCATATCTCAAATCTATCTGCACATTTGAAAAGTAGCTAAGTATTATCTCCTTTTTGTTATAAAACTATCAAAATATTAATTGACATTTTACTTTCCATTTTTTATAATTTTATAAATTCAACATATTGTGTTATCAAAATTAATTTAATTCACCTTAGAATATTTTTATCCATCTATTTGATCAAGCCATTCTACCCATTTAATCCTTATCCAATACTATAAAAAGGGTCAAACACTTGGTGAACCTGATTAGGTAGTGTTCTTATTCAACATCTTGAGCTACCCCTTGGGTAACCTAAAAAATTTCAAGTTAATACCATGTCAAATTTTTCTAATAATGAGAGTGAAAATAATTAAAATGATCAAAATAATGAAAAAAATATTATATAAGCTAAGTCTGACTATGAGGATAATGAAACTTATGAAGATAATGAGGATTAACAAGAAGATCAAGATCAAGTAACATAATTTAAATTATTTTGAGAGTGGATTCATGAAAATCCTAAATATATCCATAATATAATAACTACTAAATTGGAAACTAAAAAAAAAGTTGTTAGTGAAAATCCATTATTCTCTAATGATAAAAATATAAGGGCTATTAGATATGCTTATAACACATACATTCCAATCTCCCTAACCTTTAACACAAAATTTCCTAATACATCTATGTGGGCATGAGATATATTTTCAAACCATTTTTCCTTGAAGATCAAAAAATAATTGCTACATCCTTCATGGGAAAAATTAATAGTTAAACCCAATTACTAGTTTCAATACCCATATCAACACAAATAGTGTTTTCATCCTCTTTGGTGGCTTCTCAAATCTCAAATATAAATCCCAACGGGTATACTATGTAAAAAAAATATTAAATATTTGTAGGTTAAGGTTTCCAACATTGAAAAAAATGATTTGAAATCAACTCATGATATTGATTCACAAGATGTATTGCATAATCCTCTAGTTCCTGAGATATCTTTTCACCCTTTTCTAACCAATTGTTTTTAGACACAAGTTCACATTTGATGATGGAAAGGGTGATCCTAAATAATATCTTAAGTATTTATCTACAACAATCCTTGATTATGTTTCAAATGATAATATTTTGACCAAATTATATCCAAGGAGCCTAAGAGACAATGCTTTAAGATGGTTCTACGATTTACAAATCTAATCATTGAAAGTATTCAAATCTCTATAGATAAATTTATAGTAGATTTATATATTAAAATAACTAAAAAATATCATATACACAAATATTTTTTGAGGTATAAAACAATTTTTTCCAAAGTGACAAATCTAATGGCAGATAAATAGCTTCAAGATGTATTCAATAAATTTTTTCTTACACAATCAAATGAGGCTATTGTCTTCAGAAAATTTAAATATTTTGATGACTTTTACATATTTTTTGAGATAATGAAAGGAAAATTATTTCATTGAAAAATATTAAGTATGTATCAAACACATCGAATACATATAGTACCAAGTTTCATATCAAACCAACCTACAAATTCAAACCTATAGAACCTTAAAAGGAATAAACAACAATGGTTAAACTAGTGTCACATAAATCTAATTAGTTTATCTTATCCAATATACCTAATATAAAATTTACATAAATACCTAAGTCTCCAACTTCATTACTTAAGAATATTTTTGAGTGTCATATCATATCTCTCCATCCTCATATAGAGGTTGATATGAGTCAACCCTTACCAAAAGGATATGATGTCAATGCATATTGTGACTATCACCAAGGTATTGGGCATTCTAAAAATATATTTTATACCTTGAAACACAATATGCATGACCTTATTGATAATAAATAGTGTACCTTTGATGATACTCTAAAGGATTTAGGGTCACAACCTAGTGACCATCAAAACTAAATGATGTTTAACAATCCATTACAAGATCATTCTAAGAAAAACCTAGATGTAAAGAGTAGAATATGTTGTACATCCTCTTCCACCATATCATGGGCACCAATTAGATAATATTATTGTCAACCTTACATACACTATAACCTTTATGGTATAAAAGATATTTATTGCATTTGATGATAGTGAAATTATAGACAATGATTTAAATATTCACTTATTTTTTTATTAGAGTAGATCTTTGATGATCCTTTAATGGATTTAGGGTCATTACCTAGTGACCATAAAAACCAAATAGTGTTTAATAATATGTTAAAATATCATTATAAGAAAAACATATATGTAAAAAAGGGAATATGTTACACATCCTCCTTCACCATATTCTGTTCACCCATTAGATAATATTATTGTCACACTTACATGCACTATGCCCAAAATGGTACAAAGACATTCTATTGCATTCAATGACAATTAAATCATGGATGATGATTCAAATATTCACTTAATTTTTTATTATAGAAGACCTTGATCATCTACCTATACATAGTTTTATGGTTTATAATGGTTCTAACTAGAATGCATGTAATATGACATTACTCAAACTTTTGGGATATACACATGATGATTTATACCCTTTGACCAAAATGGTTAGAGAATTCAATAGGACATAACAATAGGTTATTGGTGAGATTGATATATAATTACAATTTGGTACAACAAATGTGATCATTACTTTTTTTATTATACCATACATGGGAGTATTTTGTATATTATTGGGATTGCCTTGGATAAATAAAATTTATGTAGTTTATTCCAAAGTTCATGGGTGTATTAAGTACATTTATACTAACAAGGTAATTCTAGATTTTAAAATTCCATATAAACATCCACTTGAACATGATATAGCTAATTATAAAACCTACTAAGGTGAATCATGCACAGAATGGTAAGTAACATGAAAATTTCTTTCCTAGGTAGTTAATACTTGAGATACAATTGCACTAGAGTTACATACTATACTCCATGGAATCTTCATTTACACCTACAAGTATAGCTAGTTTATAATAGAAAATAAACATGTTCTGATCATAAATGCACCATATAGACCATGTATCACTAAAAAATGGGTCCCAATAACCATTACTCCTTATATTAACTCTTCCTAACCATAGATTCCTATGAGACATACACAAAGTACCATAGATTGTAATATTCTACATATGACACATACATTCCCATTAGTAGAATCACTAGTTTGGCATACCATATTTTGTGTTTGAGGCTTCCTATGAACATCCCTTGGATGGGATCATATGATATACATTTTCCTATCAAATATTTCATGCATTCATGCATGTATGTATATATGTATATTTATATGTATATATGTTCTAATAAAATATCAAAACATGTAAAGAAAATGCAAAAAATTATTCAACATGCACTATTTATAGGCTTATTAACATATATCTTGTTTACTTTATGTTATTATATAGTGTTGATGTAGGTTTTATGCACACTAATAAACCTTAAAAAGTGGCATCTGATGTTCTATTATTAGTGAAAGAAGATTCACTATAAGGCATGAGATGCAATGTATTAGGTTCTATAAACAACCTATTGGTGGAATAGTCATGAGCAGTATAGTTGTTTACCAGAGATGGTTTAGATATAAATGATTATAAATATAATTTTTATGAGTGGATAGATTATAGATCTAATCTAATGTGGTGAGAATCAAAATAAAATCAATAAAGAAGGTAAGGTAGTGGAAAAAAAGACATGTGGACCAAAAAACATGAAATATTTCTAAGGTGACTGTTGAACTAA
>JARHVA010002701.1:1170000-1220000 GCA_037957365.1 Torreya grandis | reverse complement strand
AATAAAAAACAAAGGAATAATATGAATTACTTTTATATCATCTAAGTGTCCATATCCTTGACATAGACATCTCTTATTCCACTCTAACACTTTCTCTACTACCAGTGAGACATCCATAACCCTAGTAGATATTATTTGAATCACCAATCCTCTATAATTTTACATGATGATTTTTTTTTTGAAAAAATGATATATTTTTTGATAATAACCATTGGTTGGGTGTATGTATAATAAAATATTATTTTAATCAGTACATCCCTACCAATGTGCATCCATTTCTATGTTCATTATATCTCATTCAAGTTCTAGAATATAATAGTGTAGTTCTTTGGAAATGTAAATAATTTATTAGATTTGCATGAGTATATCATAGTAAATCCCAATGTTATAGAAAGCTCAATCATTCCAAGAATAAACTATTTCAATCATAACACATACCTTAATCCAAGAAACTCAAGCACTGCTAGAAAACATCCTTGTGAATACTAATTATGATTCCATTTGTATTGTCCCATTATTTTTGGAAAATATTTTATAAATATAACATAGGAAATAATTTTTTTTATCTATAATTTTTAGAAAACAAATCTAAAAATCAAAACAACTAATTTGCTCAAAGAAAAATACAAAAATCAAGAAACACTAATCTAAGAAAACATTAAAGACTAACCTAGAAAATAAGAAATATATTCTAAAAAATAGGAAATTTACTCTAGAAAATATGAAATATACTCTTCTGCTACATCTAAATCTCTAATTATAGTCATTTAGAATCATATCCAATTGGATCAACCATGAAATAATATTTCAAATATTGTTCATTAACTAGAAAAGCGATGTCATTAAATTGTATGTCTTTCAAATGGAAGGAATTGTTACCTAGTATCTCAGATATTTGATATGGTCTAATACATAAAGGATTAGTATTATAATGTTAACCTTTATTTTTGTGTGTTTTATCTCATAGAAGCACTAGGTTTAAAATATTAAAGGATTTAATTTTAGACCTTTTTTCAAACCATATTTTGACAATGTATTGGTGTTTACTGAAGCTATGCAATGTTTTTTTCATGCTTCCTCCATCATAACTATGTCAAAGAGTCTAGGCTAGATTATTTAATTTTATCCCATGTACTCTTACATGAATTAATATGTTTGGATTTTAATATTAGTGGCAAAGATAGTTGTTACCCATACACTATCATAAAAGGTGAAGCCCCAAGGGCTTGCTTGTGTCTTTTTTTCTATCCATACTTCATATTTCAACATCTAATTCTCTAGAATTGTTAGTGGACACAAATTTTGTCCACCTAGTGTAATATTTAGTGGCTATTTGGATAAATTAGTTCCTTTATAAATAAATTAGGTTTATCATTCCAATGAATTCAAGACCCCATTGAAAAAAGGGTGTCTTTTAATGATTGGATGTATAGGCATTGAAGTATTCACTTTTCCTTGAATATACACCTAGAATTCAAGGCATATTATGATGTGGTTATGGGAATATTTGAAATCATAGAACATTTATATCCTATCCTCAATATTTTTTGGTCTATTATGCTACCTAAGGGATTGCCACTACCTATCTTATGATGTAAATTATCCAGGATGTCTACAAACTCTTATTTTGAGACACACCTTAAGTATATGCCCTCATAGTTATTACGATACATGACTCATGTCTTTATCATATAATTATTTATTTTTATCCTAATGGCTCATATTTATTATTTATTTAGCTTAGGGGAACATGTATCCATAAGTATGTAATGGATGACTTGATTGTATGATTCACCACCAACTATATGAGTCTCATCGATTTGATCAATACAAATGCATGGATTAGTCTCAATCATGATCTAGATGATTCATTGGCCTCTCATCTCTTATTTTACCTAGTTCATTTTGGTGAAGTGAGAGCAATAAATTTAGGTTTAAAACGATGGTGTATAAATTATTTTATAAAATATAATGCCTAAAAATTTTCATAGATTCAATAAATACATATATCTAATTTTTATCATTCATTATTTTAATGATCCATCTTTTAGATTGGTACTCATGAAGGAAAATTGATTTTAATTTTAATCTAACTTTTATGTGAGTAAAACTACCATAGTGTGTTATGAGGTAAATGAATAAATATACAAAACTTTATTTAAGTCTAGTTTGATCAAAACTAGAGCTTGAAAAATGGCAGTTTTGATGTCTTCAAATACTTTCTCAAATTATGTTGTGAATTATATTTTGGTGTCTTGATTCAACATGGAAATAAATGTATTTAAAATATTTACAAATACATAAATAAATTTAATTAAAAAAATTATCTTACCAAATAAATACTTCAATTCTTTCTTATTATTAAGAGGAATCAACTTTTAAATGCCCTAAATTCATTTTAGGTCAATGGATATCCCATCCTTAGTGATGTCATGCATGAATAGTTTCTCTTTAGTGACTCCAAATATGATACTTTTTAGATTGAGTGATATCCATATCTTATACATCTATTAAATACTCTTTCTATATGGTTAACACATGATAAACATTATCTTTTGAAAAAATTGTTAAGTCATACATATAAATGATGATGCATTTGTCAATGAGTCCTTGAAATTCAAAGTCTATATTTCTATATAAGGTTAATCCTAAATTGATTTGGCCAAAAGACATATTTTTTTATGAAAAAATTATCCACTTGGTGGTGAAGGAAGTATTCATTTTAACTTCTGATTCTACAAGCACTTAATTATAGCCTAAGAATGCATCTAAGAAGGACATCATCTTAGATCCACTAACCATTTAAATTACCTCAACCAAAGAGGGCAAAGACAATTTTTTCTTTTCTAATATTTGGATCATATTTCTAAAGTTGACATAGATTTTGATTTACCAATTATTATTATTGACTATCACTAGGATAGCTACCTAGGTGGGATGCCTAATTTGAAAGACAATCCTAGCATCTAACATATTTTATAATTTTGTTTGGATGAGATATTTCATAATTATATTTACTAGTCTCTTTTTATATTTTCAAGGCTTATGCTTTAGCTTCTATCAAATGGTACAGGTGATGAACATGGGGTCAAATAATTTTATATATTCATATGTCAAGGTGATAAAATCTTTATATTATATTAAGGGACTCTTCAATTTTCATTTCTCACTTTTAGTACAACTCAGGCCAATGTTCACATACTAGGGATGTTGGTTAGTACCTAGATTCTCTCTGATAAAATTAGACTCAATTTCTTTAATTTGATTTTGGTTTTGATCTTGTGTAGCTTTTGGTGATATAGGTTTCACCTTAACTGAGAAGAGGAGTGTTCATGTCTAAACCTCAAATCTAGTCCAACATGGGAGTGACCTTACACTATGGATTACCTAATGTGAAGGTCATACATCTAGATTTTATGGGGATAGCTCCTTAGATTTATCATTGTGAGTCTCTTCTTCTAATACCTAACCTATTAGGATGAAAATGGGTAAAGGAATTGCATAATTAAAACCTACTCTAATGTGGTGATGCACCTGAATAATCTCACTTATCTACTCAACATGGACTCAGATGACACTGATGGATTATATATAAAGCTAACATACTACCTTAAATGGCTTCCAAACAATAATGTTTCATCTAGAGGTTAGTTTGAATGTCTGGATCAAGAGGGAAATGAGAATAAGTCTTGGTTAAAGGAACTTACAATTATACATCCACTTCAAGCTTGAGTCATCAACCTCATGACACACTAGATGACCTACAAGGAAGGCTATTAGTACCTAGGTGGAACTTGGACCTATACAGAGGGTATTAAACCACTATCGCATATGGAAAAAAGTATGAAACACTAAGTACTGAAGAAGATGTATTTTCAAGTGTTTTATTCATTCATCTAAGAGGTTTGCAAGTATAAAACTTGTTAGAGTTTCCTAATACCAATCTAAGGGATACCATACAAGGCTAAAAGCCTCTAATGTATATAAGAGATGGAGAGATAATAAGGGTAATATGGTGTTGAATTGATAGAACAGAGTCATAATTGCCAAAATTCCACTCTAGATGATAGTTACATTAGTTTTAAGCATCCCCTCTATCAACTTCTTATGCATTTGTGCCTTCAATGCATCTTTTAAGCATAGAAGTGAGGGTAGTGGAGGTTGATTAAACTTTAATTGTCCTTGTCAAAGGGTTTACCATACTCAAAATAGTCCATCACTCCTCCAAATGGTAGTTATATGGTGTACATGAGTGTAATTAGGCCTCCCAAGAGGCATTAAATAACCTATTAGTCTTTGTTCATGTGGACCAAACCTTGAAACTACCTCCATATTGAATAATGGAATTAAAAGTAAATTTTACCATTCAAAACAATATTTTTTATGCGTTACAATCATAAATTGATTCCCTCCACTAACTCTTCAATGCCAATTTGAACTCTCCTTGTTGACCAAATAGGATAATTATGCCTAATTGCCTAAGTGTTAGAATTTTGAATCTATTAGAGACCTATGAGAGAGCTTATAAATTAATTAATGAGTATTTTTCAAACCTAAATCAACATCATAAACCATAAACTAATCTTAAATAAGCATTAGACACTTGAAAATCTAGTCCTCTTTATTGACTAGTCTACCTTCTTCTGGCAATTATAGACTGACAATTTTGAAGTGAGTTGTAAGGACCTTTAGAGGTCAAATTTTGGGAAAATTATGATTTGATAAAATTAATTAAATCCCAAACCAACTATTCCAAGGATTGAAATCATTCTGGACTATCATGTACTCTTCTTTCTACTCAAAACTATAAAAAAGTATAGATTTATGAAACTTTAATAACCTATATATAAAATTAGGTACCAGGGGTGTAGTCATTTCTAAGTGTAATGAACCTTACACAATATTTCCAAGTCATTATAGGGTGATAGGATTCCAACACACCAAGTTTTTTGAGACTGGGTCTATTTAGGGTGGTAGAGAGGTTTATAGGAACTCAAAAGTATTAGTGATAGTTCATACTATATAGATGTCCAAGTTTGGAAAAAATGCCATGAATATCTAGGAAACTAACATCATTAACTTCCATTAATGGCTTGGGTTACCATGTAAAGGGTGGATGGAGATAAGAACATTGAAAAGTGTCCTTAGGATAATCTACAGACCAATTCTGAGTGCCTAACTTCTTAAGGTCCATTCATAGAGGTTACCCCCCAAAATAAAACTAATCATTAATGTAATATTAATCCATAGGGATAATTAAACTAACCTAAGATATTTAGTCCTAATTCCTTATGTGATGGAGTGGGTGAGCACTTAAAGGTAGCTCATGAGTTGTTTATATGCAGGGTTGAGTGCTTCAAGAAAGGTTTTAAAGAATCTATGGCCCTTTTCACAATTATATGTACTTGAAACCTCCTTATACAAACCTAATAATATTAATACATATTACCTTGACCATAAAACCTATTTAAAGGGCTTGGATGTATCTCAAAATGACATTAGGGTCTCTAAGCAAGCCTATATACTTGATTGTGTCAACCTTTCATAAAGACTTTTGACTATAATTTTAGTTATTGGGAATTTTTAAGAATTTTTTGTAAAATTATAAATAATTTTCAATAAAAAAACATTTTTTGAGTCTCAAACTATCTGTATACCATTCAAAACATGGATTTTGCTCATTTAGCCCCAAGACCGATTGTCATAATAGCGTTTGGTCTGAGACAACACAATGGGTATACCCACTATTTTTATAATGAAAATGAGAGTGTGTATTAGTTTAATTTATGATCATGTATATTTTAATTAATTTTTAAGACTTTTATATGCCTAAAAATACACTAAACCACCATTTTGATTTAGACTACTTGTAAACTAGTTATTGATTGCATTTAAGTGTGAATACCCTAAGTATAGCCTTCAACACTATATCTTAAGGTATTTAGGACCATGGTTATGTTTAATATGTGATAAAGATCACTATTATTCTTATATTATTAATTTATAATTCCCTTTTATTTGTATACCTTGCCCTCTTCATGCGTAGATCTCAAGTTTGCACATGTTTGGGTTGTTGCATGCCTATTTAGGTGTTGCTCTACCTCTTTAAGGGTGATAACCATCACTCTAATTTTATGATTCAATATGAACCAAATTAATAATTTTATGGATGTTTTCATTCTATCATAAGTAGATCATGGTCTCTGATATGCATTTATCTATTGTAGGTGTATGCTTATTCATGCCATGTATGTAGGGTTTGAGTGTCAAGTTTGTATGAAGGAACAATGATACATGGATTCTCAAACCTTAATGAAAATTTTATGTCACCATTCATCTATTATAATACATATATTATCTTTTTATCATCAATATACATGTCTTTAGATGATATACATAGTATCCTTTTGTGAGACCTTGCTATAGTAGGCCTCACAAGTGGTATGTAGGTGTTTATATCTAGATCATGAGAGGGATGATATATTAACAAGTGTTATAGACCACTTAGACATCACTCTTGTGATGAATCTTCCATATTTACATTATTAAACTCTTTTCCATCCCATTTGTTTATCCTTCCTCACAAAAAAATCTAGGTTAACTAAGGTGGTTGTAGATGAACATCAAGTTTTGTATTAGATAGTTGTTTAAGTGGAGGTATGAAGTGTATTGGTGTTGAATCCACCTTGAATATCTCATTATCCAACTTTATAATATTACCTATCCTCTCTCACTTAAAACCAAACCCCTATCCCTCCTTTCAAAAGCTCAGTCACCAAGGGGTTGTAAACTTTGTTGTATAGACTAAGACTCTTATGTTGGAGAATATGATGTGAAGGGATTAAAAAACACATGAAATCACATTTTATAACCAAATATTGTAATGATTTTCCATTACCACTTCCATTATTTGTTTATATTCATTCAACTTAACATCCTTTGAAGTATTCTCATGGTGACTACTATAGATGGTGTCAGACCTCTGTAAAGATAGTGCAAAGTCATGGGATTATCTTAAAGATGAAGGAATGGCCTTAAGACTTGTTTGACTATTTTGGAAACCTCCACCCAAATTAGATAAGAACCATTCATTATTATGAGATAGATTAAGGGAAGGAAACTAAATTACCTTAAAATCCCTAAACTTACAATAATTTTTGCTAACAATGTAAACTAGGAATACTATTAGGTCTCCTAAGTTGGCTTTCATGATTTCACTTAGTTGGGTTTCTTAACATATTGGCCTAGTGATTTAAACTCACACAGTGGCCATTACATCTCTCCTATATATAACTTCTTAGACCACCTCAAATACCATACCTCTTGAGGTAGCAGTCATGACTACTATAAGTGCTTATTTGTACTAATTTTAACTTTCTTCCATGTACTAGGATATTAAATGCTTATTTAAGCACTTGGATCTTGGTTGGAGAATAGAACTTCAATACTTGGTTATAATTCACCTAGGAAAAGTTCTCTTAAGCCCTGATTTGGGTATCATAGTATAATATCCCCTTTTAAGACCCTTGCTACAATAGCACTATTATAGGTGAAGACTCCTTTCAAAGAGGCACTCATTTCCATCTTAATTATTTGGAGTTCCATGTAGGTATAAATTTGGTTATTATGTCATAGAGGTGTCTCTCAAAGCCTCCAATCTCTAGTATTCCCTGTGCAGACACCATAAATATTCACATGTATGATTTTGAATGTCAAAAATCTCCCTAGACCTGTTAAGGACCCTCTTGGAACCAATCTATATCAATCTAGCCTAACCAGGCTCATCTATAGTTAGTTTCACAAACTGACTCAACCTATAATTTAAGACATCTTTCCTTTAAAACCTGACCATCAATGGTTAGGGTGACATCAACTATCACCATGTGAAACACTAACTATCAATAGTTAGGGTCGACCTCCTTAACAAAGAACATACAACCACTTATGTTGATTTTCTAAAAAAAATTATCTAATTTTAGTTATGAGCCTTTACATAGACATATTATATTTAGATGGCCTACATACACCTTCACTTCCACCTCTTTATTGTGCTTATAAGAGAGATAGGCTTGGGAGGTTAAATCCATTTATAATAACTATCAGGAGCTTAAGTATTTAGGAGTATTATTTTTTAGGTCAATCAGTGTCATCAGTGTTATCAAACATTATCAACCATCTTATTGAGATCCAACTTATTGTTGCCTCTCAACCAAGCTCTCAAGTACCATTACTCTATCAAAATCAATCTAGATTCCAACAATAGACTAACTACTTTAACCACTCACCAAATTGACTTATAATAAGACAAGTACTCAATTGCCACTATTCATGTGTTTTATTTCCATTTTGTAGTTAGTCTAACACTTGTCCTTCTCTTAGAATCCATATTTTACATCCTGTCATTCAGTAATTTATCAACCCAAAACTTACATAGTAACCATTGATGGTTGACACAACCATCGATGGTCTGCTTAACCACTGATGGTCACACCAACCACTGATGGCCACTTTAACTACTAATGGTCACCCCAATGGCTGATGGTCACCTATGGTAGTAAAAATCAAAAAGTTGTTTTCACCCATCTACCCCCAACTAAAACTAATTTTCTATGTTTTTGACCATTCATAGACCCTTTTAAATTTTTTGAAGTGTACCCTGACCCTCTAGCACTATTACTAATTAGTTTATCACTACTTTGATCATTTCTAGTCTATTTTATTAACAAGCATTCTCATGTTCAATTTAGTATCTTTTAATTATTGATTCAAGTAACTTCTTTCTAGTTTTATTAACTTGACTGTTTGAAACATGAATATTGACAACCCCTAAAGAAGTTTTCAATTCTAGCATCTAGCTATCACTACGTAATCCACCCAACTATATATCTAACAAATGAGTTTTCTATAGTGCTTTCTTATCCATAGGTCTTCCTCCCAAGCCAAAGAGGAGATCTCATAATCATTTGGATTCAATGTGTGCACAAATAAATAGGTTTTTCAACCACACCTATATTGAGTTTTTTAATCTCTTTCCTATAACTTAAAGTGAAAATTTACATGAAACATTATGGCATGCCTGATGGGACCTAGATCTTTACTCGCATTTTATTTGCATTTGTATGCTCTTCTTTCTAATTGTGCTCATAAATGAATCTAAAATTTATTTTAGGCCTAAAATCAACTACATCCATTGCTTTCTTTTAAGATTATCTCACTTTAGATTAAATCACAATAATCTTATCATAGCACCACTTTTATTCACACACTAGCCAAACCACTTTTATCAATCAAACATCAAAATAATTTGAGACAAGGCCTAATAAGGATTTCATCACCTAGTGGTCACCTTACTCATTCCCAATGATCCTACTTGGAGGTCATTAGTAAGGGGAGAACCATCTCAACTCTCTAGTTGAGTATAAACTCTGAATATCAATATATATTAGCTAAGCACTAAACAATCTTATCATTTTGGGACTATGAAGTGAGGGGGTAGGCCCCAATACCAAACCATATATTGATTCTAATAGAAATTATTTTTATCACCTAAACAACTTGAAACCAACCATAGATTGCTTCTATATTACCTGATCTAGAAGCTAAATTATATCACACATTCTCATAAACTAAGGCATAAGCCAACAGTGAGATCAAAACTAACGTCTAGGCTTAATGCACTTTATAGTGTGTGTTTTTATTGCCTTGTGTTAGGTTTTCGAGCTAAAAGCTTCACTAATGCAGACATGGAGAAGGCCATTGGAGGGGTTGCTGAAGGTTGCTGAGCGTCAGAGCAACCGGCGTCGATCTGATCAGCCGACGTCGGCAGGATAGTGAAGAGAAGCAACTGATGTCGGTCAGGGATCGGCCAGCGTCGGTCACCTCCAGGCAGATAGGGACCAACGTTAGTCGCCTATGTGGTTCAACTGCGAGCTAATTACGGGCAGTTAGCTAACGAACCAAGTGTTTGCATGATTAGAGCTATTTTAAGACTGAGAGCTGCGGATCTAATTATTGTAATTAGATTTCTAATTATTGTTTGGATGAGATCTATATAATAGACTCATGGTTGTATTGGAAAAGTGTTCTAGTTTGAGTTGAGTAAAGTTTGTTCCTTCTATGTGTGAGGTGAGCAAGGGTGTTCCTCCTAGTTCCACAGTACCAGGTGGGTGCTGGTTTTGGAGAGTCAGCAGGATTCTTCAGGTGTGTAGGATCTTGGTCACAGTTGCATGGCCTATATAGGAGATCTACATGGTAAGTAAGATCGTTGATTTGTAGGTGTATGTGTGTGCAAGGTCAAGGTTCACAGGGGAGCAGAACCATGTTTGATTTGCAGGTGTGCAGGATCATATAGACAACAACACAATAGGGAGCAGTATCAGGCAGGATCTACTTGGAGTACATGTGTGTACTCGGATAGAGCAAGAGAGGAAGGCAAGGGAGTTCCTTCCATAAGTGTGGTCTGTTGAATTGCAGGTTGTTGCAGGTTCATGGGAGATCTACTTGAAGTACCTTGAGTACTTGTGGAGCACGTGGAGTGCTTGTGGAGTGCGTGGAGCACTTGTAGTGTGCGTGGAGCACAGGAGGTGAACACCAACTCTGTATTTGAGTTGGGTGTTGGGGCCTGAGAGGGAGAGCTTTGGGGAGAAGAATTACTGTTCACTTGAGGTGTGGGAAACCTCTGTAAGGTGGTGGAGAAGAAGTGGCATCTTCTTTATTGTATTATTTTTTGTATAAAGTGTTAATACAATTTGTGTATTGTCTCTCATATCATGTGTTACTCTGAATTCTAGTTACTTGGTGAATCTGGTTAATTTCTGCATATTAAGTTGCTTGGTTTGGTAATCATATTGTGTTCTTTTAGTGGAGCAAGATCCTAACAAGTGATATCAGAGCTTCAGGTTGGGATACTAACAGATTGGTTTAGATCTGGGTAGTGTGTTTTGATTACAGGTCACTCTCAGGGGTTTCTGATTGAGTGGGAATAGAGCAATGGCAGATGAAAGTAAGCTAAGAATGGAGGAGTTGAAAAGCACAGATGGTCACTCACGGTCCTATGGAAAGAAAGAGCAGGTAAAAGACTATTGTTGGTTGGTAGCAGATCAGCATGAAGAGACTGAAGAAGCAGATGTAGCAGGTGTTGTTGCACATGATGCTCTAGGAGGTTTCTTGGATAAAGTTGAATCTTGGATAAAAGATTCGGTTGCCTCTTTCCATGCAGCCCTAGGTAGAGGAGTTGGTGAGCCTTGCCAAAGAATTGGCAAAGGGGAAGTGAAGCTGAAATTGCAGGTGGCCAACACACAAGTGTTGATGAAGGTCATGCAGGGCCCAGGTTTGGAGATATGGCTAATTTCTTTAGAAATATTGGGTGATGAGAGAAAGAACTCTCACAGTGGATGCAATTGAATTAGCTGGTGGTAAGAAAATAGGTACCCTTTATCTACTTGTTTATATTATTGATTCTTCTTTTGTTGCGGAGACGTGGCTTCATAGGCTTGGTCACATGAGCAAGAAGGAGATGCATGTTCTTAAGCGGAAGACAGATATATTTGACAGGCTTAAGAACTAGAAAGCCTTGGTGTTTATGGAGGAGATGGCGGACAGAACCCAGTGGATGTGGCTGGATACTTCTCAGCAGGGCAGTTTGGACATGGGTATTGATTCAAAGGAGCTCGCGGGTAAAAATTTTTCACTCACAGGCGAACACAGGTAATGATGTCGGTCAGGAGGAACTAGCATCGAACAGATAGGTGCCGATGTCGGTCATGTGCAGACCGAAGCCGGTGATGTCGGGCAGGGTAAGACCGACGTCGGTCACGAGACCGACGTCGGTAGTATGTAAGACCGATGTCGGTCATAGGACCGACGTCGGTAGCAGGGACACCGTAGGGTCGGTAGTTAGATACAGACGCATGGGAACTGACGTCGGTCGGATGCAGACTGTGGGGTGACTGAGGTCGATCACTGTAACTGATTTTGGGTGGACAGCACGCTGTCAAGGAGTCTCAAATACCCATACGAAGGACTGAAGACGTAAGTAGGCCCTCAAATTTGTTGTTCCTCTTCTTTATACATGTTGTTGATTGTAGAGTAGGAAGGATCCAGGAAACAGGTGTGAGCTTGGCATGGATGAGGATGTGATTCCTTGGAAGAGAACCAAATAGGTGTTTTTGGCAGGGTTGCCAGCTAGTATGAAAGCACAGAGACGAATGGATTCCTTAGTAGAAGAATAGAGAGAATGGATACGTCAGATGGAAGACCAGGTATATGGTCTTATGGAGCTGCAGGACAGTGGTATAGGTTTTGACAGGTGGAGGACGAAGCATGGCTTCAGTCAATTTCAGGTAACTACTATGGTTTGCCTTACCAGGAGGATGATGAGTCATGACATCATTCTGTTGCTATATGTGGATGGTATGTTTTGCTAGCACGATTGTACATACAGGGTTTTGCTGAGCTAAGGGTAAGATTAGTTCAGTGGCATGTCAGGAGGAGTTTGGAGCAGCAAAATTCTTTGACATGGGAGACATGGAGATCACAGGTTGATTTTGTCTCAAGTGGGAGCTGATGTGAATCATGTGTTGGCAAGGTTCAGGGTGTAGATCCAGAGCACACTAAGGGCTAGACAGGTACAGTGTCTGAAATCACATGAGGTATGGTATAGACCTGAGTATTCCCATGCAGTGGGAGCTGTCAGAGAGTTAGGAGCCAATTCGGGGAAGTGAGTTCTCAGGTATTTGAGAGGGACCAACAGCAGGTATACATGCAGGGTCAGGACTTCACTACATGGATTTGTAGGTTCGGATATGGCCGGTACTCGGATGACAGGAGGTACATCACAGGTTGTGTGGTGGGTTGTCTTCAGGGTTGAGCTTGAAGAAGGATACAAACCAGGAAATAGATTAGACAGAGTATAGGTACAGGTACAGTGCAGCTGTTTATCTCCAAGTGGGAGATTGTTAGATTGTGGAGCTAAAAGCTTCACTGATGCAGACATGGAGAAGGCCATTGGAGGGGTTGCTGAAGGTTACTGAGCGTCAGAGCAACTGGCATCGGTCTGATCAGCCGACGTCGGCAAGATAATGAAGAGAAGCAACTGACGTCGGTCAGGGATCGGCTGGCGTCGGTCACCTCCAGGCAGACAGGGACCGACGTCAGTCACCTGTGTGGTTCGACTGTGAGCTAATTACGGGTAGTTAGCTAAACAACCAAGTGTTTGCATGATTAGAGCTATTTTTAGACTGAGAGCTGCGGATCTAATTATTGTAATTAGATGTCTAATTATTGTTTAGATGAGATCTATATAATAGACTCATGGTTGTATTGGAAAAGTGTTCTAGTTTGAGTTGAGCAAATTTTGTTCCTTCTGTGTGTGAGGTGAGCAAGGGTGTTCCTCCTAGTTCCACAGTACCAGGTGGGTGCTGGTTTTGGAGAGTCAGCAGGATTCTTCAGGTGTGTAGGATCTTGGTCACAGTTGCATGGCCTATATAGGAGATCTACATGGTAAGTAAGATCGTTGATCTACAGGTGTATGTGTGTGCAAGGTCAAGGTTCACAGGGGAGCAGAACTGTGTTTGATTTGCAGGTGTGCAGGATCATATAGACAACAACACAACAGGGAGCAGTATCAGGCAGGATCTACTTGGAGTACATGTGTGTACTCGGATAGAGCAAGAGAGGAAGGCAAGGGAGTTCCTTCCATAAGTATGGTTTGTTGAATTTCAGGTTGTTGTAGGTTCATGGGAGATCTACTTGAAGTACCTTGAGTACTTGTGGAGCACGTGGAGTGCTTGTGGAGTGCGTGGAGCACTTGTAGTGTGCGTGGAGCACAGGAGGTGAACACCAACTCTGTATTTGAGTTGGGTGTTGGGACCTAAGAGGGAGAGCTTTGGGGAGAAGAATTACTGTTCACTTGAGGTGTGGGAAACCTCTGTAAGGTGGTGGAGAAGAAGTGGCATCTTCTTTATTGTATTCTTTTCTGTATAAAGTGTTAATACAATTTGTGTATTGTCTCTCATATCATGTGTTACTCTAAATTCTAGTTACTTGGTGAATCTGGTTAATTTCCACATATTAAGTTGCTTAGTTTGGTAATCATATTGTGTTCTTTTGGTGGAGCAAGATCCTGACACCTTGATCATTTTCTTGTCTTTTTATTCTTTGAGAGGTGAGTTTTTATTGTCTTCTCTCCTTGTTTCTTGTATGGTTCTCACTTGCCAACAATAAAGAGACCTAGTAGAATAAAAGCCATCACTCAAACCAACCTCTTCTACTCTTCATTTATAGAGTACATCTCTAAGGTAGAAGACTCACCTCATCCATTAAGAAGCCCTAATTTTCCTCAAGTATTTACCAAAGGAGACATGTAATTTTCCACTTTTTTGGACAAAAATCTAGTTAACCTTCAACACTACCTTAACACCTCCCCTCACCATGCCCAAGTTTCAACTTCACCTTAGGATATTCCTTATGGCATGCCATACCACCTTATGAGGTCTGATCTTATCATCATGGTCACCACCTAACCTTTGACTACCCAGGCATCTTCATTTACTAATCCCTTTAATTCCATATCTAAAAAACAACCTATCCAACCAATTACTACCCTTACATATTCCACCCCTAGCAATGAATCCTCTACCTTTGGGATAAACTAACCATTAACCAATCACAGTCCACTTATTTCTAGAGTACCCACCATCAGCACTACCAAGATTCCCTCTATCAAACCCAACCCATTGGTTAATACCCCTTTACCAAGCTTATGAGTATCTATCCCTTCTACTTCGCCTCTTTCTAGCACAAAGGTCACCACCTACCTCTTGTTACCATCCCAACTATCATTCATGTAAAATCTATAGGAATCCCTCAACAGGTATCTATTTCACCCAATCTAGGATACATCACTAACCCTGAGGATATATACCCACTACCCAACCACCATCATCCACATACCCTATCCAAACTCTAGCATCAACATTATAATATTTGGTAGCCTCTCAACCACCAAATAATTACCAATATGTTTCCCAACCTCAACCACAATATCATCCTTACAATCCTTTTGGTGTACCACCTCAAACTAACCTAATGAAAATTCTCATGGATAAGATGACCAACCTTGAGTCATCTATTTCAATGGCTCATAACATCCTTTACTATGATCAGATTTTTAATGAACCTATTCATCCTTATATCCTCATCAAACCTTACCCTCTTTAATGGGAGCTTCCAAAATTTACTAAATTTCAAAGGAAGGAGGACCCCTAGCAACACTTTATGGATTTTAGACATGTATGATACATGATTGCTTATGTTTATTCCCTTCTCATCTAAACGTTTCCCATGTCCCTATCTAGCCTGACATTTGAATAATATAGTGCCATCATCGAGCATTTCATAGTTTCTTTCACCCAACTAGCACAAGTCTTCTTATATCACTTTTCCATTAACATTTCCAAAAAGGTCTCTATCACCGAACTCTATTCCATTAGGAACTTTGATGATGAGTCAATTGCTGATTTTATCATCCATTATAGAAGCTTGATTAATCAACTTTCATTTTCCTTACTTTAACCTGAACTTATAGAGATTTTTGCTTGATCATGTGCCAAATATATATATTCTACAATATGTGTCCAAATATTTATAACCTTTTATGAAGCTTTTACCATGGCACATAAGCTAGAAAATTGGGCCATAGATGAGGGAAAATTGAAGTTACAAATCAAGAACTCTACCTTCAAGACCAATGAAACCTCTTCCTATAAACTAGGAAATTAAACCAATATCAGAAATAGGAATAAGGGAATCATGAATGTTATTGTCTTTAAAACCATTCCTCCACCTAATGTCAACCAATAAAGCTCTTCCATTAACTCTAACCAAAACACAAGGAACCCAAACTAAAAAATAAAAAATAGTTCACTCTATTTGGAGAATATTATACCTTAGTTTTGGAGAAGCTACTAAAAGCTAACCTTATATAGCTTCTACCCATCAAACCTCCCCATTAGTTTGATTCTTCTCATCAAGCACCTACTTGGTACAAAAGAATGACCTTTTTATTTTTCATTATGTAATTATACATGATGTCAACTAATGTAACACTTTCAAAAATGTTGTTCAGAGTCTTATCAACAAGGGGGAACTTATGTTGGATAATCCCAATGTCCCTCAAAATCAAGCTCTTGACATCTTTTAGGAGCCTTTTACCAACTATGCCCCTGGTAAAACTGAGGACACATAAGCTAAATATTATCATGATGCTTACATGGTCAATATGGTCCTTAACATGCTTGTCAATGGGGAACCTATCATCCAACCTAACTATTTCTCTCCCACTTCACCTATCAAAGTGGTGGAGTCACCTTCCTTTCCTTTAGAAGCACAAACTAAGGAGGTTCCTTTTTCCTTAGATGCACTCATAGAGGATATAAAATCATCAAGTACCCATTTGAATATCCTACCCAAACAAATAACCATTCTTAACCCACCATCTCCACTAACCATGAATCAATCCACAACTATGGACATCATGCTCAGGGAAGCAACTTTTTAACAAACATCCCTCATGGAGTAGCCACCCAACCCAAACATACCTCCCTTGTTTGAGGAAATAGATAAGGCTATCAACCCTCCTCCTCAACCCATAGGTGTATCCTTGACACTGACTACCTAGGATATTAGACTAACAGACAAACCTTTTTATAAACTCATTTAAAAGTGATGTATGGTCACAAAACTAGACATGGATAAAGCCACTTTCCAGTAACACCTAGGGATCCCTTACATAAATAATATTGAACCTTATAGCATGATTTTAACTCACCAATCCATCATTTTTACACCACCTCTCAAAATAATTAGAACTTATATCAACCCCTCACCTTCTCAGTCAACCAAAACAACTGCATCTCCAGCCACCACATCATCAACCAAAGCTTTCAACACTCTTGATGCCTTCCCTACTCAAAGTTTGGTCCACCCATCCCTAAAAGTGGAATTGACCTTACCTAATCTTATACTAAGGCCTTGACCCAAACTAACCAAGGGGACAAAACCATTGAATATATGCATGACTAGGATTCTACCTACCTCTGCCTTACCCTCTATCTTAGGGCCTCACCCTTCCACTATGCCTAAAAATAAATCTCCTTTTAACATATGTCATCCACTATCATTGGTCACACCAAATAAATTATTGTTTGATGCATCAATCCTTTTTAGATTACCAAAATATAGACCATCAAACATGGATACTCTGACCACTAGCATACCCAAACCAAAACCATCATCTAGAAGCGCCACCTTACCCCAACCATCTCCCACTAGACATATTGCCACCAACACACCCATCTCACCAACCAAAACCATAATCTATAAACCTTTCCCACCTCTAATAGAATCTTATATGACCATCCTTCAAAGATTATTTTAGACATCTTGGCTCACATTACCTCTTATCTGACCTTTCAATCCTCTTGGTTTGAAGTTGGCCTAGTATAATGACCATCAAATTTGATCCTATCATAGGACACCTAGTCATGACATCGAGAATTAAAAACCTCTCCAAGCTATTATCCATTAAATCTATGATGAATATTATCTTTTACTAGCTAAACTTCCATCCATTCCTCTACCAATGCCTCAAAAACTAGTCGTTAATACATTCCTAATCCTCCACTCTCACCTCAGAGTGATGAAGAATCTATCCAACCTCCCATCACATATTTATTCTCTATCCATAACATTAATGTGGTCATATGATCACAACAAAAAGATAAAGGGAATACCAAAGTGTGCATTTTATGGACATACCCACCAACTCATCCTAAACCAAACTAGATCCAAACCTCTACATCTTTAGCTAAGCTGAAAGTTACCATTTTCATCACCTCTGAGGATAACCCCTTTGAATACATCAAAATGGTCATCCTTAAGTAACTTCACTAAACTTCAACTAAGATGAGCCTATTCGAGCTCATTTCCACCTCACCCTACCATCATGAATCTATGATCGAGGCTGTGCAAGTAATCAAGGTTAGACTAGGAGACTCCCCACCTATAGAGGCCTTCATAGGTGCCCTTCAACTCTCTACCCTTATTAAATTCAAAGGCTGAGAGATACCCTCTATCTAACCTAAATATCTATATCTTCATCTTTTTATTACTTCCCACATCAACTAAACCCACATCAAATAGGTTATGATTGATGGGGGAGTTGTCATCAACATCATCTCCTCCCATGCCTATGACCAACTCAAATTATTAAAAATTGTCATGTCCCAAGCTTCAACTATGCTTCTCTCCTTTAACAACACCATGACCACTACTTTTGGTATAGTTGTCCTCCACATTTAGCTTAGACCATGCATACTCCTGAAACTTTTCTATGTGGTCAAAGGTTAATATTTGTACAATATTTTATTAGGGATACCTTGGATTTGAGCTATGGGTTGTGTAACTTATAGCTTCCATCATTGTGTAAAATTTAATAATGAAGGTTATGTTGTTACCATAAAAGCTAACTCAAGCCCTTTTTCATCATGCACCATGACCTATCGACCTAATTATGTCCTCCTAACTCTAACCAAACCACCCCAAACATCCATCACTAAGCCCTCAACCATAAAAAATAAAGCCATTTATTCTCCTTCCATGAAGGCATATACAAATTCATCTATTCCCATAGACCAAATACCTACCACTAAACCCTTGGAATCTACCTTCCAATGCCTTACCCTTATAGAATATTATCTCCTTACCCTTGATGCTTTCCCTACTCCCCAAGAGTATGAGAAACTCAACCATCAACCGAGTTATGATCCTAACATTAGAGCCATTACCCCCTTGGGGCCTTTGAGATATCAAACCCACTTTATCTATGTGGGAATTGGAAATCCACTTAGTATTCCTTCCATCCCCTCTTCACTTTAACTATTCACCTCTACATCTCTTACTTAGATAACCTAGACTTGTCCAAAGTATACCTTCATAGGTGTGCCTAGAAAGGATTCAACTTTGGGTGATACAAGTAAAAACCACACGCATTGGTCTTGATTGAGACATAAGAGCCTCAAGATAAGTGTGGCCTTGGCTTCATTCTACCCAATAAGAAGAAATCCAAACAAACTACTACTCTCATTATTGAAGAAGAGTCCCCTTCCTCACCAATACCCCCTCTACCTGAGTGTGAGGATGAAAACATCATCCCACCTAATTTTTTTTTATCAACATGATTACCCTTGGCCCCCTAACTTATTAAAAGTATGGGGCACCCATATCTATCCATTTGATCCATCCTAAACTGGTGGGAGAGGACTCTCCTACCATTAACATAGTTAGTGTCAGGATGATGATTCTATTTTACCTACCTTGGTGCATTTAATTCCTCCATCCATAAATACTTACATCCCAAAACTTCAACCATGTAAAATTAATCCACTACAAATATTGACATAGGCACTTTGAGCAACCCTCATATGATCAAATTGGGCCAATCTTTCTCTCTTGAGGAACTATATGATTTCTCTACCTTCCTCTAAGACCACAAAATTGCATTATTTTGGTCATATGCCGACATGCCTAGTATTGAATCAGCCATTTCCATAGACAAAATTGTAACCAATCATGATGCCAAGCCTGTTAGACAAAAACATTGATGAATACATCTTCACATAGCCCTTCTTGTCAAAGAAGAGCTTCAATGCCTCCTCTCTATCAACTTTATTCAACCCATTGATTATCCCCAATGGGTTTTAAACATCATGCCTATCACAAAATCCATAGTGGGACTATGTATCTATGTGTACTTTCATGACCTCAAACTCACTTTCCCAAAGGATATATTTCCTCTACCTAGCATTGACCAAATTATTGATGTTATAGTAGGCTAGAAGATATTATCTTTCATGGATGATTTCTTAGGTTATAATCAAAATTTGATTGCCCCTAAATATCAGTATAAAAATGCCTTTATCACTTTATGAGGGACCTTCTATTATAGGGTCACACCCTTTAGTATTAAAAATGTTGGTACAACCTAACAACATGCTATGACCTACATCTTCCACATCCTTATCCACATAATCATCGAGGACTATGTGGATGACCTCCTTAAAAAATCCAAACTTTACAAGGACCACTTAGCCATTCTCAAGATTATCTTTGAGAGGCTTATCCATTATCATGTCTACTTAAATTCCAATAAATGTATTTTCAGGGTCTTGTCATGTAAAATTCTTAGCTTCATCATTTCCCTTCAAGAAATTGATATTGATCTAGCCAAAATCAAATCCATCCTCGAGATGTTCCCCTTGATCAATCTTAAGCAACTCCATAGTTTACAAGAGAAGCTCTAATCTATTCTCCACTTCATTTCTTAGCTGTTAGATCAGTGTCAACCCTTCCATCACCTCTTTAAAAAGGACATCTCTTTCAAATGGAATGTGGATTTTCAAAATTCCTTTGATGCACTCAAAGAGTACCTTTTATCTTCACCTATCCTCATACCTCCTAAGTATGACCAACCTTTCTACCTATATATCTCTACCATTAATCATTCCCTAAGGGCAATGATTGCCCATCAAGATGAACAACACAAAGAGAAATCTATATATTATATAATTCATACCCTTGTAGACTATGAAACTTAGTATACATATATCGAGAAACTTTTCTTGGCCCTAGTCTTTATGGCTACCAAACTTTGTCACTATCTTCTCAACCACCAAACCTTCATCATAACCAATACCAACCTACTCAAGTACCTGCAATCTAATCCATATGAAAACCAATGTGTGGCCAAGTTGATCATGCTTTTAACTAAGTTTGATGTCGAATTCCTATAGCAAAAGTTAATTAAAGGACAAGTCATTGCTGACTAGTTGGCTGATGTAACCCTACTAAGAAACCAACCTCCTCCTCTTGAATTTCTAAACAAGTCCATCACAAATATATCCCAATTGGATTTCACCAATCATGTAACAATGTTTTTTTATGGTTCCAAATGTCAATGTGGTGGTGGATCCGATATCATCCTTATTCCCCTTATCGGTGAATCACTTCCTTTATCTTTTAAAATTGAGTTTGAATGTACCAAAAATGTGTTAAAATATGAAGCCCTCATAATAGGTCTCCAAACCACATTATCTTTGTGAGTCATAACAATCAACATATTTGGTGACTTCCAACTTGTGGTCAATCAAGCCAACGACATCTACCAGTGTAAGAATGAGATTTTGCAACTATACAAATAGTTAGTTGTATAACTCTTGATATCCTTCAAACACTACCATATTCAAACCACCCCATGATCTACCAAAAAGTTTGTAGACACCATGACTTCTCTTACTTCTTAGATCCCATCAACACCATTAGACTCTAAGCTATCAATAATTATCCATCACCTCATTAAACCTTCCTAAATTAAGTCATACACTCTAACCATTTTTAGTGTGGAAGAGATCTTGCCTGACCTTTGATATCAACAAACCTTTGACTACCTTCAAATTGGCATAGTCCCCTCTAAAATTTCAAATAAAACCCATTGAGAATTTATTTAGATCACCTCTCATTATAACATTATGGGAAGAATCCTCTATAAGCATGGTCCTGATGGCCTCCTGTTCTATTGCATCCATATATTAGGAACTTCTCATGCTATCAAAGAAATGCATGATGGTATTTATGGGGGCCACATTAGTGGACTCATTATGGCTAAGCACATCTTCTACCTAGACTATTAAGGGCCTACCATTAACAAAGACTATTGTGATTATGCAAAAAAGTGTGTCAAGTGTCAACAACATCCTAATTTACATCACACACCCATCAGTGGTCTCCATGTTTCCAAAGAATTTAAACCCTTTTCATAATGGGGTCTAGACCTTATTTGTGATATTAACCCTCAATATTTATAGTGACATCACTCTATCATCGCTATAACCAAATATTTTACCAAATGGTTAGAGGCCATTCCTCTTATCTTGATAAAAGATAAAAAGATTGTTGAATTTATCACCCATCACATCATCTATCGCATAGGTGTTCCCTATAAGATCATCATCAATAATAGAAAATCCTTAAAAAAATACGTTTAGGGCGTTTGTGATGTATTTAGCATTAAACTTAGGTTTTCATCCCCTTATCACCCACAAGCAAACATATAAGTAGAAGCCTCTAACAAAACCCTTAACAACATGCTCACAAAAATAGTCAATGCCTAAGGTTAGTATTGGCACCTGCACATCCATTTCACCTTATGGGAATATCATACTAACATCCAAACCACTACAGGTGCTACACCTTTTTCTCTTGTATTTGGAGCTGACGTTGTATTTCTACTTGAAATCTAAATACCTTCTCTTCACATATCTTTTTGTGACCTTATTTTGAAAGATGATTATCATTATGAATGTTTAGCCTAACTTGAGCTACTTGATGAGCATCATTTGACTACTATTTCCCATCTCGGTATCTATCAATAACCAATCATGCATTCCTATTAAAAACACCTGAAAGTCTAAGAATTCAATATTGGAGATAATTTTTTCAAGGAAAATCAACATGTAACTAATATGTAGAAAAAAAAGGGGTAAATTTGCTTTCAATTATCTTAGACCCTATATTATAACCCATAAATATGGATCAGGAGCTTATCATTTGTTCTCTCTCAAAGGTGAACCTGATCCTGAGCCTCTCAATTCTTTGTATTTACATCCTTTCTATTGTTAAATAGGGATCACACTCATCATTTGTCTAAGTTAAGCTCATCACTTGCACCCACATTCATCTCCCTCTTTTTAGGGGAAACTAACTATGATTGAATCGTATGATTATCCATCACATTCATAGCCTAATATTGAACTATGGGTATCAAGGCTCTACCCATGGTATGACTTTCATGGTACTTTCTATCCCTCTTTAGGATAGATTCCAATGGTTGTTGTCACCAAAACCTCTTTTCACCTACTAAACCTTCTTATACCCTTAGCATTACCTCCATAAAGGTAACCCCTTAAGCACATTTAAGCAAGTATATGTCAATAAAAAATCAAAAAAACACAAAAGCAATATCAAAAAAGTCAAGATCACATCATGGGTCATTTTTAACATGCACAAACTACTCCTTTGAAGGACAAATATTGAAAACTCAGTCAAAATTAAAAAAATGTAAGGTGGAATTCTCTCGTAAAATACAACTATCAAAATCATTTGGACTAAGCATGTAAACTTAGACCACTCCCTTGAAGTACGAATGTGTGAGGTATTTGTCAAAGCTAACAATTTCTTGAAAGCTTACCACATCTATCAACTTCCCCAACCCTAAGTCAAATTCAAAAATATCAAAGACCCCTAAGCAAAATCAAATGTAATGAGAAAGCCATAATCGACTCTCATAAAATCAATAATCTTATAATACCACATCGTCTCTCCTTAGTAGACTTATCACATCAATCAGTCTACATTTTATGTATGAGCATAGACTTATTTGTACTACCTCTTTGGAATCCTATAGAAGAGGCATGCTAGTCTCATAAAAAGTTACAGTTTCACCCATTCTCCCTCCACATATCATATGCATGGGAATATGAGCTTACTTGACACAATGTGATCAAGATACTTGTTTATCAACCTAAACAACTAATACGAGGCATTTGAAAGGCTTATTTTCATTAATCCAATCCAATTTTGGGGATTTTTTGGTCCTTATCAATAAAAAGGCATCATGTTTCTTTTTTGTTATCTATTGTTAGTCCATGTAGACATACCTCTCATGATTCTTATCACTTTCCTAAACATTTAGTTTGTTATCCACTTACTTTATGTATTTTAATTACACATATTCCCATACTCATATTCTATCTCCATGATCATCTACAACATTCATCACATTCAAAGCATAAACATCGTGAACCATGTCCACAAACTACACCATCTCTCTACCTATGATCAAAACATAATGAAAACATATCATCAACATCATCCTATCCATCAACCATCATAACATCATATTACCATATATCTTGTCATAAATAACACTAATTACACTAGTCACCATCATAAACACAAACAGAGTCAATGATCAAACCATCATGAACCATAACATATACCAGTCTATCCATATACCATAAAATTAGCACAACTCATCTTATAACATCAATTGATGCCAAACACATCACATAACCATAAACAAATCCATTACATTATCATGTGACATGCATCCATCAATAATGTATCTTATCATATCTATGAACAAAATTAGAGAATCATAGTTATTTTTCTAGCATCACATGCCTAAGCTCCTAGGTCAAATATCTCATAAAGCATATACAAGAGGTCACAAATCATAAACCATATTACATGAACATCATGAATCATAAGTATACAACATATATATAATCATAATCCATACACCATATACATCAATTCCTCATAAATAATACATATAATAGTGTATCATCTCTCTCTAAAAATATATATACATCTCACTTCATCAACACATAGGCTGATATCAAAATAATATAGATCTATTAAAGCATATCTAAACATGGTCATGGGGAACTACTAACACTAGCCACATCTATACTTATACTTTCACCAATACCCGGTGGTGGTCCCTGTGAGACCCTGAACTGACCCACTATCTTCGAGTGGCTATCGACAACCCACTGGCTAAACTAGTTCTATACTCTACATATTGCATATCTTAGGGAAACTAATCTAACACCATCACCTCATAATACCAAATTTCCTCCATAGTGGATAGGTAACATACCCATGAAACTATCTTTGGTGGCCCTCCTACTACCACTACGACTATTCTGACCCTTTGTCTTAGTAGGTCCCTCTCCTACATGACTATCCTAAAGGATGCATGTACCTAATCCCTCTCACTTATAACAGTGGCATGCTAACCATACAATAAAACAATCTACCCATATAATGTGGCCACTAATCCTTGTAATACCTATACATATGCTTAGGCTTTATCCAGTGCTTCCCTTACCTATATATCATGGCCTGTGAAATGTATAACCATTGACATCATGCCCCCATCATCCCCACCAACATATATACTTGTATATATCAGTTGGTACCAATACATGTAACCCTCTACATACCCAACATCATTCATTAGGGCCCTAATAGAAAGCTCCTCAAAACTACCATCCAAAACAATCAGAGTAGGCTAGGGCATTTGCAATAAAACCTCTAAATCCTCCATCATATACTAGGGAAATTGACCTAGGACACCCTATATCAAGCCAAACTATGGATTCACCCTTTCAAATCAAATTAACTCAACCTCACTCTCTCATCTACCCACTATCCACCTATAACTCTAAAGGGCAAGGGTCTACCTCCTATAACTTGGCCATATTGAAAACTATATATATGGCTTCTAGATGATGTTTCTATTTAATAACGCACTTAGTGCACCCTAAACCACTCAACATCATGGGCACCACCTCCTGCACCTAATGTAGCCAAATCATCCCTCCATCTCATAAAACCAATGGTGAACTTGATCTACATGTACCCTACCCATGACAATCCCAAGGGTCTTAAAACTTGAATAGACTCATAGTCCCAACAATAAATAACTATTTCAACATTAATTTTGTACCTCTTGTGGTGACTAAACCACCATATCTCTTTGTAGACCTATACAATCAAAACTAAGACCCAACAAAACATAGTCTTACTAAGTATTAACTCCACCAATACACTCAATTACACACAAAAAATATCTTGTTACTCAAATCTAAGATCCTAAAGCACATCACCATAATCATGAGAATCATCATGAGTATCGTCTCCTTTATATCTCTCTCATACAACATTGAGTAGCTAAATTCCCTAGCATGTTATTAGACCTAATTGCTATCATCCTCATATAAATACTCAATAAAACCATCTTGTTACTCTTGTTTGATCTAATATATCATGTTGTCATGCAGTGAGAGTTGAGTGATCTTATGTACATATTTAGGGATAATAGCCATCTCCCTAGTCAAAAGTAAGAAGGTGTTTGTGGTAGGATTCCATCTCTTAATAAGTGTTATGACTATGGATTCATCTCTAAACACATGTGAGTAATGCCTAAATACCCATAGCCCTACCTCTTTCATATACACCTAGTCCTCTATGGTCATCCCCTCATGAATCTTGAGGAAGATACAAGACATAAAGTCATGCACTTGAATATACTTCTTAGCCTACATCATATCAAACACTTGGCTCAGTTACTAACATTGGTCTCATCTAGCCTAGTTTATTGACACCTAACCCATTCCCCTATCACTCCCACCTATCTATCCCATGATAGATACATTACCCCCTGGTAACCTAAATTAACCATAACCCTAACCCATTACCCTTACCCTTAAGCTAAACCATTACCCTAAAAAATTATGTAGAATGATTACGCATAACCCTAAAACCTAGCCTATCCTTCCCAACCACCGACTGTCATGATGACCATCGATGGTTAGAGACCCCTATTTGTTATGGTGTCCACTATAAATCATTAGACTTGACCATCGATGATCATTTTAGGTGTTCTATGGTTGGAATTCCCAAACCCTCATAACCACAAAAAATACCAAAACATATAAAAAACCTACCTAAGCACTTAAATCACTATGTACCCACCCCAAATTACCTTCCACACCTCTCTATTTCTAATTTTACTCACACATTTTCCCCCAAACCCTCAACATCCTACACAGGGTATGACAAACCCAAAACATTCCCAATAATAGCCTAGCCTACCTATCTAAATAGTAACACAAATAATGATAACCTATTTACCAAATTCAAGGTTCCCCTTACCTTGTTCCTCGACCTCCAATATGGTTAGAGCCTATGAATAACTATTTGACCATGTCTACATGATCCTTACATCTCAAGCCAATGCAATTAATCGATGTGCCTGTGGCCAATAGGTAACAACCACTTTAGCAATCACCTTCCCTTTTATATGCCAAAATTACTATAGCCCATAGTCAAACTCACCCAAGTTGTAAATGGTAAAAGTATCTATTTTTCTTTTTTTACTTTTGACATTGTGGATTTTTAAGGTTTCCCCTAATTTTTTATGGTTAGGGTGATCATCGATAATCACCTTTTAGGGACCCTAATTATCGATATTCAAGAAGGCCCATTTTCCATTACCACCTAAACACTACCCATTATTTGAATAAATATGCAAATTTTTGCCTACTTTTGGAGATTCCCTTCACCCACCCACCTTATCACCTCACTGTTTATCTATATTGGCCCATTTAGTGCACAATTTTGTGAGACTTTTATCTGATCCTTTAATCATAATGACAAAATTACCATGTCAACCCTTTTTTCACCACCTCATATATACCTGACCCATTTGTGTCTCATTGAGAGCACTTCCTACCTTAGATACCCATGACACATGACCCATTTATGTTCTCCCTAGGAGTACTTCCTACCTTGGATACCCACCAAAACATAGAATTCACCTCAGAGACTTGAATTTATTAGTGTTCCCAACCACCATGCCTACAGATATTCACATGGTTCACTTGTCACTTTTCCTTCTTAGCATCAACCATTAGTTTTACAAATGTTATAAATTTTAGTCTTTGCATGATCTTGGGTATCACAATTTTTGGTCACACTTTATAAGTAAGTTTAAATTTCCAATTCCCAACCTCATGTCACCACTTTATGACTAACCATATACCACTTATCAAACCCATACCCATTTTAGCTTCACCTCATCAGCTCTTGATTTGAGGGGGAACACTTCATCTTACTCTTAGGGAAACCAGATCCTTGAACCATACTCCTTTTTTTTGTAACTCGTTCACACCAAATATACAACAAAAAGGGTAAAATTTAGAAATTAAAAATATGCAAAACTGTAATTATAAATGTCAAAAATCCCCCTACACATATTGAGGATGTTCTTAGGACCAATCTATACAAGTTTGGTTTAACCAAGCTCATCTAGAGTCAATTTCACAAAT
Source organism: Torreya grandis (assembly GCA_037957365.1). Classification (NCBI taxonomy): domain Eukaryota; kingdom Viridiplantae; phylum Streptophyta; class Pinopsida; order Cupressales; family Taxaceae; genus Torreya; species Torreya grandis. The sequence goes on along the minus strand of JARHVA010002701.1, from coordinate 1,191,987 downwards.
TGACTCAACCTGGAATTCAAGACCTCTTTCCTTTGGAACCTAACCATTCACAATCACCATGGGAAACCCTGACCATCAATGTTCAGGGTCCAACTCCTTAATAAATAACATGTAACCACCCATTTTGATTTTTTTAATATAACTTGTCTAATTTTGATTATGAGCCTTTACATAGATGTATTATATTTAGATGGCCTACTTATACCTTCACTTCTACCTCTTGTTTGTGCTTATAAGAGAGAGAGGCCTGAGAGGTCAAATCCATATGTAATAAATATCAAGAGTTTAGGGATTCAATATTTTTAGTTTTTAGGTCAATCAACATCATCATCATCATTATCAACCATCTTCTTGAGAGCCAACTTATCATCACCTCTCAACTAAGCTTTTAGGTACCATTACACTATTATAATCAATTCAGATTCCACCAATAAACTAACTACTTCAACCACTCACCTAATTGACTTATGGTAAGATAATTACTCGTTTGTAAATATTCACATTCTTTATTTCCATTTTGCAATTAGTCTAGTCATTGCTCATCTCCTAAAATCCATCTTTTAGATTTTGTCATTCAATAATTTATCAACCCAAAAATTACATAGTAACTATTGATGGCTTACACAACCACTAATAATATACTTAAGTATTGATGGTCATACCAACCACTGATATTCACCTTAACTACTAATGGTCACCCCAACCATCAATAATCATTTATGGTAGTAAAAGCTAAGAAGTTGTTTTCACCCATCTACCTAATTTTTTTATATTCCTAACCATTCATAGACCCCTTTCTTATTTTTTAAAGTATACCCTGATCCTCTATCACTATTATTAATTAGTTTATCAATAATTTTATCCTTTATATTCTATTTTCTTAGCAAGCATTCTTGTGTTCAATTTTAGATCTTTTTATCATTGATGTAAGTACCTTCTTTTGACTTTTGTGAATTTGATTGTTTGAAAAGTGTGGATGGATACCCCCTAAGGAAGTTATCACTTTCAAGATCTAGATATCACTAAGAAATCCACCCAACTATCTATTTAAAAAACATGTTTTCTCTAATACTTTCTTATCTATAGGTCTTCCTTCCAATCCAAAGAGGAGATCTCACAATCATTTAGATTCAATGCATGCACAAATAAATAATTTTTTCAACCACATCATATTGAGTTTATTTTCTCTCTTCCCTAGAAATTAATGTTAAAATTTACATGAAACACCTTGAATTCCTTCTCTATATATATCATATTGATCTCCATCATTGAATGCATGCCTCAATCTAAGGTCTTGAGAGGTTTGATTGAGTTATCATTATTGATGAGGTGATGATTCTTCTTGGTTTTTCCCTTTATGACTCTCATAATTGGATTATTAAGGTTTAATTATAAGACCTTAAATATGAATTTTCTATCAACTATTATTTTTGGAGGCATTTACGCCCTTAAACATAGTGAAACCAATGTTCATGATGGCTAGTATAAGTACAACTGAAGATTTAACTTCATGAGGGTCTTTTGGAGACTTTTGTGCTTGATGATGAATTCCATGATGGATTTGGGAATAAAAGGACACATGAAATATTCTAAGGGACCAACCAACACTTTAAACAACATAGCCCTTTCCCATCAAGTGTACCAAAATTTTGTAACTTAATAAATTTAGTCCATGCTCTAAAAATGAAAGAAGAATTCAAGTTTTATTTCTATTGACACTCCCACACATGTGATAAATTGGAGTGGGTAATGGAGTAATTCAATGATATCCTTGTCAACATACAACAATCATTGATTTACAGAAAGACTCCAAAAGTGGACCAAAACCATTGCAATCTTCAAACCCTACATAGATGGATAGGCTCATGAGAGTGAATAGATCATTATTCATTATCAATAGAGCATAAGGGATATATTTATAAAAACATTCCATGGATGATATATTCAAGGGACATCCTTTCTTTCCCAATGATTTGAGGTCCTGAACTTTTATCTTCTGTCCAAACTAACTGAAAACCTAAAGTGTTGCACAAGCTAGCCAAGGAGAGTAATGGGAGAATAGGGTAGGTTTTTTGAAATATTAGGTATCTATAACTCCTTTAAATATTTGATTTGTAATTGAGGGTATATATACTACCATGGGAGAATCTAAAAGAAAACTCTTGTAAATAGACATGTACAAAGCTAGTGAAAACACCTGATTTTGGTTTGAAACTACCACATTTACTTTGAATGTTGATAAAATATGGATGTAAGGTGATCCTATAGTTGGAACACACATGTACAGACTTATCATGGAATTTAAAACATTTTATCTTCCCTCCAACAAGTCATCTCACTCAAAAAATCACCTTTTAAATGTCATATAAGGGTAAGAAAATACATAAAGTTAAGATGCACATTATAATTTAGATTTTCTCCTTTTTGGGGAGTGGTATGGATTATAAGAGGAGGGAACTTGACATTAAAATCATATGACATGATTGATATGACCTTTATACCACTCAAACCCCTTGGGCCTCTTAACCAACCTTAACAAATGGCTAGGATAACATTAGGTTTCAAGTGACATTCACCTTACAATTTTCAAATAAACCTTAAATATTGCTAACAAGGGATAATAATTTCCACTTTAAGGATATATAAAAGTATTATAATACTATAAAACTTATGACAAGGTCAATTTTTGAATATAGGGTTGATGATTTTGACCTGAGGATCAAATTGGTCAACATTTTTGGTGACTCCTATGGTTGACCATCCTGTTGGTCAAGAGAACCTAGTGGCTCAAGTATGACTCATGACATGGAGGACCAAAATAATTGACCAATCAATTGATTTAGTAATCAAGGACACATCTTGGACTATAACAACAATAAGACACACAAATACAAGAAAAGAAATAACACCTAGATCTAAGAAACACACCTAACACCTAAGAATAAAAAAGGTAAGAAACTAAATAAAACTACCTATAAACCTATGTGATACACTTATTGGAATCAAGACAAACAACCTAAGGAATTATTATAGGCAACTAACCTCAATGGATCTTCTCCCTCTTGGATGAAATGGGAAGTCTCTTTGGAATTTCCTCCCATAAGGTAGGAAATTGTAGTCATATAAAATGTCTAAATTGGTAACTTGAGTGTGGCTTGTGACACCTAATCCATAGGTCCTTCATGCATGCTATTGTGATCCTTCTAGACACTTTTTTGCTCATAACTAGCCATCCATAAAATTCCAAATAGTCATTGTAACTCATCCAAACTCTATTTCCCAAACCAATTATATCCCTCCAAGTCTCGATCGTATATGATAAGAGTTTCATACCTGGACAAATGGACTAAACCCTATGGTGTCCTAGTTTTAACAATCCTATCCATTTGCATTCTGATCCCAAATGACTATTTTCATCTTATTCTTATCCTTCATCATATCAGCCTAATGTGAATGCATCTAACCCATGATCAATATTTCCCTATAAAAGTCCATCCAAAGGTTATTTACAAATAAAAGTGACAAATATTAGAAAGCAAACAAGAATAAAAAAAAACAACCAAGATAAAATTTCCTATTCTCTACATACAATCACCTAACGTAGCTACAAAAATATTAAAACTCTCACACCAGTCCCTAAAAACCTCAAGCACTCTTAGTTTGATATTTTTGCATCCACATCACTCTATTGCATAAAACAAATTAAGTGGGAGAACTACATATGGCTTGATCCCTCTTCAGAGCATTGGTATGTAGGTAGTGTTCCCACACAAGGGGTGTGGATACACATCTAGTGCATCTTACATACACTAACTCCCCCTCTTTCTCAAGTTTTATGAAACACAATGAAGGTATAGGGTTTTAAGATTGAATCAGATATATAAGGAGTTATGTTGACATTCAAGACTCAATATTTCATAAGCAAGTTGACACAATAATAAATTAAAAAAACCAAAAAAATTTGGTCTTTTTGAGAAGTCTGAACAATAGCGTCAGAAGAGGACAGCAATGCTAGATCTTAGGGTGTCTTATTTTTGACAGTCCTATCTTTTCACAAAATGAAACCTAGATTTTGATTTGTGACACTATCCCAATTTTGTACAGGTAGTTTTACATCCTACAATAAATTTTTTAACCTATTTTAAGATAAGTTATATTTATCCTAATTTATTACTATTTTTAGAAAGCTTAAAAAGATAGAAAATATGCAAATCAAGACTGTAATTATTGCAATATTATTTACTAAATTATTAATTCAAACCCTTAACTAAAATAGGAATAAAATTCCATTATTCTCAAACAAATTATATCATTTGGTGAAACCAACTTACTTTGTTTGTGTACAAAACCCTAGAAACCCTAGTCAAAATTTTCATTTAATTTTTCTAGCATTTTTTTGATTTTTCATGAATATTTAAATCAGAATTCTACATTTAATTTTTAAAATTTACCATAGTAATTTAAAAAATAATTTTAATAAATCCTTAGTTGCCTATACTAGGTCCTGATATTTTTCTAGTATATTTTTGATATTTTTCTGCATATTTAAATCAAAAATTCACATTTAGTTTTTAAATTTACCTTAGTAAATTTAAAAATAATTTTAGTCAAACCCTAGTTGCCTCTATTAGGTCCTAGTATTTTTTCCAATTTTTTTTTTAATTTTTTCCTACATATTTAAATTATAAATTACATTTCATTTTTAAAATTTAGCATAGTAATTTTAAAAATCATTTCTTTCAAATCCTAGTTGAACTTACTAGGTCCCTTTACTTCTTAAGGTATCACCTTACATGTTTGTGAGCTTCATATCCTTTTTATGCATATTCCAATTTACTATTTTTAGGGATTTACATTTCCTTTATTTAGTACTTTGCTTTCACCACATTTCTTTATAAAAAATTATTGAAAAAAATTCAATCCATTTTCAATTTGTTTTCCTACTTTAACAATGGCCCAATATAACAATTTTAATGAAATTGATAAGAGGGAAATTTAAGACCTTTTAACTAAACATCCTGATATGGAAAATAATATGCTTAAAATATTATAAGAATAATTAAAGAATAATAATGGTCAATCTTCTCAAAGCATAGAGCAACTAGTTACACATGACACAATAGGGGTAACTATGTCTCAACAACCCCCTATAGCAGCCCAACCTTCCTATGAGGCACCACTAGTTATAACTAATATATCTTTGTCTCCTAGTGTGGTTTCCCTTATGCAAGAGATAAAATATCTTCAATCCAAGGTGATACATCTTGAGTAAGGTGCCTATAGACCTACACTAGACTTGGATTCTTTTGATCTACTTCATACACCATTGGTACGTCATATTGATTCTATACCCTTGCCACTAAGTTTTGTTCAACCCAAGTTCACTCTATATGATGGTAAGGGTGATCCAAAGACATATTTGAGAGTTTTTCATGTAGCATGTTTGGATTATGTGCCGAATGAATGGTTACTAACCAATATATTTCCATGGAGTCTAAAGGTTTATGCTTTATAATGGTTCTATATTCTACCAAATCAGTTGATCAATGCATTCAATCCTTTAGTTGACATGTTCCTAGCTCATTTTAGCATCAATATAGGTTACAAGGTTTCTTATGCACAAGTTTAACAATAGAAACAAAGGTTAAATGAACATCTCAAAGATTATGTTCTTATATATAAGACTATCTTGGATAAAATGACTAGCCCTATGGTCTATCAAGAATTATAGGATCTCTTTAAATAGAGTCTTCTACCTATTTTACATGAGTTAATAATGTTCAAAAGGTTCTCTTCCTTCACTAAGTTATGTCATACACAAAAGGAAAGGGAAGCTCAAGTAATTTCAATGGGAAAACTCAAGTACACAAGCATATTAAAAACAACAAAAAAGAGTAATATTAAATTCCCATACAAAGTAAAGGTTAATGATAGCAAAACCCAAAATCAACCTACAGTTAATGCAACTTTAGAGCCCCCTCAATGAGTGGTTTTATCGACACCTCCTTAGTGAACCTTTACCAATCTACCAGTATCTCGAACCAGAGTCTTACAGTAGTTATTGGAATGTAATATCATATCTCTCCCTCCTATTTAGGAAGTTGACAAAACAAATCCTCTTCCATGAGGATATGATTATAATGAATTTTGTGATTTTCATAATGAACTAGGCCACACAATAAATAGATGCATCTATTTGAAACACAAGATATAAGACTTGATGGATGGCAACATTATTGATCTTGGCACTCTAGTTGAGCCTCCTTAGGTAATGTAAATGCAAGATAAGGATTTAATTTTTTTTATAAAATCCTTTCCCACAACATTCTAAATAAGAGATAGGGGATACATTAGGTGTTCATCATGTATATCATGCACACCTTCCACTAGCTACATATTAGGCACCTTCAGTTCAAACACATCCTTTGAACAACATGATTGGTGTGTATAATTCTATAGTTCTAGATAGACCTTCTATCTCCTTCTCAAAGCAAGAGATAGTTGAGAATGATTTAGATTACCATATACTCTTTATAAAATCTTACATTTATCATTATCCCATTGATAGTGTTCTCATAAAAATTGGATCTAGTGTGAATATATGCACTATGACATTACTGCAACATTTGAGATATTCAGAGTAGGATATTACCCTGATGGACATATTTATTAGTATATTCAATGGGAATATATGGAATTAATTTGGTGAGATTGTAATTCCTCTACAGGTTGGTCCAATACATGTGGCGACACCATTTACTATTGTTCCCAATACATGAGTCTTTGATATGTTGCTTGGTCAACCATGGATTTAAAAACTTTGAGTAATACCTTCTATAGTTCACATATGCAATAAATTCATTCACATTAATACATTTCTTATAATTGGTGGAGTTTTTTATGAGTTACTACTCCCCACTTCAGAGCCATCTCGTACTTTATAGTTACTAGCTTTAGCTTTTCCACCAGTTACAATTCTTCCTCCAATTCATATTTAGCCATATTCAAGGCCTTTATCTCCATCATATAGAGTTCATACACCTCTATAGAGGCCTCTTTTAGAGTAACGATAGTTTCAAGACTCTAGATAGTTTATAGCTACAGTGTCCACACCCAGGGTAGTATCATTGAGGTCTCATGCCTCTACACATAGATCATATATTTAGAGATCTTCTCCTACCATGATATGGGTCCCTAAGAGCCCTATAATTGCATATAATTCTTATAGTTATAGGGGAAACCCATAGTCAGTTTCCACTACAAGGATTTCAAAGAATTTACAAAATACATAACTTTCAAAGCCATAATCTCAACCTTTCCATCAGACTTCATGATCATGCATGATCCCTCTCCTTGATACAGGACACCATGATAAGGATTTCTTATTAGCTTATTTATACATAGTTTCTTTTAAATTTCTTGTACATAATCTCATAGATTTACTTGTACATAATCTCCTTATGATTGATTGTACATAGATTATTTCAAAAATACAAAAAATAATATTAAATTTTAAAATACTAAAAATAATAAAAAAATTAAAAATATAAAAACATTCAAATAAACTCAAACTATCAAAAAGAATTCAATTATATGCATCATCCATGCTTTACATTTCTACTACCATGCAAGACTTACATTTTATATTCTATGCTAATGTTTGTCAATTTATCTACACTATCATGCTTCAATTAATCTTTTTTGAATGTGTTTAGTGACATCTAGATCCATGATTAATTCACTCTACCCATTAAGGGGGCATCCTACTTCTACATTAAAGACATACATCAATATATCTACCCATAGGGGGCATATTCTACATGACTACACCATCCACATTATGTCATTCCTACACCACACTCTAGTTATCATGATGATGTACATTACTTACTAGCTTACATAAATTATTGTATCAACATTCACTAGTATATAACACTTGTGTATTTCTTAGTATATACCTCATCTTGTACTCCATGTCTTGATTACTTTCAATTATTTATTTTATTAGTTACATGCAATTTTTAATGCCCATCATTTACATGCCTTCATTTCTTACTTCGCATAGCTAGATATGATTGCATTTCTTAGTTCTTATTTTATCTCTTATGTGTGCCTTAGAAAATTTACCAATGTCCTTTACTTATATTCTTTTTTGTTCCTTAGGACATTTACCAATGTCCTTTGCTTGTACTCTTTTATGTGATTGTGGCCCTCATACTAACCTTACTTATTTATAATTGTATGTGTATGTGGAATTTGAACATGCTTTGTATGCTTGATTTCTAATTTGAGTGACATGTGCCCATGTCCCTTGTTTTCCTAGCCCCTTAGCCACTCTTGTATGATTTTTTCTTCTTGTCTTCTATACTTGTTTCTTGTTCGCTTCTCCCTATTTGAAATGCCATGATCCATACCATGCATTATCTTATTTTTTAGATGCCATGATGGACATCATGCTCCATTCATCCTTGACAACTAACAACTAACAATTAATAACTAACATTTATAGTTTCAATTCAATATATTGCACATGCTATTACATTGTTACATCTATCTAGGTATACACCTATTGATCTAACAATCTTAAATAAAAATTATGCTATATCTTGAGACATATTTTTTATTATCATTGCTACATCATGTATGTCATAGCATAACACACTTGCAGGGCTCTTTCTTCTGAGGGAAATCATTAAAAGGTTTTCATTCCTACCTTTGGAAGAGGGGGAAACAAATAGGGGTTTTATCACATAGTTCAGAGCCTCTACTAGTCAAAAATAATTTTTAGAACACTCAGCACAATAATTAGACATTAAACTAGGTAGAATAGATCAAAAAAATAGTGATGATTATAGAACAATAATTAGAATCAACAAAGGACAAGAACACCAGACTTGGATAATAGTGCTAGATACCAATGTGTCTTATTTTTTATGTTCCTACCCAAATAACAAAAAACCTAGATTTTCTAGAAACATACAAAAAGGTAAATTCAGTTATAGTTTTGTCACCTATAGTTCAGATCAGATTTAGTAGTTTTAGTATAATTTTCCTCAAAGAATCCAGATAAAGGGGGAATCATGCACGACATGATGTCTCTTTATTATAGTTTTATATAGGGTAGTTGGTATAACTTCTACATCAAAATCCATGTTATAGACACTAGCGATTGAGGGTAATCTGCATGGCACATTGGCTTTATTTTCTTTCCAAGTTTAGTACATTACCCAAGTATTCTCAAAATTTACATGCCTTATCCCATTTAAAGGTGGTTGACATCATTCTTGAGTGGCTTCCATATAAGCCTAGTTCCTATTTTTGAAATGGATTTCATAAAATCCTAATATCCACCTCTCAAAGTGGCCAAGATTTGCCTAGTTTCTAGTACACATTTGGCTAACCATACCACCTTGTTAGATTTTAGAGCATTTTAGGGTTTCAATAGCCATCTCATATGACACACATTCATACCGATATCAATTCATAACTTCACTTAGTGGGAAATGATGGAGCCAAAGGACTAGCTAGCCTTTGTATTCTTGAGCCACCTACTTAGAGGGATTGGACACGAAGTCCAAGCATTAATTAACACACACATGATCACATAGCTTCACATAGTGGGCAATGATGGAGCTAAAGGGATAACCTTTATATTTTTGATAAACTCTTAGGGAATTAAGTACTCATCTACATTCATGATATTACTCTTGGTTCAACACATACCCAACACACTTAACACCACTCAGCATCACAATAGGTTTTGTATTGGTTCACATACCCAGTGAGGAATATTCAATCCTTTCTCTTCTTTTCGCTTTTACCCAGAATTTGTACATTATTATTTTAGACATAGCATGTCTAGTAAGAACTAATATACTCTTTATTTTATCTTTTATATTTACACTTCATGACCTATTATCTTTATGCACACTCAAAATCATAGAGTTTCATGGGTTTCACCCTTATAGGTAAGTTTAGGTACACTTTCTATTTTTCCTTTAACTTGGTTATTTTCTTTGTTGCATCACTAGAATAAAGGGGGAGAAAATGTATTAAAATTTCCAAATTGGTAGCTTGAGTGTGGATTATGACACCCAATCCATAGGTCCTTCTTACATGCTCTAGTGACCCTTTTAGACACATTTTTGCTCATAACTAGTCATTTATAGACTTACAGACAGTCATTCTAGCTCAGTTAGACACTATTTCCTAGGCCAATTATATCCTCAAGGTTTCAAGCCTATAGAATAGGAGCATCATACTTGGACAATAATGATGGATCCTACGGTGTCCCATTTTTGGCACTCTTGTCTAATTGTATTTTAAGCCCAAATGACCATTTTCATAGATTCTTATCCTTCATCATGTCAGCTTAGCATGAATAAATCTAACCCATAATCAATAATTCCCTATAAAATTCCATCCAAAGGTCATTTACAAAGAGAGGTGACAAATCCTACAAATCAAACAAGAATACAAACAAACTACTAAGGGAAAACTCTCCTATTCTTTGCATACAGTCACCCAACATAGCTACAAATATATTAAAACCCTCACACCAGTCCTTAACCACCTCAAGAAATCTCAGTTTGGCATTTTTGCATCTACATCACACTAAAGCACAAAGCACATTAAGTGGGAGAACTACATATGACTTGATGCCTCTTTGGAGTATTGGTATGTAGGTATTGTGCCCACATAAGGGGTGTGGATACACGTCCAACGCATCTTACACACACTAATCACTCCCTCTCTTTCTCAATTTTTATCAAACATAATAAAGGTCTAGGGTTTCAAGATTGAATCAAATCTATAAGAAGTTATATTGACATTCAAGACACGAGATTTCATGGGTAGGCTCAAACGAGAATAATAGAAAGAAACCAAAAAATTCAGGTCTCTATGAGTAGTTTAGACAATAATGCTGGAAGAGGAAAATAATGTCAGACCCTAAGGTGTCCTATTTTTGGTGGTCCTATCCTTTTACACAATAAAATTGATATTTTTATTTGTGACACTGTCCCAATTTTGTATAGCCAATTTTAGACCCTATAATAGCTATTTCAACCTATTTTAAGCTAAGTTATATTTCTCCTAATTTATTACTATTTTTTAAAAACTAAAAAAGACAAATAAAATATACAAATTGGGACTATAATTATTGAAATATTATTTATTGATTTATTAATTTAGACCCTTAATTAAAATATGAATAAAACTCCATTATTCCTAAAAATTTTAAATCAAAAATGATGTTAATCAAGTAGTTTTATGAATGGAAAACTTGGTAGACCAATCTTCCTATTGACCAGCTCACATATGATGCTCTCAAGTTACATATTAGTTTCAAATATATGTACAATTAACACATACTCAATTTATGCATCAAAGTTTATCTCCTATTGATCTTGATTGATTTTAACCTCTTGAAGAGAGTTAGTATACTTTTGAACTTGATCATGTTGGTTATCTCCTAACTCCACAAGAGTAGGTACCATTAGGCCTTCATCTTGAAGTATATAATCAAAATCATCCTTAAAGACTTTAGGTTGTACTACAATTTCATCTTCATGCTTCCTTCTTGGCTCAAAAAACCCTTCTAGCTATATACTCATCATCTTGACATTTCTAAGATCTTCAAATAGATGACTACTTACTACAAATATACCAATTCCCTCTTCTTCATGTTGTTCAAGCTTCACATATTGCTCATCATAGAAAGGGATAGCTACAACTAGATTAAGAGGTTGGTAGCCATGTTTAAGGAATTCAAATAAATCATCTTCTAATGGAGCAACTTCTTGAGATGGAATTCTTATGGAGTTTCCTTACTCTTTCCTAATGAACTTATCTTCTACAATCTAAACTAAGTCATCATAGGCCTCTAGAAGAAAGTAACTTGAGCCTATGATCCCAAAAAAGACTTGAAATTTATCTCATTTTTCTTGATCATCTAGTTTTTATTCTTGTTCAACCATATTTTGCTTTTGTTTCTCTTCAAACTTATCCTCCTGACATTCTTGAAAACCGAATGGCTTTCCTCCTTACTAAAGGGTGTCCTAGGAACAAGTTCATCTTAAATTTCTAACAAGTCCTAATCATAAAATTTCACCTAAAAATTATTTTAATTTTTTACCTCTTCAAGGAGTGCCATAAGATATTATTGGAGTGACTCCAAGAGAGATGAGATATATGCCACATTTGCCTCATTTATTTGTTTGTCCTCAACACTCAACACCTTCTCCTTCTTCTACACATTGTTTTGGATGGATCTTCATGAAGTAAATGAATTATATTATTAAAAAAGGAGGATGTGGATTGAATGAAATTAGAATTATTTTATATCTCTTCACTCTTTTGTAATTACAACACTTGGTTCCAAGATGGAAACTTAGGTCTAGGAGTTCTTTGTGTTGAGTGTACTAATATTTATGGCATAAATAGAGGAATGTACAACTGAGATGACATTATACTTATAGTTTCTACTATATGATATGAGTATTTATCTATATCCTCAAGTTGTTTAGTAAGGGAGGTTTTAAAACTAAGCCTTGACTAATCATGATGACTAGTTTTATTGACATAAACGCTTTTCTCCTCTTGTGCTCTCTTTTGGATAGAATTCCATGATGGAAAGGTTGAGAGTGGTTGGGAGGAAATTTTAGGACTTTAAAACTCAATTTATGGGATATTTTGAGGGGTTATGGGAAGCTCATTATAGAATTGGCATGGGATGGAGGGGGGAAGATAAGGTGGATGATGATGATAAGTCTACTTCCCTTCATGCACTATCAACCTATCTTAAATTTTGGAGATTAGACCCTCTATGTTCAATTTATCATTATTACTTATAGAATAACCCTACCTCATGAAAGACATACACTCTTATTTTACCTAATGTAATGAAGTTATATTTCCTTTAATGACATGTTTTGGGATCTTTTTCCCATACCCCTTCAATGTGTCAATAGTTATCATGTCTCTCATTATATAATAGGGTTTGTTTAAGGCCAAATATGGAATGGCTTGGGGTATGAGTGGGGTTGTAAAAAATTTCATTTTTCTATCATGACTGATCAGATGAGTGATTAGACTGCCAAGGGAATTGATGGGGCTCATAGTAGAACTTACAATCCTCGTAAGAGAGAAACTCAACATGGGACTCATAAGGGTGAGTATAAAGCTAATAAAGGTCAGGATAAGATGGGTAGAGATCATGATGGATTTGGAAAGGGTCATAGGCCTACTCATAAGAGAGTGAAAAACATGATTATATCTCATATACCTCCATAGTTTATCATTAAAAACATGAGAAATAATGAAATTGTGGATAATATCTCATCTTACCCTAGAAGTGAAGGCTTGTCATGAACTTCACTATAACTCTTGACTATAAATGTTACCAATGTGATGATTTAAACTCTATAAAATACTAAAAATGTTTCTACTAAAAACCTTTATCTCTCAAATGTCTTCTAAGGTTGTCAAGGTATGCTTCAAGGAATTTTAAGCTCATCCCACTAGGCGTGCTAGAACTATTGGTGATCTAGGTTGCACCCTAGTTGAGGACAGGAGTGTTCATGTCTAAAACTCAAACCTAGACCAACATGGTAGTGACCTTAGAATATGGGTTGCCTAATATATAGGCCACACCTATAGATTTTATGGGGATAAATCCCCATATTTATCAATGTGAGTCTCTTATTCTAAGACCTTACCTATTGGGATGAAAAAGGGTAAATAAATTGCATAACTAAAACCTAATATAAAGTGGTGATGCACATGAATAATCTTACTTATCCACTCAACTTGGACTCAAATGACACTAATGGACTATGTAAATAGATAACATACTACCTTCAATGGCTTCCAAACAACAATGTTTCATCTAGAGGTCAGTTTGAATGAATGCATAAGGAGGGAAATGAGAATAATTCCTAATTAAAGGCACTTAAAATCATGCATCCACTTCAATCCTAAGTCAACAAATTCATAACACACTAGATGATCTATAAAGGAGGTTTTTAGTGCCTAGGTCAAACTTGGACCTAAAAAGGGGAGATTAAACAACTATTGCATATCAAAACATGTATGAGACATTAAATACTAATGAATAATCAACTACAAGTGTTCTATTAATTCATATAAGAGGTTTGGAAGTATAAATCTTGGTAGATTTTCTTCATACTAGCCTGAGGGATACCATACAAGGCCAAATGCCATCAATATATATATAAGAAATGGAAAGAGAATAAGGGTAATATGGCATGGAATTGAGATGAGTGGGTCATAAATTAACAATTTCTACTCAAAATTATAGTTACATCAGTTAAAAATAACCCTATATCAAATCCTTATGCATTGGTACCTTGAATGCATCCTTTTGGCATATAAGTGAGGGTAGTGGAGGCTAATTGAACTTTAATTGTCCTTGTCAAATGGTTAACCATACTAAAAATATTCCATCACTCCTCCCAATGTGAGTTACATGATGTACATGGGTGTAATTTGACCTCCCAAGAGGTGTTGAGAAACCTATTAGTATTTGTGCATGTGGACCAAACCTTGAAATTACCTACATCTTACATAATAGCCTTGAAAGTGAATTTTCCCATTCAAAACATTCATTATTAGGTGTTACAATCCTACATTGATTCCCTCCACTAACTCTTCAATGCCAATTTGAACTCTCTTTATCGACCAAATAGGCTAATTAAGCCTAATTACCTAAGTGTTAAAATTTAGTAGCCATTATAGACATGTGAGAGAGATTATAAATATATGAATGAGTGTGTTTCAAACCTAAATCAACATCATAAACCATAAAATAAGATTATATAATAATTATACACTTGAAAATCCACTCCTCTTTGTTAATTGGTCCACCTTCCTATGGCACTTGTAGACTAACAGTTTTGAAGTTAGTTACAGGGATATTTTCAAATGACATTTTGGGAATTTTATGATTTAACAAGCTGAATTAAGTCCCAACTAACTATTTCAAGGATTGGAATCATTCTGGACTATCATGTACTCTAATTTTTTATCAAAACCTTGAAAATTTATGAATTTATGATACTTATGTACCATGTTCATATAAATAAGTACTATGAATAGAATCATATCTGAGTGTACTTTACCTTCCATGAGATTTTTAGGTCATTCAATGGTGCTAGGATGCCAAAACACTAAGTTTTATGAGACTGGGTCTTCTTAGGGTTTTGGAGAGGTTTATAACCATTGAGGAGTCTTAGGGATAGTTCATATTGTATGGACATCCAAGTCTAGAAAAAATTCCATAAATCTCTATGGCATTGACCTCATAAAATTCCATGAATGTATTGGGTTCCCATGCAAAGGGTGAATGGAGATAGGAACGTTGAAAGGTGACCCTAGGATAGTTTACATACCAATTTTGATTGCCTAACTTCTCAAGGTTCATTCATAGAGTTTATCCCCATAGTGACAACCAATGTCTCATGTATTATTATTTCATATAGAGACTTAGACTTCCTTAAGATCTTTGTTCCTGATCCCTTATGTGGTGAAGTGGATAAGCACTTAAAGTTAGCTCATGAGTTGGTTATGTGTAGGGTTGAGTACTTCAATCAAGGTTTTAAAGACTATTTATTCCTTATCACACTTATTTACAATTAAAAAATACTTCTTTATAATATTCATATAACTTACCCTAACCATCTAACCTATTGCAAGGGCTTAGAGGTATCTCAAAATGACATTAATTATAGGAATTAGAGGTTTTAAAGACTATGTTGGCCTTTTGCCAAGACTTTTGATTGTAATTATAGGAATTGGTTCCTTTTTAGGAAGTATAATAACCTTATCCATTGATTTCACTTAAACAAAACCTTTTTTGAGCCCCAAACTATTTGATAGAACCTTCAAAACATGGATTTTGCTCATTCAACCCCAAGACTGACTATCACAATAAGGTTTGGTCTATGACAAAATAGTGGGTATACCAACTATTATTATAACCAAATTAAGAGTTTTTATGCCTTTAATGGGTCATGATGGCCATTTTAATTAATTTTTATTACTTTTCTATGCCTAAAAATGCCTTAAACCACCATTTTGGTTCATATTGGCTCCAAACTAATTATTGATTATGTTTAAGTATGAATACCCTGAGTATAGCATTCAACATTGTATATTGAGGTGTTTATGACCATGGTGATGTTTATAATATGCTTATGATCAATATTATTCTCATTTTATGACTTTCCAATTCCCTTTTCTTTGTATATCTTGTCCTCTTCATTCTTAGGTCTCAAGTTTACACATGTTTGGGTTATTTCATGCCTATTCAAGTGTTGCTCTACCTCCTTAATGGTGATAACCATCACTCTTGTGTTATATTTCAATATGAATCTCATTTTATCAAAAGTAGATCATGGTCTCTAATATGCATTGATCTATCATAGGTGTACCCTTATTCATGCTATGCATATAGGGTTTGAGTGTATTGTTTGTAATAAAGAAAAGTGATCCAAGGCTGCTAAAACCTTTATGTCACTTTAATGTCTCCACCCATCTCCTATAATGCATATTTATTCATTTTATCATCAATATTTATGTCTTTAGATAATATACATAGTTTCCTTTTATGAGACCATACTATAGTAGGCCTAAAAGGTTGGTTGTAGGTGTCTATATCTAGATCACGAGAGGCATGATCTCTTCACAATTGTTTTTGACCTCTTATAAATCACTCTTTTGATGACTCATCAATAAGGACATTATTAATCTCTTATCCACCCCCTTTTTTTAACCTTCCTCATATAATTATCTAGGTCAACTAAGGTGGTTGTAGATGAACATCAAGTCTTATATGGGATAGCGGTTGAAGTGGAGATATGAAGTGGATTGGTGTTAAATCCATATTGAATATATCATTATCCAAATTGAGACTATTATGTATCCTCTCTCACTTAAAATAAAAACCCTAACCATCCTCTCAAAATCTTAGTTACCAAGGTGTTGTAAATTCTATTTTATAGACTGAGACTCTTATGTTGGAGAATATGATGTGAAGGGATTAAGAAAGCACATGACATCACATTTTATAGCCAACTCTGGGATTAATTTTATATTCACCCTTACACTATTTATTCATCTTCACTCAAATAGTATCCTTTTAAATATTCTCATGGTGACTATTGTAGATGGTGCCAAACCTTTGTACAAACAGAGGAAAGGCATGGAATTATATTAAAGATGAAGTAATGGCCTTTAGACTTATTTAAATATTTTGTAGACCTAAAACCAACTTGGATAAACACCACTCACTCTTATGAGGCATATTGAGGGAAATAAATCAAATTACCTTAAAATCCCCAAACCTACCCTAATTTCTGCTAACAAGGTAAACTAGGATTGCCATTAGGCCTGTTAACTTGGCTTTCATGATTGCACTCAGTTATGTTATTTAGAATATTGGTATATTGAGTTAAAATCACTTATTAACATTTAATCTCACCCATATAGACTTTATTATACCACCTTAAACACCTTACCTCTTGAATGAGTAGTCATGACTATTGTAGTTATTTATTTAGACCGGGTTTTAAATTTTTTCCATCAACTAGGATATCAATTACTTATTTAAGCACCTAGATCTTGGTTGGATCATATAACCTAAATACGTAGATATATTTTTCCTAGGACAAGTTCTCTTGAGCTTTGACTTGGGTGTCATAGTATAATATTCCCTTCTCAAACCCCTATTACAATGGCAGTATTGTAGGTGAAGACTGCTTTCAAAAAGGTACTCATTGCCATCTTAAAAATTTATAGTTCCATTGAGGTATACATTTCATTCATATACCATGGAGGTGTCTCTCAAATAATCTATTCTCTATGATTCCTTGAATTCTTTCTCTATCTATCTAATATTGATCTCCACCATTTAATCCATGTCTCTATTTGAGGTCTTGAGATGTTTGAGTGAGTTCTCATTATTGATGAGGTGATAAGTCTTCATTATTTTATCCTTTAGTCATATCATACTTGGAATATTGATTTTAAATTGGAAGGCCTTCGATATGAGGTGGCTATCAACTATTTTTCTAGAGGCATTCAAGCCCTCTGACATAGTGAGACCTCTATTCATGATGGTTGGTACAAGTGCAACTATAGATTTGCCTTCATGGGGAGTTTTTAGAGATTTTTATGCTTGATGAATGGTCTGATGGATTTGGTATGGAAAATAGACATGAAATATGCTAAGGGACCAACCAATACTTCAAACATCACATCCCGTTCCCATCAAGTGCACAAAAATCTTAAAACTTAAGAAAATTAGTCCATACTCTACAAATAAAAGAAGGATTGAAGTTTTCTTTATCTTAAAACTCCAAAATGTGTGAGTTAGGGGAGTGGGTTATGGATGTAATCTATGATATCCTTGTGTTCATACAACCAACATTGATTTTCAAAAAAATGCCAAAAGTAGACCAAAAGCATTGTAATTTTCAAAACATGCATAAATGGATATGATCATGAGAGTTGCCAGATTGTTAGTCATTATTCATAAACAACATGGGATGTATTTTAAATCAAATTCCATGGATGAGAAAATAAATGGACAAACTTCCTTTCCAAAATATTTTAGGTCCTAAACTTCTCTCTCATATTTATACTGAATGAAAACCAAAAGTGTTGCATAAGTTGGCCAAGGAGAGCAATGGGAGAATATGTTAGGTTTTTTAAATATTAGTGATCTACAAATCCTTTAAATCATATATTTGGACTTTGGGAGAAATTTTAAACCATGGGGTCATTTATAATAAAACTCTTGCAAGTGCACTTATATGGAGCTAGTGAAAACACCTAATTTTGGCTTGAAACTACCACATTTGCTTTAGAGGTTGATGGAAGATGGATTCTAGGTGCTCCTATATTTGGTACATGCATGTATAGACCTATCATGGAATTTTAAAAAGTTTTTCTTCCCTTCAACATACCATCTCACTCAAAAAACCACCTCCTAAATGTCATAGAAGGGTAACAAAACACATAAAAGTGAGATGAATGTTATAATTTGAATTTTCACCTTTTTGGGGAGTGGTACAGATTATAATAGGGGGGAAAATGACATTAACATCATATGACATGTCCAATATGACCTTTATACCACTCATACCACTTAAACCTTTAACTAAACTTCACAAATGCTTAGGATGACATTAGGTTTCAAATTGCATTTACCTTAAACTTTTCAAATGAGACTTAAATAATGTTAATAAGTGAAAACATGGCCACTTGAAATATATATCAAAGTAATGGATGACTATAAAACCTATGAAAAGGTCAATTTTTGAATATATGGTTGACCATTTTGAACTGAGGGTCGAAATTGGCCAACATGATGTACATCAAAATCTCACTCTAGGGAGACCATCCATAGAGGAATGATAATCTCCTTGAGCTATAGGACACCATATTATCTAATATATTTTATTTTCATTGGTTTTACATCCTTTTAATTTATTATATTAGATTCAAAAGCTTCAAATTTATTCATGAATTGTATAATCTACTAATCATTCTCAAATACCTAGAAGTTGTCCACTTTTTCTAGGATAGAGGGACAAAGAATCACCTCCATAGAGAATTTATACATCTTGGATTCTTGGAGTGATACCATATTTGTAGCTAAAGTTGCTAGAGAATCTATCTTTAGTTTATTTCCCTTAAGATGGATATGATGTTAAATGCTTCAAAAGATTCAATCAGGTCTCATGCATGGTGTTTTTACTTGTTCAAGTAAGTCAGTATACATTGATATTCCTTTATGATCTAGTTAATAACTAGTTATAAATCACTTAATATTTATAACTACTTGACATTATGATTCAATATAAACTATAGATCGTGGATTAAAGCTTCATACTCAAATCTATTATTGGTATAATGGAATTTCATCCTATAGATAGCTAGATACTAATTTGTGTATGTATCTATCAAGGCTATACTAATGCTTGAGCCTTTCTTAGATTTATCTCCATTAAAATTGTGAGTCTATAACTAAGAAGGACCTTTAAATTCTTATTTATTAGGTTATTTCATAGTAGTGAAAGTGCACATACCTAAAGTGAGGTTTCCAAGTCAACCTTTTCATTATTAGCATTATACTCTATGATCAAGTACTTCATCTTCAGTTAAATGTCTACTCAATTCTTGTTGGCTACTTCTTTCCAATATAGCAACATGTGTGAAGAATCAGTATTCATGTACCCATTCAATGTTTTTGACCAATCACAACTCAATAATAAGTTATAGGTTTATGTAATGTCAATAAATAGAATATCTATGTACTATTGTATACATGGATTAGATGCAAGTTATATGTGTACATTTTTTTATTTATCTAACACATGGGATAAAGGACTTGTCGAATTGTAAGACCACTCTTTTTGACTTATCTAGGGTTAAATATAATTTCTTACATATAGTTATAGGCATCACATTGACTGAGGCAATTGAGTCAACTAAACATTTATGCATGTTCTTTCTGAACATTATAAGAGTTAACAAACAATGTGGTACCTTAGGCTTGTCCTTGTAAACAACCATGTTTACATGGATAGCTTTTGACTTGTTGGTATATGATATCCTATTAAAGGATTTGAGAACCAAATCTATATGCTAGGTGATATGGGTTAACTCATGAAGATTTATATTATCTCTGATCTTCTTCATGTATTCAATAATATTGTGTACTCCTTAGCTTTATGGCTCTGCAATCTATAACTGGTCATTCCCTCTTGGAACGTTTGGATTATTATTATCCTTAGGATATAGAGGAGTGGTATCATTATTATTTGGAGTCATAGAAGTAGTATCCGGATGATTATTACTAAAATTATACTGATTCCTCTAGAACTGATAGAAAGCATGTATCTCATCTATATTATCTTCAGGTTCATTCTCATCCTCCACTGGGAATGGGAAGTCATAGGTCTCAAAGACCATTGTTGTAGTGGGATGTACCAAAGTAGTAGAGGAAGATGGTTATGTCATATTTTCAAAACCTTCTTATATGTTCATTTCCTTCTAAAATATCTCAAAGGTAGTGTATAAATCTATATAGTCTAGATCTCCATGTTAAATTTAGTTATGGACTCAACACCAACTAGGAAGGGATGTGTCCATGATATTTAATTATAGAATCTTGTTAGGTGGTTACTAATCTAGATTTTATGGTCCTATTGAAAGTTTATTTTACATATGGAATCTAAATCTTTGATTGGTATTTTATCCACTAATTTTCCCCATGCATTTATGCATGTTCATAAACTCATTACTTAATTTCTACACCATCCACTTAATAGCTTCGAGTTCTATTTTTATGAAGTCAAAATTAGTATTGTTTGTAGTATTAGTATTAATGGTATCGATTATTACATCTAGTTTTTAATATTAGATGAAAACATATCATTTTTTAGGATCCAAGGTGTTGGTTAAGTGAGGAATGGGCTAAAGAAAAATGGGTATACATTTGGTCCTAATTCTAGGCCACAATATTCTAATTTGGATTTGGAATTATGTTGAAGGCCTTAAAATAGGACTGACATTAGGTGGGGCCAAGGCTTATGACTGAGGGTTCAATTCATTATAAATGTTGATAAGCTTAGCATAAGGCAAAGGTAGCATATAAATGTTAAGCACTATATAGATAAAAACCATTATCATAGGGTCTAGGGAATTCTTGTTCATTTCAAAGGATAATACCTTAATAGGTTTATAATGATACATATTTTGGAACCTATTATTAAAGGATCATATTAGTTCATTTAGTTATCTTTTCATGCTTGAAAATGTTGGTATACAATGCTTAAACTGGTGAATTGTCTAAATTATGCAAAAAATGTGATTTGACATTCATCCCAATATGTAATTAAACCTTTAATGACATTAAGAAACCAATTATGGGATGCATATTGTAATGGAAAAGTAATGGTT
>JARHVA010002701.1:1092500-1160000 GCA_037957365.1 Torreya grandis | reverse complement strand
TTGGCCATGCATCTTATGAATAATGACACTTATATACTTATCATTTACTTGAGTCTCTTAATTTATAATCATGATTTATATGCTTTGGGGATAAGAATTTATGGAATTTTTACATGTGGAATGATATGGGGGATGTGGGAACTTGGAGGCTCCAAACCTAATTTTATAAACTTTAAATTATTTACTTCTTGGGAAGGTTATAGCTACTAGGATGCTAATGTGTGGCATGCTCTTGACATTGTTAATACTCAGAGACTCAAAGCCATGGAGCCATTAAGCTATTAAATTTATATTTCTCCTTTGAAGTTGTGGGTTAATGAAATTGTGCCAACTATCAAACTATAAGAGATCATAAGCTCGAGGTCATTAGACTACAAGACCACGGGGCCATTATACTTTGTTTTAACCTTATACAGTTTTGCTTTGATTAAATTTTGCCATGCATTAAGGTTTAAAAACTTAAAGAAATTTAATATTTAGGACCCTTAGACTATTAACTCTTTTCTTAACTCCTGGGATTATGGGTAATGTGGTTACACCACATGGCATGTTCTCGGGGATAAAAATATTGGAATACTTAGAATTTTCATTGAATCAAAAATATTCTCAACTAAACATGGTTCTACCAAATGGATGTCTTTTGGTGACCCAGTTATCAATAAAGTATAAAAAATTTGTCAAATTATGGTATGTTTTGAGTAATGTGGAAGTACCATCTATTAGGGTTTCAAATCTTAGTACCTTTAGACTACATAAAATCTTTTGTGAAGGCTAAAGGGCTCTAGGTAATTTAATCTTTCCACATGTCTTGATCTTGGATAATAAAAGTAGGGCCTAGTCATGAATACATTATAAGTCCTTGTCAATAGTCCTACGAACATAAAAAAAATCAAAGAGACACTAGGACATGACACATTAGTTACGTAAGTCCAAAAAAATCATAAATTTAATTAAGAACTATGAAAACATAATGTTTAAAATAAATCAAAATCAATGTCCAAGATTTAATTTTCATAGTTTGAACCTTTATAAATGTAAACATTAAGATAAAACCTTATCATTTTTATATTAAATCCAATATCTTATATATCTAAGACTTATAGGACCTTAAATAAATATATTCAAACTATAGTTTTTCCCTATTTGATTTCATAAAATGGGGTGTGTGTGTTAGGGCACAACATATATCATATCATTTATTTTCCATACTCACATATGTTTCATAGATACATGAGTGTGATATAGGCATACATTATATCCATGATACATGCACATGCAGATGTTGGACCTTCACTCTTCCCATGTGGCACATTATGTTAGGGGCATCTTACCTCTATTTGATCATGATCAATACATGTATTATTATTTTATGACTACTTATACATTATCATGTTGAGATTATATACTAACTCTTACACATTTTTATAATCATGCTTACCTGTTATAGCATACATTTGATATGTTATGTTACATGACATTTTTTGTTAACAAATATATGTAGGGATTAATATGATATGCTTGTGTTGGTTTTTTAAACTTAATTTATTCACAGTGTCATTTCCTTGAGTGTAATTCTTATTTTCCATTGCCTTGTTTTGGAAAAATTGGATATGTTTCTTACTTGTGGACATCTATGACATTACATGTTATTTAATTATATGTGAAAATTTGAATATTTTCTCCCTTTGAGTGTGCTCCATTATAACATGCCCCTTGTTTTCAGTCTCCTTAGACCAACTTTTATGTGGTAATAAGTGCTCTTGTGTGTGTGCTTGATTATTTTTTGATATTATATTATTAATTTATAGACTTTTCCATGATCCATATCATGCATCTTAGGGCTTATTGTGATCAAATACTATGAGATTCATTGATCTATCTAATTATACATGTTACTCCTATATGCTACATGATCCATACCTAGATAATATAATTATATTATAATACTAAGGTAAGGTGACTACCATATTTCATTCTCCTCACCTAGAAATGGGTGTCATATTAGTGGGAACATGTCATAGAGACATGAATCCACACATGCCTATTTGTAAGAATTTGATAAATTTTACATGATTCAAATATAAACTTGGGTCAAAATCATATAAATTTGGTATTTATTTTTAAATATTTATGGTTAATGTTTATTATATTTGTGTTATATATTATAAAAACTTATATATAATAGGTTACATTTTGATAGATACTTGATCTTGAGACATATAATGTTCACCAAAAATTACAAATACATATTCACAACATTTTACCGAAAGGCACCTTTTTACCAAGCAACATTGTTTTGATTTTTTCTTGTCTATAGTAGTTGGATCCTTTGAGTGGCTAGGTTGAGATTATACACCCTATATGGACTTATAAATACTTCCATTTTTATAGGTTTACTTCGTTATACATTTTAAATTGACTTTGTTAGATATTCACTTTAGTTGTGTGATTGAGATTCAATTATCTCAATGGTTGCCATAACTCACCCTTACACCAGATTGGGGGTATAATTACCATCAAAATTTTACTCTTCAAATGTCTAATATTGATATCTAAACCTATCTTATCTTTAATGATTCATAAATAATAATCTTTACAAAAGTAAGTCACCAAGAAGAAACATGATCACATCAACATATGAGTGTACTCCTTCCTTGCTCTCTTTATTTTTCAAGAATTTCAATTACTCTATTTCAGATTACATGCATTGATTAATATTTTAACATGATCTTGGTTATAATATTTACACCAAAAATAAATTCACCATGAGTCAAACAAAGGAAAGGTGTGTAGTAAACACTTGGGTAAACATTTCTTTCCTTTAACCTAGTAAATAAATCCTTATGTATTAATATATTAAATGGGCAGGAAAGTTTAGATATAAATCAAAATCTACTCATTATTCATCTAGTAAATGCCAAGAAATCACTTATTCAAGCTCATTCAATCATTTTAACAATTGAGTTTTAATTCCCTATTCTTCTATATATCTATATAATTTATAAGACAAATCATATTATAGGTATACACAATTCAAATAACAACCCATGATTGAAATTTTTAAAATTACAATCTAGATCCTTGTATGCCCTTTTGCATAGCATATTGCACCCTTGTACATACAGAAACCCACCCCTAGGGTAGAAACACATATGTATGATTCCCTCCTTAGAGTATTGGATATGTATGTAGCATTTATTGATAAAGGGTCATTGAGGTCATCTCAACATAATTATTCCACTAACCCATTTTTGGCAAGGTGACATGATCTAAAGTGAATATCTAGGGTTTGAGATATACACATTCATATAGAGCATGTGCACATGATCTAGACACATTAAAAAAAATAAAAAAATCCTTAATAGTTCTAGGTAGTTACTTTTCAATATAATTAATATTAAGTATATGATAGAAGTGTTGAGCCATAAATAGAAGCATCGATGCAAGCATCCATATGTCGACAAAAGTGTTTAGGCCTATATAAATAATGTTGTGTAAATCTAATGACATGATCATAAGTATCATTCTACACATTCCCATACCTAAAAAATTCAGATTTACCTACACATTTTAAAAGTATATAAGTATTAACTCTTCTTTATTTTTCAATTATTAAAATATAAATTAGCATTGTATCCTCCATATTTGGTAATTTTTCAAATTCAACATACTTGTTATCTAAATTAATTTAATTAGTTTAATTTAGAATAATTTTATTAATCCATTTTATTAGGTTACTCTAACCATTTAACCCTCATAAAAAAATCTAAAAAGGGTTAAACACTTTTCTTAGACTATTAATGATAACCCATAATCTACCAAAAGTTTACAAATACTCTCCTATAAAAACATGGCCTTAATTTTTCAAAATGGGGTTGTGTGTGTGTGTGTGTGTGTGTGTGTGTGTGTGTGTGTGTGTGTGTGTGTATTTATGTACACACACACACACACAAACACACACACACACACAAACACACACACACACACACACACACACACACACACACACACACACACACACACACATTATATATGTATATATGTGTATGTATATGTGTGCATATATGTATATATGTGTGTCTACACACACACACAATTTTTCTCAAGTTTGTTTAATATAGAATACATGATCAAAGTGGATGAACAATGTTCTCATCCCCAACATCACCATATATCTGGTAAGCGTGAATAGGAATGAAAAACATTTTCCATTCAATTATGAATAATGATGTTGTGTATGATAAATCACGATCAAAAGATAATGGATAATGTACATGCCTCCATCATCACTGAAATATTTAATAATTGTGAAGTGGTTGTAAATTGTGTGTGTGTGTGTGTGTGTGTGTGTGTGTGTGTGTGTGTGTGTGTGTGTGTGTGTGTGTGTGTGTGTGCGCGTGCGTGTGTGTGTGTGTGTGCATGTGCATGTGTGTGCGTGCACGTGCGTGCATGCGCGCGCACGCGCGCGCGTGCGCGCGCGCGCGCGCGCGCGTGTGTGTGTGTGTGTGTGTGTGTGTGTGTGTGTGTGTGTGTGTGTGTGTGTGTGTGTGTGTGTGTGTGTGTGTGTGTGTGTGTGTGTGTGTGCGCGTGCGTGTGTGCGTGTGTGTGTGTGCGTGTGTGTGTGTGTGTGTGTGTGATTTCCTTTTGAAATTACTCTATATTATGTAAGGTTAAAAATTATTGTGTGTGTGTGTGTGTGTGTGTGTGTGTGTGTGTGTGTGTGTGTGTGTGTGTGTGTGTGTGTGTGTGTGTGTGTGTGTGTGTGTGTGTGTGTGTGTGTGTGTGTGTGTGTGTGTGCGTGCGTGCGTGCGTGCGTGTGTGTGTGTGTGTGTGTGTGTGTGTGTGTGTGTGTGTGATTTCCTTTTGAAATTACTCTATATTATGCAAGGTTAAAAATTATTAATATATACCATCTTATCTATGCTTTCCTATCAATTAAGTCATGTGAAATCATAATATAATGATATAAATCCATACAAAAAATGTTTAATACAACTAATTCAAACTAGTTCATCAAATTATAATACTCATCAGGCTTATCTAATTAGATATATATTTTGATATAATTGATCCAAAAATCAAATCCCCACATCAAAAGGTGGCATACATCTGTATTATAATGTATTATCAAAGGTTAGCACATTAAATTATTAACATTTTTAGAGTTGAAACATAACATATGATTCACGATGGTTTATATGACAAATGGTTTAGTTAAATGACATATATTGATGCATCAATATAGATTATAGGGGCATATTCCATGCATATGCACTCAATTTAAAAACACTCAAACATAGATTCATACACACTTGGGTGCATATGGATGGGAATATGCACTCATTTTATAAGAACATAATTATAGGTTTTGACATGCATATACATTTTAAATACAAGTTCTTAGATTCAATTTATATATCCATACCATTAGGTGTCAGTATGTACCAATTAATGGGGGCATGATATTGACTCATGCACACATATACACCCTTTCATAGTTAAGAGGCATGATGTTGATTTATGATCATACACAACATAGTTTATAGATGAATGGAAAATGGTTTTCATTCCATTTCACACTTATTAGATATGCAGTCATGATGGGGGCATGGATATTATCCATTCTCCTTCAATCATGTATTTATCATATAGACTCATACACAATAACATAATTTAAAGTTGAATGGTAAGTGGTTGTAATTCTACTTCACACTTATCAAATATATGGTCATAATTGGGGCATGGAAATTATCCTTTCTCTTTCAATCATGCACTTATCATACACAACAACATAATTTATATATGAATTAAAAATGGGGGTTATTACATTTCATACTCATTAGATATATGGTCATGATGGGGGAGGCATTGTCCATTCTATTTCAATCATGCATTTATCATAAATAATAACAGAATTTACAACCACTTCACACTTATTACATATTTAGTGATGATGTAGGCATGGACATTATCCATTATCTTTTGATCATGAATTTATCATACACAACATCACAATTTATAATTGAATAGAAAAAGAGTTTAATTAATATTCACACTTATTATATCTATGGTGATGATGGAGACATGAACATTATTCATCCACTTTTGATCATGTATTTTATATTAAAAAACTTGAGAAAAATTATACAATCAAACCTATAGTCATGATGGTGGCTTGGAAATTTCCCATTTTATTTCAAATGTGCATATAGAAAATTTTACAGAATATCTATACAAATTGAATATATAAAACCATTTGCATTGATTTATTCACTTTTATTGATGTGTTAAGGTTGTATGCCATTTTACACATCACTCCTTAACCCGATATAGATTTTATTTTTCATCTTGGAGCTACTTTGCAGATAACCACTTGGAAGCTTGTCCATTTCATTGGCTAGGGATTGAACAAGAGTATACATTGCTCATTATTATCCATCATGACTGGGTCAATTTTTAACCCTCAACATATCCACTTTTCATAATAAAAGCACACTCCATGAGCGGAACCATATGGAATACATACAAGTGATATTTTTGTTTGAATATGTTTTCATTTCAACTATATTTATTTATTTGAGCATAAATATATCTAATATCATACCTCATATCTTGCATCAGTAATCATACATCATTAGAATAAAAAATAATCTTAGATTCACAATCACCAACACATGTTTGTATTATTGTTTCCTTTTTGTCTAGTAATTATGGATCCACTAAAATAATTGATTAAAGGGAAGTAAAATGTACATACCAAGATTTAGTACAAGCTTTGTTTCAAAATAATTTTAAGAAAATTTTCATGCATAGATCACAAACCACAAACTAAGTACTAGTGGCACACTTCTTTTGATCCTTTGATTATCTTACTGATTATATTTTTCTATGCGACACCCTTATCCTATAATGACTAGATTCAAATATCACATTATAGATATCCTAGCCCTTACCATCACCCTAGAGTCTTTTTTATGTTGCAGGTCAGTTCTACCATTTATGGTTAGTATTGACTATCGGTACTACCCTAAGATATCATAACTAAAATAGGTCCCCTTTTAATTTATTTTAGGCATGATTTATCTTATCACCATTGTTTGGGTACATGTTAATTTTTTTTCATCTTTAGGGTGCCATTATGTCCTTAATTAAAAGTCGTAGACTCCTATGTATATAAAGCTACTATAAGGTACTAAGGGAAAATTACATTATATTATAAGAAGAACTCAGTAAATTAAATATTTCACCTACAAATTATTAGAGATAATTCCAAAGTTTAAAAGGGTCAATTCATATATTCATGATTCTACCAAAGGAAACATGGCAGAAAGAGCATCTAGGTTGGTATACATAATCACACACACACACACACACACACACACACACACACACACACACACACACACACACACACACACACACACAAATAGGATAAATATGATACATTTTGAGCCTTCCTCAAAGAATCTAACAATGTAATTTAGTACTTGATATATCAATGAGAATTGACCAAGGTTAGTCCAACACAACTATTTCACCTAAAACCCTCCCACTTAAAATTAGATTACTTGTGTAGAACTAGTTTTTGACATATAAGGGCATCCACACAATTTTGGAAGTGAATAAATACATAAACAAACACAAGAACATTGACCTACAAGAAAATAATCAATGTCTATGTATAAAGTTAATCCCAACCACTATAGGTCAATATCGACTATCAATACTAACCTAATCTGTCGGAATTGATTAAAAGGAAAAATGTAAAAACATATCACATAAATTATTTTCATAGGCTTGAGATGTAAAATTTATACAATCAAACTTTAGATATCTATTACAAATAAAATAATAACATTATTCTCCCTTGTTTTAAATGCATTACTATATTTAGCCTACATATTGGTATCTATTATGTAAATAAGTAATAATTTATTATTATAATCATTTCTATCCTACTAAGGTTTAGGGTAAAATAGATGTAAAATATCTTATTTTAAACATTAGTCTTATAAATCATTATGGAAGAGGAATATATAAATGCCCATAAAATTTAGGAGCCATGATATCAAAGTAAAAAGATAAATAAAAATAAAAAGGAAATCTTATTAGGTAAATTATCTATCAAAAGTTAGATCACACCAAAATATGTGATCATATTCATTTACATCTCCATATCTTAGTTGAATCTCAAAATTTAAAGTTGGCATAATGATTGATGTAAGGTCTATTGTGGTGCATTAGGTTAGTATATTGGGGTAGTGTGTGTGTGTGTGTGTGTGTGTGTGTGTGTGTGTGTGTGTGTGTGTGTGTGTGTGTGTGTGTGTGTGTGTGTGTGTGTGTGTGTGTATTCTCATAACAGTACTAAATTATTATAATAGACCGATGATTCTGTAAGAGGTTCTAAGAAATGGGAAACATGTCACATTAAAATAGGTTACTTTAAAAAATTTATACATTTAAATTTCATGATATGATCTTTATACTTTATTTATAATACTAAGATATACACTTTCTAAGTGGTGTTTTCTTGTCCTTGATGTCAAAAGATTTTAGCATTTCTCACTAGATTAGAGTATCGTTTTTACATCACCCTTAATATATTTACAGAACTATTATGGCATATTACTTATTTATATCTCCATATTATTATTATAAGTATCCACTTGGTATATATTGTTACTATCTAATCATGCCCTCTTCTTTATGACCACTTTTTTATATTTAAATTTATAATTTATTATTATCCTCCATTATTATATTTGATGGATTTTCAATTTTTATGTTGCATAGTAAGACATTAGGAAATAAAAATAGACCCTCATCATAAATACTCATCCCATTTCATATCCTCATCATATCTATCATTTTATTCATGAGTCTATATGGTTTTGTATCCCTACAAAATACTCTAGAGAAAGCATTGATTTTGGGTCTTCACTCATTATAAGTCTCTCCTTCAATGTATTTTATATCTTTTGTTTAATTTATATTTTCATTTACTTACATTAGATGTTTTTATAACTCTATTATAATCCTCCCTCTCTCCATAATTTGATATAGATTTTCATCTTCTTACGTTGGATACTACTTATATTAGATGTTTTAATAACTCTACTATAATCCTCCCCCTCTTTGTTATTTGATTTATATTTTCATCTACTTACATTAGATTTTTTAATAACTCTACTATAATCTTCTCTCTCTCTATTGTTTGATATATATTTTCATCTTCTTACATTAGATGTTTTTACAACCCTCTTAAAATTCTTCCTTTCTCTGTTAGTAATTAATGTTTCATTATGTAAGTATATTTGTTAGAATTATTAATAGTATGTGAAAATAGTGAGTTATTATGACAATTCACATAGATAATGGGTTTGGTAGAGATTATATGTGATAATACGAAATCTTAAAGATTTATCGATAAACTATGACTTCTTATTTTTAAGAGTATAACCAACTATATATTTATAAGAGCTATTATTTATTCAATACCAAAATGTTTTACTTATGATAAAGTTATTCAAATTTTAAATTTTGTATTAGAGCAGTTTAAATTGTACATTTATAATATGAAGAAATAATATATTTGCAAGGACAATTCTATGCTCCATTGTCCCAATTTATTTATATATATGTTACTAGTGACATTGTGGTGTGTGAGAAATTACTGGTGTTTTCAAAGACCAAGGTCTATAGTAGGGTATAGGAACATCAAATATCCAATGCCACATCATCACAACTCTGAGTAAATCTACCCATTTTGGTGGCACTCGGTAGGACTTGAAGGTTTTGCGAAAAGTTTTAGGGTTTTTTTTAAGAATCGTCTCATGATTACGAAGAAGTTTAGGTTTTTTCTGAGATTCAATGAAGCAAATAGGCGATAAATATCTTGAATAAAATAAATCAATGAGAGATATGGCACAAGGGAAGCCATAAGCATCCTGACACGAAGCACGCAATGTTCAAAGTGTAACCAATGAAAAATTCTGCCATGATAGCCAGATAGGTGGAATACTTGCTTCGT
This sequence comes from Torreya grandis, assembly GCA_037957365.1. Classification (NCBI taxonomy): domain Eukaryota; kingdom Viridiplantae; phylum Streptophyta; class Pinopsida; order Cupressales; family Taxaceae; genus Torreya; species Torreya grandis. The sequence goes on along the minus strand of JARHVA010002701.1, from coordinate 1,149,970 downwards.
GAAACTCTTTTCTGTCATCCAAGCCAGTAATAGTCATAAGCGTCCTTTTAATTCGAAGCTATCAGTTCTACGCGTTCATCTCATCAGTATTGGATTACTGCCATACATTTCTACATTATGATAGATTTCCCTTCACACATCTAAAACGTCTTTCTCTAATTGAGTCAATCACGACATGTATACATCTAAAACGGCTTGAAAACTCGCGGAAAAACTATTCAATGAATTTCATCGGTCCTACCATGCATTCCATCTAAAATTGTCTTCACTACCCTGCAAGTCTACAGCGCCATATCTTCCAATAGATTGAATTCAATTTAGATTTCTATTATTTACATTTATTCTTGCAAGTTTTGTTTAGTGTTATGTTTTAATATACGTGATCCTTATAGTGGCTATAGTTATATATTTCAGGTATAAGAGTTTATTGTTTAGTGTGTTGATTAGGTTTTAAGCGTTTATTAGTTATAATTATGTTATTAGAATAATCTATAATTTGGTTAAAATTTATATTGTTTAAAATATAATTTATATTGTTTTAGTAATTGTTGTAATGTTTTTAGTCTATTAAGTTAAAATTAGTGGTCATTTGTTATATCAATGTAGTTTTAGTGAGTCAAGTTTAATATGTTAATTGTTGTATTTCGTTAGTCATTAAAGACTTAAGAGTTAAATTTAATTCTCTTTATATTGTAAAGGATGCATTATCAAGGAACCTGATGTCTTGGAGAATGTTCATAAAGGATGGAGAGTTTTGTTGAGATTGAATATGTAACTAACTCTGATTTGAATGCCATCATGTAGCTTTGTAATGGCTACATGCTGCCCCAAGTATTTTAAGACGTCTTTGGGCACACGAGGGTTCAAAATGATGAGACCTTGCACCTACATGCATCACACATTGAACTAACCTAATTTATCATAATAATGACTTGTCTTGGTCCATGAAATGTTGGATAATGTGTTCATCTTACTAGAAATCAACCTCAAGTGTTAAAAAACCATCAGGGGACTTCTATTGTGTGAAACAGAGGAGTAATACCAGGAACCAGTATTGGAAATCCTATGATGTGTCATTGATGACCTTCTCAATGTTAATGAGTTTAGAGACTAAAAAGTTAGACTAGTTGAAGTTTTCATTCTACCAAACTATTCAACACGTAATGTCAATGACCCCCTTGCTACTATACCTTTCCCTTTTGGTAGCCTACCAAAACCTCTTATTAATACATTCATACAATACTAACACTATACCATCATCAATTGAGTCAATAGGGATTCCTATGGATGGTCTAGTATACTTCTCTATAATACCTGAGTGAATGGGAGAGACCTTGGTTTTGTACAATAGGAGATATTTTCCTTGTGTTGGAAGTCATGTTTCCCTTGCCCTTGTTGTTGGGTTGATGAATATGGTGACATCCTTGGAGAAATGTAGCATGCCTTCACTATAGTGACCCTGTTATGTCATCATTACTTCATCCAATTGGCCAAATGTGGGAAGCTTAAGGAGTCTCTCTACATTTGATCCTCATAGAGGGTAGTGAAGAGCTAAGGCTCTTGGATATGTTGTTGTGGTTGGGTTTGAGGGCAAAAAATTTGCTTCTACTACATCAATAAAATCAAATGGATTTAGATCATAATATTGTGTTTGCCTTAGGGCAAGGCCAATCCCCATTTCTTATATCTATGCATTTTTCAATGGAATCAAGAGTTATAATCAATCCATAGTTTTACTTTGTAGGTTCTTGAGATATGGATGCAACTCAAACTCATGTTGTTGAAATTTTTTCACTCTTGTGAATGAATGAGGCCCAAATCATAGATAAGCCTTATTCACAAAGGGTTTTAATGGAAATATTCTTTGTATTCCCTTACTTATATAGGTTTCCCTATTTCCACTTATAAACTACTTAGAACTGAATAATGTTGAGTTGTGTTTGCACCATTATGCTATTTATTTGAATGTTATCTATTTTTGTGATGTGACCTTGGTGCTTCACTTAGATAAGTTTGATGTTTTAACTCCTAGCATTATTTTATGTGATGCCCCACCTTTCTTGTTCTAAAACTTTCCTTTATTGTATATACCCTAAGTTTGACATTTTGATCTAGTTTGGGAAAGATGCAACCTTTGACATGATTTGTCATTAAGTTCTTTATGAATGACCATTGTTACCTATCCCCCATAACCATTTTATCACCACTTCATTCTTTGGCTTAATTTCTTGATTATGTGTTGACGTTGTGTTGGCTTATCTTCATAATGTTCCTTCATTATTGTGTTACTTTCTTTTGATAATTTGTAACATTTAATTTTCAAACTATGTTTTGATAGCCTACAATATAGATATTTCACTATACAAATATACAATACACTACAAACCTACAAAAAGACAAGAAAATAATAAATGAAATAAAAACCTTAACTACATGGTGTTACTTAGCACTCAATCAATTTTCAATATGAGATTAATATAGATCATTGGTAGTAATGTTTAAGCCTACAACCATTTACATGCCCCGTAGGAATGGTTCCTTGAATATCCCTTAGTGTTATTATTCCTTGTTTTGATACTTTGTGGATGATGTATGGTCCTTTTCACTAAATTAACAATTCACCTATATGTGATTAAAATATGTTGTCATACAATAACATTGTTTGCTTTGGATAAAACTCTTTAGATCACAAATTGTGATCATGTTGTGCTTTTTGAATCTATTTATTTATTTCTTCTATCCAACTCACTCTATGTCAAGTTTATTCCATGGATTTAGATCTAACAACCTTTCTTGAAGGTAATCCTAATCTCCTAGCCACATTATCAATACAATTTGTAGACATGGAACTATATGTTCCATACACATAACTAATTTTATCCCATAGACAAACTAGAAATGGTTGAAACTCATTTCATGCTTATCATTAGTATTGTATGACTATACAATCACAGGAATTTGATCCTCCCAATTGTCTCTCTATAGATTACATATTTTTGTAAGCATATGCTCATGTACATTATTGGATGGTTATACCTTCCCATTAGCTTGAGGATGATAAGTTGTGATTTTTTGGTGTAATATCATAAATTATTCTATTATGGTCTTGATAATACTACTTAGGATGTGTGTTCCTCTATTACTAACCAAATTCACAAGACATCCAAACCTAGTAATATGTTCTCATACAAAACCTTGGTTGTGTCTCTTACATTATAGCTAGGTGTTGCAAAAAATTTTAATCGTATGGTGAAGTAATATGTTAAAATAATTATATACCTAGAATGATTACATTTTTTTGGTGGATTAATGGGTCCTACAAGGTCAATTCCACATTACAAAAAAGTATTCATTGCTAACATTAGATTCAAAGCATTTCATTCTTTTGATTTGGCATTCTTATTTTTTGATAAACATCATAGTGTTTCATGACTCTATTCACATCTAAGAACATGGTAGTCCACCATAGCACACTCTATAAAATTTTTCCCATAGTTGACTCACCTATAAAATTTCCTCCTGTAATTCCTTGATGTGATTATTCCAGTATTTTTGGTCTCTCGTGGTCCAAGGGATAGTCTACACAACACATCACCATTGCCCATTTTGTAGACAAAGCCATTGAGAATACTAAAAGGTATGTGTTGGGTCTATTTTTATCCTTAGTTCTTCATGATGAAGTATTAGGGATGTAGCTAGAGGAAAGAATAAGTCAATGTGTTAATGCACTAGCATATCACATAAGTGACCTCACATGCTCACTCGAGACATGTAGCCTAGACTGGTTCCCATCAATTCTTCCATGCAATGGTGAATAGATATGTGTTACTTAGGATCTTGAGTTAACATATTTAATCATTTTTACTACACATTATTCTAGAGTTAGTCATTTATTGCATTCTTAAAGAGCAGGTACTTATCTAGTATCATAAAGCAAAATTAACACCAAAAGAGATTTAACACTTCAATATTCATAGACAAATAATTAGTTACATTAATCTCATTTGATAAGTTTAAAAAGGTACTTCATTCAGTACACATTCCCTACATATCTATCTTGATAGTAATAACACATCTACATCCAACAACACTTTCTAATAAAATCTAAAGTGGTATTTATACACAAGTGAACCCCTTTTTAGGTTGCATCATTAATACGTTATAGATGACAAGATAATGATTATTTAAAAAAATGATGTCATGACGAGCCATTACAATTAAGTTTCTTTTGATTTGGGCCCCATAGTCACTATATACTTTCGCTATGCTAGATATTTTCTTTCATTCTCATCTTCTCTCATGGTCCATTGCTAGATTCATTCTCCCATTAATTTCAAATAATTTTGTGAACTAATTAATAACCACCTTCATTTCTTGTATCCTTGTCCTAGTCTTGTGTTTTTTTGAGTTCTACGTGTTATGTTCCTCATTCTCTATTTCCTTGACTTTTACAACTCATTCATATATGCCAAGGTCTTCCACACCATTCCCTTATATTTATCTCTTTTTCATCACTATCTCTCGTGTCATTTCATATCTACACTTATGAATCCAAAATACTTAGAATATATTACAAAATTTGGGTCCAACATCACCCTAAACTAAAATTATAGTCCATCCTAGACTAAACTAGACTCTTCTTAGATAAAATAAATTAGAGGCATGCCTGCTACACTTGGAAATTGATCTCATCCCACTGGTTGAGGGTCATATAAATATTGGAATTAATAACTTCCACTTGGCCCTTTAATCTCTTCATATCCTCTTGATGCTCTAGAAAATTATCAATTTGAGTTGTCAAAATCATAATCTGAGTATTTGTAGTTTTTTTAGCATACTCAAGGGCCTCGACCTCTACCAAAATATATCCTTGAAGCACTAAGAAACTAACATTCAACTATTATCGATGGGAAATTACTTGTTTGTCTAATTATTCAATGTCTTAGAACACTTTTATGCACTGAGCCCTATCTTTGATATTAAGTTTTCTCTCTTCAAATTATTGGTGATTGTGTTCATCAAGTAACACTCAAACTTCAAAAAATTTACTTTTCCATGCCAAGTTGACAAATCCCCCATCAATGATGCAAATAGTGGTGCTCAATTTATTCAAAAATTCATGGTAGACATCCATGGCCTTTGGTGAACCACTCAGTGGTCCATAGTTTCTATTATCTAAGATCCACCGCATTTTTACATTTATTCAACAAGAGGTCCATAAGCATCTCCAATTTATTAATGGCTTCACCAGTAATGGGAATACCATCTATGAACATTGGTTATCTCCTTTAAATTGATTGGCAAACCCCTAAAGTCTTAAGTCAAGTTATTTCAAATGTATCTAGTTGATGCTTGAGTTCTTCAATTTCTTCTTCAATCTTGTTTTTAGATTCATGCTCTTCATATTATTGCCAAATGACATCATGATGTTTTTAGTGAAGTTGGCCCATGTCATGGCTATTGATAAGTTTTTGTCTAGAAAACTCTAGGGAAAAATTGATGAGGGTTGCACCTACTTTCACTCGAGAGCAATTCATAGGATTTAGCCAAAGCATATGCAAAATATCTAGCACATCCTCGTTGATATTAGTGATGGCCTTTTAAATCTCAAATCAGCCTTCATCATGATATACTTCCATAATAAAATACATCTTGTTCTGAGTTTTCTTTGTGCTCTCATGCTTGGGGAAATAATTCCATAAATATAGTTATTTTTATGGTGTATCTTGTTGGAATACGGTGTGAATAGGATGTTCCTAATTTTTATACTTTTATTTCTCTACTTCCTTCATATGTTCCTTTCCATTTTGAGGTTCATAATCTACATCAATAACTTTCAGACTCTTATCTTGTTGTTTGTTGGTAACAACACTAAGGTCTTCTATGTTGGGGTCTTCTCCTATGTCTCCTTTTTCAAGTGTTGGACTTTTAATGTCCATTTGTTGCTCAACATTAGGTTTTGATTTAACAGGATCAATAGGATTTGGGATCATGAGTGGGTTCCATTGCAATTTTTTATTTCAAATATTCTTCACTTATGTTTAGAATCACCACTTGAGGCACTTCATGCTCAAGCTTTAGTTGGGTATATGGTTGTGAAGTAACATTTTATTTTAATTTTTAGGTACACTTGGGCTCTTATTGAAAATGAGGTTCACCTCTATCCTTAGGGCTCAGCTATAAGATGCTCCTCTTATGACCAACTTAATATGGTGGCATTTGGTCTTGGCCTCTTCTCCTTGATTCACTCCCATTATTAAGTGAGTGTGCACAATTGAGGGTGGAACATTTCCTTTTTCACTTCCCAGCTTCCCAATCTTCTCTTCCTAGGCTTGAGCATATATAAGATTAAAAAAATCTACCCTTGTGTGATTATTTTGTATGGGTTTATATCAATCTTATCATTATCATGCTACTCTAAATATGTTTTCCTCTTTGTATATATGTAAATATTGAAAAGAGTGTAAATATCAATGCCAATCTTATTAACATCAATTATTATAAGGATCGCATCCTCAATGCAATTCACATAATCGATAAAATATTTGGTAGTGAATGCATATGGAAATTTGCGCCACCCTAAAAAGTTTTCTATGTTTGTCATCTAGATCTGCATGAAAAAATAGTGTTGTTTTACAATAAACTTAGCATAGGTTTCCATCTGCACAAGAAACTCCTTAAGTATGCACCATTCATTTCCAAATGCCTCCATCATACCATCAAGTCAACATTTCATATTTACATTATACGAAGGTGTGATGGCACTAGGGAATGTGAATTGTTTGAACCTTTTGGTGGGGGACTTTTGATTTTATGGGTACACCCATTTTAGTTCCTTACCACAATACTCCAAGACACCAATCTCATTAAAAACTAGTAGTAGAAAAACAATGACCCAAGGAAACTTGTAGCTAAGAACCAAATGCACCTTCTCCAAATATTGTTTAATTTTATTAACAAAGTATATGAAGTTTTTAATATCTAATTAATCCATCCCCATAAACATTAAACTCATAAAGGCCTCATAAAGAATGTATGCTTATGTAGTGTCGAGTTCTCTAAAATCAAGTTTGTGCACACACATTTCTCATACATGCCCACACTTAATAATTAGCTTGGGTTTTCACATAAAATAAGTGTTTATTCTTGTCTATAATGATTTTTTAATACATTCCCCATGAAAATATCCTTGATTACATCAATACAATGTGCAAGTCAGAGTGCCCGAGTCCCCTTGAATTCAAGTGGTGAAAGAGAGAAGTGTGTAGGGAATATATTTAAATCATGAAGAGTGTGCTCAAGATCTTAAATATTATTTCATTTTCATATTCAAATACTTCCTTTCAATCAAATAATTAAGTCCCATTCCAAGTCAAATAATTTCACATCTACGCCCTTATGAAATGTTGACTATGATCTAGGCTATGCACCACCTTCTTCATAGACCAACATAAGTTTTAGATAAAAGGTACACACTTGCCAAGGACAAAAAAATAAATTAATTTCAAAGGGGATCAATAATTTATGAGTTTTTACAAGTGATCAACATATTCACCCTTCATAATCTCATAATTGTACTACACAACCAACTCTTTATACAATCTTCAATGTGCACCCTTTATGCAGAATGTAATTAATTATCTATGTGCAGACCTGCATGAGAATCATAAAATTAAATATTGTGTATAGGATAGTGCACATATTTTCCGAAGGGTGTGCTCATAAAATCCCAATTGTGTGCACATGAAGATGAGACAAAACCTAAAGAAAAACCTACATAGTCCTATATCAAAGGGCTAGTCTAGGTGTATTAGCAGGTGACTGCAATAAATAAGGATGGTAGTTGAGATTGAATTTGAATCAAGGAGGATGAATTTGAATATAATTAAAAGTATAGGTGTTTTCCAAAGTGTCATAGTGTACTTGATAAACATGCAGGCCACCTAAAGATCTAAGAATGACCTTCCAACTACTTTCATGATTGAATCATCAGATGTAAATTGAATAAGCATGCCCTATGGAAATTATTACAAAGGCTTTAGTGATCTTAATTGGCCTTGGGATATATATTCCATTTTATAATTAAAGTTACTATCTACCACCTCTAATGGTGAGTTGATTATGCATGGCCTTTTCCAATGTTATAAAAACCCTAAAATTATTATTATAAAAGAGGTTAACATTTTTAGGCATCATAGTGCTGCCAAAATTTACCCTCTAGGATCCCTCCCTTGGTTTATAACATCTCTACCTATTCAAGTTTGTGATATTTCCTTATACCTTGAGATTAATAATTACTTATTTAATTTTATTCATGCCATGTTCTCTATGTGTATTCATGGTTATTGATCTTTATCTATGGATGTTCATCCGTCTCATTATCTTCCTCCCTTCACACCTCTACATAGAATTAAAAGTATTTGTATATCTCATGTTTTGTATACATGGGTCCACATAAGCATTATATATATATATATATACAGATATGTATATATATATATATATATATATATATATATATATATAACATTTATCATCCCTCCCAATTTTACATTGTGTTCCCTTACGTCCATGCGAAACACTTATATAGTGTACCTAGTTTGAAGATTTAGTATCCAATTTGTTAGTTTGATTGTGTCATTAAGTGGGTGAGATGATTATTATATTATTAGTAAAAAACTTTTACATTCTATCAACCCTCTTACCTTTTCTTTCCCTTTTCTGCTTTATCAATTTTAGGTTTAGCACTAGCCATAGATTTCATTCTACTCTGTCATCAACTAGGTACATTTAAAATAGAAGGAAGTTGACCTAATATTAAGGTTCATACCAAGGAGTGGAAGAGTCCCACACCTTAGGGGATTATCCCATTGTTACAATGATACACCAAATTTCTCTTTGATGCACAAGTCTAAGGCATTATGTGTGAAAAATTCACACGCTAGTAAGTATGAGATTCATTCACACACAAGTGAATTTTTTAAGTGATAATAGTTTTTGATACACGTAGTGTGACCCTTCCAAGATTTAACTAAGTATTTGGTGTGATTATTAGTTGATAGTGTTGAAGACACTCTTTAGAGCACCTAGTGAATCTAAACATTCCTAGTTATTAAATATTGTATGTTCATATATATGCCAAGACAAATGAGACCATATTCAAGAGGCACTAATTTTAATTTCATCAAGTTACCTGCATTCACTAGAAGAAGAGAAGTTAGAATGTCTTTATCTCTTGTCAAAACAGATATCAATGTAGGACAACCTTCTTCTAGATCTCAATTTACACCCATATTTAGAATATTCCCTACACGTAGATGAAGACTATTACCTATCCCATTCATGAATACTCAAAAAAATCAAACCTTTGTTCCCTTTAATGGAGGCAACCCGTCGGTCCTTCCCTAGTACAATGATATTCTTATAGCTACTCTTAAGAGTATCCCATACTCTACTAGAGAATATTATAATACCCTGATAGATCATATCCAAGACATTGAAAATATTTTATCCATCCACAACATGATTGAAGACAACATGATAGTGTTACTCTTTGCCTCTTATTTAAAAGGGAGAGTGATTCAATGGTATGAGGTTTTATGCCAAATTATATTCATAATTAGGACAAACTGGGTGTGGCACTATGTAGATAGTTTGAACAAAATAGTGACCACCTATCATTAATGGATCAACTCATGACCATAAAAAGGGATATGTATGATTAAAAGGTTGACTTAAAATTTAGGTTATAAAGGATATGGCATCAATTTCCACTCTTGGTAAGGCCAAACCCTAACACTATGTTTCTATATTTTTGACATCATTAAACAATGATGTGGCTATAATGTTATAATATATGGGAGGTTTATTATTACCAAATGCATATGAGGTTATTATGCATGCAAAAAACTACTTGATTCAAGTGGGGAAAAATACACCAAGACCCCTTGTGCCTTTATATCCTGAGCACACATTTTGTATGCCCTACCTCTCATTCTAACTCTATTCCCTATTCCAATTATTTTCAACTAACCAATTCCGTCAACTTATGCACCTTTGAGTGGGATGCATGAAATCAAATCCTTATTAAAGAACTTTGAAAATGAGCTATTAATTCTCAAAAGATATAAATCACCATATTCAAGGCCTTATCAATCATTCAACTAGTAGTATCAATAAAATAGGTCTCTATACCAACATGCCATGGAAACTCAAAATTAATACACATAAGATAGACTGCCCTGTGTTCTATATTGTAACACTATCACCTTTAGATATCTCATTCTTGTGTAGAATAATATTTTTCATGACTACGAATAGTGTTATCCATGAAATAATCCATATGATCAATCCATGTGTATAAATGGAGTGATGAATGGGGCATCTACAATGGAAAGTAGTCCACCATATTGAGAGCCTCCATATACTTCATATCAACAAAGTGATGAACCGAAAGCATGAATACAAGAGCATGGAGGATCCACCCTACTAAATTATTAGGAGGGTGACTTAAATTATGTTAAATAGAATGAAGTTTTTAGTGGGGGAAGAAAACAAGTTATTTTTAACATAAGATTCAAAAAGGGAGTGTCATAGAGAGTCATCTCCTTCATTGTACTCAACCTCTATGCCCCAAGTTTCACATGTAGATGTCTAGGGTAGATCACCTATGATAATTCTCTATAAATGTGAAAAAATGGTCATATGTGTAGATACTAAAAAACTATACCAATGGTTTTATATGTTTCAACACACGTTTTTGACCCCCTTAGCCCCCCTTGGGTTAGAACATTTCCTAACCCCCTTAAACACCCATTTTACCCTTACCCACATTTAGGTAAATTAACTCATTATTTAAACTAATAAAATCCTATTTACACCTCACCCTAACTAAGACCATGGTTAAATTACTGACACCTTACCTTAAGACCATTTTCTACCCTAGAAATTAAGTCCTAACCTCCTAGACTATTTTTTTGTTTGATATACCTTAGTCTTCACTCTACCTTTATGACCATCAACCAACCCCCAAATAGCCCAAAAAAATCCCTTATAACTAGCCTAAAACACATTTTCCACAAATCTAGAACTATGAAAAACACATATTGACCATTATTGGTCACCCTTGACTAGCATCGATTACCTAGTGACTAGTATCCATCTATGTGTAATTGTATTTTCCTAAAACAAAAAGTTAAAAGTACCTATTAGGCCCAACCCAAAACCTTTTTTTTTGACCCTTGTCACAACACAGAGTCAAAAACAATAATATAAAGCATACTTTAGAACTTTAACATTTCTTTTGCATAATTTAATGTCATTTTGTTAAATTAATAATTTTTTTGAAAAGTATTTTATAACATTGTGTTAAATTACTCTTCATTCCTTTGTGCAAGCATTTCTTATCAGCATTCTTCAAAACATAATCCACCCTTCAATCTTACTAATCAATTCCATTTCTAGTCTTATTATTATTATTATTATTATAGGTCATTACTCCCGAGCCAAAAATTAATACTTCACATCATCTAGATCATAAAGTGGAAACCACATCTAGCTTCATCTATACCTTCTCCCTTTCTTTAAGTTTTATTTATTTTCAAAATTAAAAAGAAAATAATACAAAAACAAAGTGAAAAAATTTGGCATGCTCGATGGGACCCTATATTTTTCTTAGGTTTGAAGTTGTTTTAGGACATTCTAGTTGCATTAGTAAAAGAATCATTCATTCTACTTCTTTGTTTCTGAAACTAAAATGTTATTTTCTTCATTTCTAGATTGTAAATCATAACTTTCAATTCCTTCATTTCAAAATCAAAACAATGTACTTGTTTTCTTTAATTTCTTGGAAAAGGCATAATCATTTAATTTCTTTTATTTCTAAAAAGTGAAAAGGCATTAATCCTAGGATAGGACTTGCATTCTCATCATACATTTAGGTGCATTCTAGTTATTTTGTACAAATTCAATGAAATTAAAATTTCTTTTTGGGTTTAAAATCAACCTTCTTCCATTGATTGCTTCCATGAGTAAGTCACTTAGATTAATTAATCAGTAAATCAATCATAGAAGTTACTTATTTTTGTGAACTAGGAATTTGACTAAGAAGAGGAGATTTGTATTGTGTTAGTGACAAAATGAACAAAGCAAATTGACAAAAAAACACACTAAACTCACACCTTCATGCCTAGATACTATGGTGAGCTTAATAAAAATATGACAAACACAACTAAAAATTAAGGAAACACAAAAATTATTCACCTTTTTTGGATGATCCAAATGCTTTTATAATGGCTTTCTTCGCTTCTGCTCATGAAGTCTATTACAATGGAGCTTGACTATCCTCCACCTCCTCTTGGCACCTTTAGATTTGGCTTGGAATCAATTTGGAATGGTAACACTAATTGAAATAGCTTTTTTAATCATTTGTACATTATAAATTTGCACCAGAATAGCTTAAAAATGATGTTCATGGCCTCTCTATTTATAGATTTTTACAAATGGGTAGAAGTAACATGAACCATCCATCTCAAGATTGAGATATGTGGCTAAGTATTAATCTAATTATGCAATTAAAATTTATAAATAGGCTCATAAATATTTGGGATAGAGGAGCAATTAAGAGGCATGGAGGGCTTCGAAGAGGCATGGGAGGCATGAATAACGATATTTATGGCATTTATAGCATAGGGATGTCTTCCAAAGAAATGAAGTCATCTGATGATGCAAATATTCAATATTCATTTATATAAACAAGTATTCAACAAGTTTTCATGGAATTATTAATTATGCTCCAACTTGGTTTAACTAGATCTTAAGCATGATTAAGCACTTTATGCACAAATTACTTAAATTTATCATAATGCCTTGTTATTGATCTAAAATTTGACTAGATTAGAATTGGAAGTAAATATCAGATGCATTACATATATTATCCCATTTAGGATTTTATCAATATAAAATAACAAAGGCATACATCTTCTATAAGAGATTTGATAGGAAAGAGCAATCTAGAGTAACTAATTGTAAATTGGCATTTTAACTCAGAATGATCTAATCAAAGTTAGCTGGCCCATAAATTACACTACCCCATCTAGCGATACCTTAGCCAAAATTGGCACTTGAATATGTTAGTTTCATATAATTTATCATGTTTTATTATTTTTAGGCTAAATTTTGTACTTCAGTGGAAATTGGTCAAAATCTTGATTGGCAATTATTGGTGGCTAGTTTTAGGTGTCTATAGTTTTATCCTATTTGGGAAGATGTTGCAAACTATAGGCAACATAATGTCTTCTCAAATAATGAGAGATGGAATGTATGCCAAAAATAAGATGATGGTTGAATATAAAATCTTCAAATAGTGTTTAGGAAGCCTAGGATGATGCCCCTTCAAGGGCATGGCCATCACATTTGTTGATGGACACTCCCTCAAAAAAACAAGAAAGGTGGAATTAACCTATGGCTGAGATTATTCCAAATGAGAAAATGCTTGCATGCATTGATTTAAAAGTACTAATTTTCCCAAAGGTGGTTATAATCAAGAATAAAAGTCAAAAATAATGATTTTCCCATAGACCGTTCTAATCATTAAGATGACTTGGATTGTTTAAAGATGATGGTGCCCTAGTTAGGTCTGATTAACAAGCATAACTCAAGGATATAACTTGAAATATAGATTAAATATGAGTGTGCACAAAGTGATGAAGGAGATGGATAGAGGAATGAGATTGATCAATTGAAAATGATTCATTTGTACCTACCAACAAAGAGATGGTTGTCGTTAATAACAATGATACAACTAGGATGTCCAATGGGTTAATTTGATCATGGATGGGATGGAAGGATTTGCCAAGGTGCCAAGGAGAAAATTTTGTGGCTCTATTGATTGTAGACCTTCTTGAAGCTTATTTTTACTATACCATGTAATGGTAGGATTTATGATAGAACATCATGAAGACTTGGCCAAAATATGTGTAACGACTAACACCCAAATCCAATAAACACTCAAAAATAATGCACCAGTGATCAAAACCATGATGACAATGTTGACGTATGAATATGGATGGACTCAAGAATAATGTCCACAAAGAATCACCCAATAAACACATATAGACTGAGTCAAGGCAATAGTGATGAAAGGAAATAAATATGCAAGAAGATAAACAAAGAAAGAAATAAACAAATAAACAAATAAACAACAAACAAGCAAATAGAAAGCCTGAAAATAAAAGCAAAAGAAAGCTTCCTAACAATGACCATGCCCCAGTAAGGTGGATCAAGGATAATTGACTAAGATTAGATAGGACAATTTTTTTTGGATTTTTGAAATGTTTATGAATGTTTATGGATTTTGGGGTATTTTAACTCATTAGAGAATGAAAATATGCCTAATCATAAAATGATGAGAATGTTTGGCTTAGGTTGTTAATAGAATGGTGAGAGCGTATGGAAAGGGGGACTGAGGTGACCTCAACATGAAATAAGCATGACCCATATAGTCCTAAAATAACCTTAAGTCATAGTAATTACATCTAGATAAATGGCAAGAAAATACCAACTAGGTCCCAACAAGTTTTCAAATCTAGGAAAAGGCTAGTCAAATGAAAATAGTAATGGCAAGGTGATGCAAAAATGCATGATAAACAAGTGTTGCCCCTAATTTTCCCATAGGTAGTTATAACTAGGATATAAGGGCATAGGTAAATGTTACTAATTTTCCCATAGGTGGTTATAATTAGTATCAATACTGGTGAAACATTGATTTACCCATAGGTGGTTATAATTAGGCTCACATAAACAAGCTTGATACAGGATGGAAAATGAAAGATATCTTGCCAGATCAACTATCACACTACTTTCATAGACTATCATTGTAAACATGGATTGGATTGAAATTTTAAACTTGATTGGAATCCTCTCATTAAATGTGTGGGAATAACCAAAAGAACCAAGATCAAAATATGATTGGGTAGGACAACTAAAAATAAGCTTTGGTCTAGATAGGAATGGAATGATAGGATGGTATCATTTTTCTTAGGATAATGATAGTTTATGATAGATTGGATAAAATGGTAAGAGGTTTTCCCCCAAGTGATGGAGTAAATGGAAGGATACGTGATAATTTAAAAAGGATATGTAACAATGGTAATAACATGGTAATGTGAAATGGTATGGTACATATTTTTGGCCTAGCTGTGGTTTTTGATTCTATTGTTCGTGGTGAAGTGGAGATGCATGCCTTAATCAATAAATGATACAAATAGAATACTTGATAATTTTAATTGCTAGCCCATGCCTTGTCTAAAAAGTTACTCTATCAATAATGGCCTACAAATTTGGTTATCAAGAATGCTTTTGTGATCTTCATTGGTCATTGATTCTGATTCCTTCAAGTGTCAAGAAAAGGTATATTTATAGCCTCTACAAAGGAAAGTGTCACCATGGATGGTAAATAAGAATAAATAATGGATGGTAGGTTTGATTGTGAATGATGGAAGATAATGGAATGTGTAGTGGTGGGGAAACAAATGAAGATCAGGACTTATAGTCACACATAATGTTGTTGATGCTAGATTTGACATATTTTGGTTTTGGTGGGGCCAAAGACTTTTTATCTTGATAGGACCATCAGATTTTTCTATTGTTTGATCCTAAGATTAGCTACCATCTGATTAGGATGTAGATAGGAAGCTACTTTGATTTGATCATTGATTTTTTCTTCATCAAGTAGTGAATAACTTTTGTGCTCAGCTATTGGTGCCTCAATGAGGTTTTCACCAATGAAGTTGTCTTGATTATCCCATAGCATATATGAGAAGGTTTCACTAATGAACATTGGATTTTGAATTTGATTTTATTTTAGTGCTTCTAAAAAAATTTCACTAAAATATTTTGAGCTATGACATTGATTGTCCCCCAGTGGCTTCCAAAAAGTTTCACTAAAAGATTTTGAGTTCTGACTTTGATTGTCCCCCAGCACCTTGAAAAGGGTTTCACTAGGAGAATGTTATTTTACTACATGAATGTGGACTTGGCCTCCTTGCTCTTCTTCAACTACTATGTTTCTACTGATGTAGTTCAACAAAGTGTGATTCTATCAATCTTAATCGACACTTGTGGGAGCTAGAATGTCAATAATATGGCTATGTTGGTTGATGGTAATGGACTATGAAATGGTAATTAAATGAGGAGAGGCTGTACAATCCTCATAGAATATAATAGGATAACTTGTGTTGAAGTTGAATTAATCATCCTCAAAAACTATAAAAGGATCACAAATATATTCAAATTGATCTGTTAAGCATGCATAACTAATGTTGTCACAGTCATGAACATACTCTATATCTAAATCTATTTCTAACTCAAGGGACTCTAAATCTAATGTTGAGACTATTATTGATTCTGATTCTAATCCTAAATTTAATGTCAGTTCAATAATAAAACCTAGCTCTGACTATGATTCTTCATCTGATGGGTACTATGTTATAATGATATCTTATTAAATGTTTGGTAGTGGACAAGTAATGACCTATGATGGCATAATGGACTCCACAAATAATAGTTTATCAAAGTGAGAATCCTCTAGGATGGGAAAAAGGTAAAGAGACAATTCCTCAAATATTGGCTTATCAATATGAGGGTCTTTAAAAATATGCCTATGGTCGAGGTAATGATTTGCCCAAAGGTAGTTATAATCATTAAGAAGTGACTCAATAAATAATAGCTTGTTAGAGTGAGACTTCTTGACAAATAGTATAGGATTAATAGATGATTCATCATAGGTTGACTTATCACAAATGGTTGATTCAATAGAAACATCTCAGATTGGTTAGTTATCTTGGCCTTGGTTTCCAATGAGTTGGAAAATACTAGTTTTGAACATAGTTTGGTCTTTGAAGGATTGGATCAGTTGAGGTTTGGATGGGGTTGGTTCTAGATGAGTAATGTCTTATGGTTGGATAATAGTAGGTCATTAGAGAGCATGATTACTCACATGAGCCAAAGGATGAATATCTAATATTATAATGATGAGGTCTCAAGATGGTAATGGGGTATTGTAGAGCTTGATTATTCACATAAGCCAAGAGATAAGGTCCTAAAAGGATAAGTTTTGGGAATTGTGGAACTTGGTAGCTCACATAAGCCAAAGCATCTAAGTCCTCTTCATAAACCATATCATCCCAATCTCGAGTTGGATCATAAGTTGGGTCTTGACTATGTTCTATGTACTAATTATCATAAAAAGGGTATGGATCCATATCCAAAACAACATTATATATAGTTGGGTCTTCAAAGTCTTCCTCAAAAGCCTCTTCATACCAATCAAGGTCTTGAGTTGAATCATAAGTTATTTTTTGACTTTGTTCCCATGAATAATTATTATGAGGTCAACAAAAATCTATCTCACAAACCATATTATCATCATTGGGGTCTTGATTAAATCCATAAAAGTCATTTTGTGTGGCCATTCTATCATAATTTGGATTGTGAATGACTCCACCATAAGTTTAGTTAGACATGTCCATGAAAATGATGAAAGCTATGAAACAAAATGGGTTAGAGTTCTACAAACTTTGAAAAACTATGTCCAAAGGACAAATGGGTTAAACTCGGTCTAACTTGGTCAAAAGTGGAGTTGTAGCTCTAATGTGGTCTAAAAGAGGGGTTGTATCTCCAAAATTATTTTTGATAAGACTAAGCATAAAATAGTCTAACATCAAATGTTTAATTTCAAATGTCATACGCACAAAAGGTCAAGTGTCTGAATAAAAACTTGCATGTCAAAGGTCTAGGTCAAAGTGTTCCAAATAGGGTCTAAACTAGGAAAAGGAAAATTTGAGTTGATAGGTATTTTTTCCAAACACAGAGTCAAAATATAGGTTCAAAAAAATATGCATGATATGAATTTTGGCCAAACGGCATGAAAAGCTAGGTTTGAAACAAAGACATGATGTGATTTGATTTAATCTAACAAGTTTTGAAACTAATTTGACATAGACCTAGCACATGGAATGAAACATAAACATGATCAATTGGAATAAGGCATAAGACAAAAGGATCTTTGAAGAAAGAGTGCATTTTCCCAAATAAAGGGATAAACAATGATGAGGATAGGTATTGAACAAACAAACCATCAATAGTTTTGAACTTTAGGTAATCAATTAACCGAAGTTATGTAACCCAAAAGAGAAATATCTATGTATCATCCCCATGAATTGAGGCTTAAATAGAAATTAATCATTGTTTACATCCAAACTTAATAATGTTAATTGAAAACTCAATATTAAAAACTAGGATTTGACCAAACAAGCTAGTCAAGGTTGGACAACATGATGGCACAAGATAAAGGTGAAAATGGTATACATGACATGGCTTTAAAAAAATAGTTTTTAATATGAGTTAAAATAGTATTGAAACAAATTAAGCAACCTAATAACATAATAATGATCGAATGATGTGGTCAATGTTATGCTTCAAAAGATGCAAAAAGGCTTAAAATGTTTTGACATGATTTGGACAACATAACACTACCCTCCTTAACTCAAATGACACACACATAAACAATTTTAGCAAAAATTTCAAGACACATGATCCAGACAACAATTCAGATCACAATTTGGGTGATGGGTCCACCCCAATTGATGGTGGAACTTTCGGGAGCCATAAATTTTACACCATAGCTCCAATTGACTCACCGTTTGAACCATTGGAAATCTAATAATGAGGAGAACATCGAGATATGGAATGAATCTTTGCTTGATGAAGTTAGACCCCATAAAACCCAATGGAAGTGTCTAAAATTTCAATTTTAGTAGTGCAATATAAAAATAGTAAGTTTCTAAAAATAGTAATTCCTCGAGTTCTGTATTGTTGTAAATCATGGAAGTCAAACCAATTCATCTCCCTTGAGATTGGTGACCTTCCACATCCTCCCCACACCTTAAAGCATGTATAAATAAAGATCTAACTTGAAGTGGAAATGAGACATCTCTTCTCAGAGATAAGCATATGTTTGGCTCTGTAAATTTGATCAATAAAATATCTCTTATCAGAGATAACATTATTTTAATTCTTTTGTTCTTGTTTATTGAATTATCTTTCAACCAAATCTTTTGAGTTTTGGATCAGTGGTATCAGAGCGGTTTGTCTTTAGAGTGTATGATCCTGAGGATGAGGTCAGATTAAAGGAAGCTTGGGTGGAAAATAGAACCAACAAAATATCCACCTATTCGCTCCAAATGACTTCAAATGGTAGACAACACTAAGGCATTTGAACCTTTCAAGGAAATGGTGAATGAAGCCCTCCAACAGCAACAAGTATAGATTATACAAAAATTCACTCAAATTCTCCAACAAATCTCGATGGGAAATTCTAGCTCCTCATCTGCACCTGCACATCCTTTCAGTGCCGCATCACCCTTCCAAGTTAAGGTGAATTTTGATATCCCTACATTTGAAGGAAAAATCAATGCTGATGTAGTAGAAAATTGGTTGGATCAATTGTCATCTTATTTTTTTGTAAATAAATTCACCGATAAACGGAAGATTAATTTTGCTCTTCTGAAAGCATCATTTCATGTAAAAAATTGGTGGGAAGTGTACAAAAAGAGATTCAGTGTGGATGATATTGGGCTTGAGATGGAACCTACATGGGATGATTTCATAGATGTTGTAAAGGAAGAATTCTACCCCATTGGAGCATATGATGATCTATATGTAGAGTGGCAACAATTTTTTCAAGGTAAGGAACAATCTATTCAAGATTACACTGACATTTTTCATTCTCTATCTACGAGATTGGGCATCCAAGAAAGTGAGAAACACAAGGTTCTAAAATATCATGGCAAACTACAATGGTACATATGGGGAGAAATGGAACTCTTCAATTTGAAAACCATTGGTGAGGCATAAAAGTTCATAGTGAAGATTGAGCAGAAGCATGGAAGAATGAATATAAAGAATCATTCTTAAAAATGGAAAAGTGATAAAGAAGGTCAAACACGAGTCCAAAATTGGAAGCAAAAGGAAGGAAAGGCTGGAAAGTGGTGTGATTATCACAAATCTAGAACTCACTCCAAAGAAGAACGTCAAGCTATCAAATCACTACTTTTTGAGTCACAATCCTCAACATCTACTACTCTACCTCATACATACCCTGTAGTCGAAGAGGTTGAAGAAGAAATTATAGATGCTGATCCTGAAGCCATTGTTGCTTCATCACAGACACATGACGAGATGCTAGATGACAAGGAAAGGTTGTTTCACTCTAAGTTATGGGTGAAAGGTAAGCCTCTGCATTTCATTCTTGATAGTGGAATTCAAAATAATTTAATCTCTGCTAATGTTTTGAAAAGCCTAAATCTATACTTAAAGCCTCACCCAAAACCATATAGTATTAGATGGTTGAGTCTAGGGAGAAACCTCTGTGTCACCTACCAATGTCTTCTCTCATATGCAATACAACCTTTCCAAGATGAGGTCTTATGTGATGTGGTCAATCTAGATGTTTGTGATGTACTCTTTCGTTAGAATTCATGTATGATCGACATGGTATATATGAATCAAGAACTAGAAGGATCACTCTCACTCTTGGAACATGGCATTATAGGGTACTAGAAGTACCACCTTCTACATCTGTCTCTCTTATTAGTGCCAAGACATTTGTTCTCATGGTGGTCAAGCCACAGGAGTCCAAAAGGGTTGATGTTATAGCCCTAACTACACAAAAAACACAAAAATAAAAGCAAATAAATATTGAGATGAAGAAGTTCATGGCCTTCCATCCATAGACTAATGGTCAGACAAAAAAGGTGAACAATTGGGCCCTACATAGTTCCATAAATCACACTCCCTTCTAAGTATGCTTCAGGAATCAAATTGAAGTAAAACTACCACACTTGATGACAAATATTGATGAAATGGGGACCATTGCTTCTCAAGGAGGGAGGAATGATCCAGACAACAATTCAGATGACAATTTGGGTGATGGGTCCACCCCAATTAATCGAAAAACTTATGGGAGTCATAACTTTTGCACCATAGCTCCAATTGACTCACCGCTTGAACTGTTGGAAAGCTAATAATGAGGGGAACATCATGAGATGGCTTCAAGATTTGATCAATGAATTTTAAACCCATAAAACCCAAAGGAAGAGACCCAATTTTTAATTTTAGTAGTGTAGTCTAAAGATAGTAAGTTTCTAAAAATAATAATTCCTCAAGTTTTGTATTGTTGTAAATTGTGGAAGTCGAACCAATTCATCTCCCTCAAGATTGGTGACCTTCCACATCCTACCCACACCTAAAAAACATGTATAAATGAATATCTAACTTGAAATGGAAATGAGACATCTCTTCTCAGAGATAATCGTATGTTTGGGTCTATAAATTTGATCAATAAAACATCTCTTATCAGAGATAACATCATTTGAATTATTTTGATCTTGTTTCTTGAATTATCTTTCAACCAAAGCTTTCAAGTTTTGGATCAGTGGTATCAGAGAGGTTTGTCTTTAGATTTTATGATCCTGAGGATGAGGTAAGATTATAGGAAGCTTGGGTGGAAAATAAAACTAGCTGAATATCCACCTATTCGCTCCAAATGACTTCAAATGGAAGACAACACCGAGGCATCTAATCCTTTCAAGGAAATGACAAATGAAGCCCTCCAATAGTAACAAGTGTAAATGCTAAAGCAATTAAATCAAATTGTCCAACAAATCTCAATGGGAAATTCTAGCTCCTCATCTAAACCCACACATTTGTTCAGTGCCCTAACACCCTTTAAGGTTTAGGTGAATTTTGATATCCCTACATTTGAAGGCAAAATCAATGCTGATGCAGTAGCAAATTGGTTGGATAAATATTCATCTTATTTTTTTGTAAATAAATTCACTGATAAAGAGAAGATTACATTTGCTCTTCTAAAAGAATCATTACGTATAAAAAATTGGTGGGAAGTGTACAAAAAGAGATTTAGTGCATATGATATTGCCCTTGAGATAGAAACTACATGGGATGATTTCATAGATGTTGTAAAGGAAGAATACTACCCCATTGGAGTATATGACGATATATATATAGAGTGGCAACAACTTCACCAAGGTAAGGAACAATCTTTTCAAGATTACACTAACATTTTTCATTCTCCATCTGTGAGATTGGGCATCCATGAAACTGAGAAACACAAGGTTCTCAAATATTGTGGCGAACTACAATGGTACATGTGGGGAGAAATGGAACTCTTCAATTTGAAAACCATTGATGAGGCATATAAGTTCACAATGAAGTTTGAGTAGAAGCATAGAAGAATGAATATAAAGAATCAGTCTTTAAAATGGAAAAGTGATAAAGAAGGTCAAACATGAGGCCAAAATTGGAAGCAAAAGTAAGGAAAGACGGGAAAGTGGTGTGATTATCACAAATATGGAACTCACTCCAAAGAAGAATGTCGAGCTATCAAATCACTAATTTTTGAGTCACAATCCTCAACATCTACTGTTCTACCTCATTCAAACCCTGCAGTCGAAGAGATTGAAGAAGTTATAGATGTTGATCTTGAAGCCATTATTGTTTCATCACAGACACACGATGAGATGCTAGATGACAAGGAAAGGTTGTTTCACTCTATGTTATGGGTGAAAGGTAAGCCTCTGCATTTCATTCTTGATAGTGGAAGTCAAAAGAATTTAATATCTACTAATGTTGTGAAAAGCCTAAATTTGTCCATGAAGCCTCACCTAAAACCATACAATATTGGATGGTTGAGTCTAGGGAGAAACCTCCGTGTCAACCACCAATGTCTTCTCTCATATGCAATACAACATTTCCATGATGAGATCTTATGTGATGTAGTCTTTAGTCAGCCATTCATGTATGATCGACATGGTATATATGAATCAAGAATTAGAAGGATCACTCTCACTCTTGGAACATGGTGCTACAGGGTACCAAAAGTACCACCTTTTACATCTGTCTCTCTGATTAGTGCAAGGAATTTTTTTCTCATGGCAGTCAAGCCACAAAAATCCAAAAGGGTTGATGTTACAGCCTTGACTACAAAAAAAACACAACAACAAAAGTAAATAAATACTGAGCCAAAGAAGTTCACGGCCTTGCATCCATAGAATGATGGTCAGATAGAAATGGTGAATAATCAGGCCCTGCACAGTTCCATAAATCAGATTCCCTTCCAAGTATGCATCAGGAATCAAATCAAAGTACAACTATCACACTTGATGACAAATATTGATACAATGGGGACCATTTCTTCTCAAGGAGGGAGGAATGATCTGGACAATAATTCAAATGACAATTTTGGCGATGGGTCCACCCCAATTGATGGTAGAATTTTTAGGAGCCATAACTTTTGCACCATAACTCTAATTGACTCACTATTTTAACCATTGGAAAGCTAATAATGACAGGAACATAGTGAGATGGCATTGAGATTTGCTCAATGAAGTTTGACCCCTTAAAACCTAATGAAAGTGTCTAAAATTTAAATTTTAGTAGTGCAGTAAAAAAATAGTAAGTTTTTAAAAATAGTAATTCCTCGAGTTATGTATTATTGTAAATTGTGGAAGTCGAACCAATTCATCTCCCTCAAGATTGCTGACCTTCAACATCCTCCTCACACCTTAAAAACATGTATAAATGAAGATGTAACCCAAAATGGAAATGAGACATCTCTTCTTAGAGATAAGCATATTTTTGGGTCTGCAAATTTGATCAATAAAACATCTCTTATCAGAGATAACATTATTTGAATTATTTTGTTTTTGTTTCTTGAATTATATTTCAACCATAGCTTTCAATTTTTGGATCAGTGGTATTAGAGTGGTTTTTCTTTAGAGTGTATGATCTTGAGGATGAGGTCAAATTACAGGAAGCTTGGGTGGAAAATAGAACTAGCTGAATATCCACCTATTCACTCCAAATGACATCAAATGCTAGACAACACTAAGGCATCTGATGCTTTAAAGCAAATGGTGAATGAATCCCTCGAATAGAAACAAGCACAGATGTTACAATAATTCACTCAAATTATCCAACAAATCTTGAAGGGAAATTATGGCTCCTCATCTACACTCGCACATCCTTTCAATGCCCCAACACCCTTCAAGGTTTAGGTGAATTTTGATATCCCTATATTTGAAGGCAAAATCAATTAGATCAATTGTCATCTTATTTTTCAATAAATAAATTCACCGATAAAGAGAAGATTACTTTTTATCTTTTGAAAGCATCATTGCCTATCAAAAATTGGTGGGAAGTGTACAAAAAGAGATTCAGTGCAGATGATATTGGCCTTGAGATGGAACCTACATGGGATGATTTCGTAGATGATGTAAAGGAAGAATACTACCCCATTACAGAATATGATGATCTTTATATAGAGTGGTAACAACTTCATCAAGGTAAGGAATAATATGTTCAAGATTATACTGACATTTTTCATTCTTTATCTGCAAGATTGGGCATCCAAGAAAGTGAGAAACACAAGGTTCTCAAATACCATGGTGGACTACTATGGTACATATGGGGAGAAATGTAACTCTTCAATTTGGAAACCATCGATGAGGCATATAAGTTCACAGTGAAGATTGAGAAGAAGCATGGAAGAATGAACATAAAGAATCAATATTCAAAATGGAAAAGTGATAAATAAGGTCAAACACGAGGCCAAAAGTGGAAGTAAAAGGAAGGAAAGATTGGAAAGTGGTGCGATTATCACAAATCTAGAAATCACTCCAAAGAAGAATGTGGAGCTATCAAATCACTACTTTCTAAGTCACAATACTCAACATCTACTACTATACCTCATATAGACCATGCAGTCAAAGAGGTTGAAGAAGACATTATAGATGTTGATCATGAAGCCATTGTTACTTCATCATAGACACACGACAAGATGCTAGATGACAAGGAAAGGTTGTTTCACTTTAAGTTATGGGTGAAAGGTAAGCCTCTGCATTTCATTCTTGATAGTGGAAGTCAAAAGAATTTAATCTCTACTAATGTTATGAAAAGCCTAAATCTATCCATGAGGCCTCAACCAAAACCATATAGTATTCGATGGTTGAGTCTAAGGAGAAACCTCCATGTCACCCACCAATGTCTTCTCTCGTACGCAATACAACCTTTCCAAGATGAGGTCTTATGTGATGTGGTCAATCTAGATGTTTGTGATGTACTCTTTGGTCAGAAATTCATGTATGATTGACATGGTATATAGGAATCAAAAACTAGAAGGATCACTCTACTCTTGGAACACAGTGCTACAGGTTACCAAAAGTACCACCTTCTACATCGGTCTCTCTAATTAGTGCCAAGAAATTTGTTCTCATGGCAGTCAAGCCACAAGAATCCAAAAGGGCTGATGTTACAGCCTTGACTACACAAACAACACAACAAAAAAATCAAATAAATACTGAGCTGAAGAATTTCATGGCCTTCCATCCATAGACTGATGGTAAAATAGAAATGGTGAACAATCAGGCCCTGCAAAGTTCCATAAATCAGAGTCCCTTCCAAGTATGCATCAAGAATCAAATCAAAGTACAACTACCACATTTGATGACAAATCTTAATGTAATGTGGACCATTTCTTCTCAAGGAGGGAGTAATGATCTGGACAATAATTTAGATGATAATTCGGGTGATGGGTCCACCCCAATTGATGACAGAACTTTTGAGAGCCATAACTTTTGCACCATAGCTCCAATTGACTAACCGTTTGAACCATTGGAAAGCTAATAATGAGGGGAAGATCATGAGATGGCCTCAAGATATTATCAATGAAGTTTTGCCCCCTAAAATCCAACAAAAGTGTCCCAAATTTCAATTTTAGTAGTGCAGTCTAAAAATAGTAATTCTTTGAGTTCTCTATTGCTGTAAATCATGGAAGTCAAACCAATTCATCTCCCTTGAGATTGGTGACCTTACACATTATCCCCACACCTTAAAAACATGTATAAATGAATATGTAACCTGAAATGGAAAAGAGACATCTTTTCTCATAGATAAGCATATGTTTGGGTTTGTAATTTTGATCAATAAAACATCTCTTACTAGAGATAACATTATTTTAATTGTTTTGTTCTTATTTCTTGAATTATCTTTCAACCAAAGATTTTATGTTTCAGATCAATGGTATCAGAGCCATTTTTATTTAGTGTGTATGATCTTGAGGATGAGGTTAGATTATAGGAATCTTGGGTGGAAAAAAGAACCAGCAGAATATCCACCTATTCACTCCAAATGACTTCAAATGGCAGACAACATCGAGGCATCCAATCCTTTCAAGGAAATGGTGAATGAAGCACTCCAATATCAACAAGTGTAGATGCTATAACAACCTACTCAAATTATCCAACAAATCTCGATGGGAAATTCTAGCTCCTCATCTGCACCCGCACATCCTTTTAGTGCCCCAAACCCTTCAAGGTTCAAGTGAATTTTGATATCCCTACATTTGAAGGCAAAATCAATGCTGATGTAGTAAAAAATTGGTTGGATCAATTTTCATCTTCTTTTTCTATAAATAAATTCACTGAGAAAGAGAATATTACTTTTGCTCTTTTGAAAACATCATTGCCTATCAAAAATTGGTGGGAAGTGTATAAAAAGAGATTCAGTGTAGATGATATTGGCCTTGAGATGGAACCTACATGAGATGATTTCATAGATGTTGTAAAGGAAGAATAATACCCCATTGGAGCATATCATGGTGGACTACAATAGTAAATACAAGGAGAAATGGAACTCTTCAACTTGGAAACCATCGGTGAGGCACACAAGTTCACAGTGAAGATTGAGCAGAAGTATGGAAGAATGAATATAAATAATCAGTCTTTAAAATGGAAAAGTGATAAAGAAGGTCAATCACGAGGCCAAAATTGGAAGCAAAAGGAAGGAAAGATTGGAAAGTGGTGTGATTATCACCAATATGAAACTCACTCCAAAGAAGAATGTCAAGCTATCAAATCACTTCTTTCTGAGTCACAATCCTTAACATCTACTATTCTACCTCATACAGACCCTACAACCAAAGAGGCTGAAGAAGAAAATATAGATGTTAATAATGAAGCCATTGTTGCTTCATCATAGACACATAATGAGATGTTAGATGACAAGGAAAGGTTGTTTCACTGTAAGTTATGGCTGAAAGGTAAGCCTCTGCATTTCATTCTTGATAGTGGATGTCAAAAGAATTTAATCTCTGCTAATGTTGTGAAAAGCATAAATCTATCCATGAAGCCTTACCCAAAACCATACATATTGGATGGTTGAGTCTAGGTAGAAACCTCTGTGTCACCCACCAATGTCTTCTCTCATATGAAATACAACCTTTCTAGGATGAGGTCTTATGTGATGTGGTCAATCTAGATGTTTGTGATGTACTCTTTGGTCAACCATTCGTGTATGATCAACATGGTATATATGAATCAAGAACTAGAAGGATCACTCTCACTCTTGGAACATGACACTATAGGGTACTAGAAGTACCACCTTCTACATCAGTCTCTCTGATTAGTGCCAAGAAATTTGTTCTCATGGCAGTCAAGCCACAAGAATCCAAAAGAGTTGATGTTATAGCCATGACTACACAAACAACACATAAAAAAAAGAAAATAAATATCGAGCTGAAGAAGTTCATGGCCTTCCATCCATAGACTGATGGTTAGATAGAGATGGTGAATAATCGGGCTGTGCACAGTTGCGTAAATCACAGTCCCTTCCAAATATGCATCAAGAATAAAATCAAAGTAAAATTACCATTATTGATGACAAATATTGATGAAATGGGGACCATTGCTTCTCAAGGAGGGAGGAATGATCTAGACAATAATTCAAATGATAATTTGGGTGATGGGTCCACCCTAATTGATGGTAGTAATTTTAGGAGCCATAACTTTTACACCATATCTCTAATTGACTCATGGTTTAAACCATTGGAAAGCTAATAATGAGGGGAATGTTGTGAGATGGAATAAGGATAATATTTATGAAGTTTTACCCTTTAAAACCTAATGGAAGTGTCCCAAATTTCAATTTTTGTAGTGCAGTCTAAAAATAGTAAGTTTCTAAAAATAGTAATTCCTTAAGTTTTGTATTGTTGTAAATCATGGAAGTTGAACCAATTCATCTTCCACGAGATTGGTGACCTTCCACATCCTCCCCACACCTTAAAAATATGTATAAATGAATATTTAACTTGAAATGGAAATGAAACATCTCTTCTGAGAGATAAGCATATGCTTGGGTCTACAAATTTGATCAACAAAACATCTCTTATTAGAGATAACATTATTTGAACTATTTTGTTCTTATTTCATGAATTATCTTTCAACCAAAGATTTCAAGTTTTGGATCAGTGGTATCAGAGTGGTTTTTCTTTAGAGTGTATGATCCCGAGGATGAGGTTAGATTATAGGAAGCTTGGGTGGAAAATAGAACCAACATAATATCCACCTATTCACTCCAAATGACTTCAAATGGCAGACAACACTGAGGCATCCGATCCTTTTAAGGAAATGGTGAATGAAGCCCTCTAACAACAATAAGCATAGATGCTACAAAAATTCACTCAAATTATCCAACAAATCCTGATGGTAAATTTTGGCTCCTCATCTGCACCCACACATCCTTTCAATGCCCAACACCCTACAAGGTTTAGGTGATTTTTGATATCCCTACATTTGGAGGTAAAATCAATGCTGATGAAGTAGACAATTGGTTGGATCAATTGTCATCTTATTTTTTTGTAAATAAATTCACTGACAAAGAGAAGATTACTTTTTCTCTTTTGAAAGCATCATTGTCTATCAAAAATTGGTGGGAAGTGTACAAAAAGAGATTCAGTGTAGATGATATTTGATTTGAGATGGAACCTACATGGGATGATTTCATAGATGTTGTAAAGGAAGAATACTACCCCATTGGAGCATATGACAATCTGTATATAGAGTGGTAACAACATTTCCAAGGTAATGGATAATCTATTTAAAATTACACTGACATTTTTCATTCTCTATCTGTGAGATTGGGCATCCAAGAAAGTAAGAAACACAAGGTTCTCAAATATCGAGGTAGACTATAATGGTATATATAGGGAGAAATGGAACTCTTAAATTTGGAAACCATCGGTGAGGCATACAATTTTGCAGTGAAGATCAAGCAAAAGCATGGAAGAATGAATATAAATAAGTAGTCATCAAAATGGAAAAGTGATAAATAATGTCGAACACGAGGCAAAAATTGGAAGTAAAAAGAAGGAAAGACTTAAAAATGGTGTGATTATCACAAATCTAGAACTCACTCCAAAGAAGAATGTCTAGCTATCAAATCACTACTTTTTGAGTCACAATCCTCAACATCTACTTCTCTACCTCATATAGACCCTGTAGTTGAAGAGGCTGAAGAAGAAATTATAGATGTTGACCCTGAAGCCATTGTTTCTTCATCACAGACACATGATGAGATGTTAGATGACAAGGAAAGGTTATTTCAATCTAAGTTATGGGTGAAAGTTAAGCATCTACATTTCATTCTTGATAGTGGAAGTCAAAAGAATTTAATCTCTGCTAATGTTGTGAAAAGCCTAAATCTATCCATGAAGCCTAAACCAAAACCATACAGTACTGGATGGTTGAGTCTAGGGAGAAACCTCTATGTCACCCACCAATGTCTTCTCTCATATGCAATACAACCTTTCCAAGATGAATTCTTATGTGATGTGATCAATCTAGATGTTTGTGATGTACTCTTTTGTCAACCATTCATGTATGATCGACATGGTATATATGAATCATGAACTAGAAGGATCACTCTCACTCTTGGAACACGGTGCTATAGGGTACAAAAAGTACCACCTTCTACATTTGTCTCTCTGATTAGTGCCAAGAAATTTGTTCTCATGGCAGTCAAGCCCCAAGAATCCAAAAGGGCTAATGTTATAGCCCTGACTACACAAACAACACAACAATAGAAGTAAATAAATATTGAGATGAATAAGTTCACGGCCTTCCATCCATAGACTGATGGTCAGATAGAAATGCTGAATAATCAAGCCCTGCATAGTTCAATAAATCACAATCCCTTCTAATTATGCATTATGAATCAAATCTAAGTACAACTACCACACTTGATGACAAATATTGATGTAATGGTGACCATTGCTTCTCAAGGAGGGAGGAATGATGTGGACCATTGCTTAGTAAGTTTTTAAAAATGGTAATTCCTCAAGTTTTGTATTGTTGTAAATCATGGAAGTCAAACCAATTCATCTCCCTCGAGATTGGTGACCTTCCACATCCTCCCCACACCTTAAAAACATGTATAAATGAAGATGTAACCCGAAATGGAAATGAGACATCTCCTCTTAGAGATAAGCATATGTTTGGGTCTACAAATTTGATCAATAAAACATCTCTTAT
Organism: Torreya grandis; assembly: GCA_037957365.1. Taxonomy (NCBI): domain Eukaryota; kingdom Viridiplantae; phylum Streptophyta; class Pinopsida; order Cupressales; family Taxaceae; genus Torreya; species Torreya grandis. The sequence continues at coordinate 1,119,527 of JARHVA010002701.1, read as the reverse complement.
TGAATTATCTTGTTCTTGTTTCTTAAATTATCATTCAACTAAAGCTTTCAAGTTTTGGATCAGTGGTATCAGAGTGGTTTGTATTTAGAGTGTATGATCTTGAGGATGAGGTCAGATTACAAGAAGCTTGGGTGGAAAATAGAACCAGTTGAATATCCACCTATTCACTCCAAATGACTTCAAATGGTAGAAAACACTGAGGCATCCGATCCTTTCAAGGAAACGATGAATGAAGCCCTCTGACAGCAATAAGCTAAAGATGTTACGATAATTCACTCAATTTATCCAAAAAAACTTAAGGGGAAATTATGGCCCCTCATCCACACCCACACATCCTTTTAGTGCCCCAACACCCTTCAAGGTTTAGGTGAATCTTGATATCCCTATATTTGAAGGCAAAATCAATGCTGATGTAGTAGAAAATTGGTTAGATCAATTGTCATCTTATTTTTTGTAAATAAATTCACCAATAAAGAGAAGATTACTTTTGCTCTTCTAAAAGCATCATTGCCTATCACAAATTGGTGGGAAGTGTACAAAAAGAGATTTAGTGAAGATGATATTGGCCTTGAGATAGAACCTACATGGGATGATTTCATAGATGTTGTAAAGGAAGAATACTACCCCATTGGACCATATGAAGATCTGTATGTAGAGTGGCAACTAATTCACCAAGGTAAGGAACAATTTGTTCAATATTACACTAACATTTTTTATTCTCTATCTGTGAGATTGGGCATCCAAGAAAGTGAGAAACATAAGGTTCTCAAATATCATGGCAGATTATAATGGTACTTACAGGGAGAAATGGAACTCTTCAATTTGGAAACCACCGGTGAGGCATACAAGTTCACAGTGAAGATTGAGTAGAAGCATGGAAGAATGAATATAAAGAATCAGTCTTCAAAATGGAAAAGTGATAAATAAGGTCAAACATGAGGCCTAAATTGGAAGCAAAAGGAATGAAAGATTAGAAAGTGGTGTGGTTATCATAAATATAGAACTCACTCCAAAGAAGAATGTCAAGCTATCAAATCTCTTATTTCTGAGTCACAATCCTCAACATCTACTACTCTACCTCATATAGAACCTGCAGTCAAAGAGGTTGAAGAAGAAATTATAGATGTTGATCCAGAATCCATTGTTGCTTCATCATAGACACATGATGAGATGCTAGATGACAAGGAAAGGTTGTTTCACTTTATGTTATGGGTGAAAGGTAAGCCTCTACATTTCATTCTTGATAGTGGAAGTCAAAATAATTTAATCTCTGATAATGTTGTGAAAAGCCTAAATCTATCCACAAAGCCTCACCCAAAACCATATAGTATTGGATGGTTGAGTCTACAGAGAAACCTTCGTGTCACCCACCAATGTCTTCTCTCATATGCAATACAACCTTTCCAAGATGAGGTCTTATGTGATGTGGTCAATATATATTTTTGTGATGTACCCTTTGGTCAGCCATTCATGTATCATTGACGTGGTATATATGAATCAAGAACTAGAAGGATCACTCTCACTCTTGGAACACAATACTACAGGGTAACAGAATAACCACCTTTTACATCTGTCTCTCTAATTAGTGCCAAGAAATTTATTCTCATGGCAGTCAAGCCACAAGAATCTAAAATGGATGATGTTATAGCCTTGACTACATGAAAAAACATAACATAAGTAAATAAATATCAAGCTGAATAAGTTCACAGCCTTCCATCCATAGAATGATGGTCAGATAGAAATGGTGAACAATCGGGCCCTGCACAGTTCCATAAATCACAATCCCTTCCAAGTATGCATTAGGAACCAAATCAAAGTATATCTACCGCACTTGATGACAAATCTTGATGTAATGGGGACCATTACTTCTCAAGGAGGGAGGAATGATTTGGACAGTAATTCAGATGATAATTCAGTCGATGGGTCCACCCCAATTTATGGCTGAACTTTTGGGAGCCATAGATTTTGCACTGTAGCTCCAATTGACTCACTGTTTGAACTATTGGAAAGATAATAATGAGGGAAATATTGTGAGATGCGATTAAACTCTTATCAATGGAGTTTGACCCTATAAAACCCAATGAAAGTGTCCCAAATTTCAATTTTAGTAGTGTCATCTAAAAATAGTAATTCTTCAAGTTTTGTATTGTTGTAAATCATGGAAGTCGAACCAATTCATCTCCCTCGAGATTGGTGACCTTCCATATGCTCCCCACACCTTAAAAAAATGTAAAAATGAAGATGTAACCTAAAATGGAAATGAGACATCTCTTCTCAGAGATAAGCGTATGTTTGGGTTTGCAAATTTGATCAATAAAACATCTCTTATTAGAGATAACATTATTTGAATTATTTTGTTCTTGTTTCTTGAATCATCTTTCAACCAAAGCTTTCATTCTTTTGGATCGGTGGTATTAGATTGGTTAGTCTTTAGAGTGTATGATCCTAAGGATGAGGTCAGATTATAAGAAGCTTGGGTGGAAAATAGAACTAGCTGAATATCCACCTATTCACTCCAAATGACTTCAAATGGCAGACAACACTGAGGCATCTAATCCTTTCAAGGAAATGGGGAATGAATCCTTCCAATAATAACAAGCACAGATGCTACAACAATTCACTCAAATTATCCAACAAATATCAATGGGAAATTATGGCTCCTCATCTGCACCCACACATCCTTTCTGTGCCCCAACACCCTTCAAGGTTTAGGTCAATTTTCATCTCCCTACATTTGAGGGAAAAATCAATGTTAATGTAGTATAAAATTGGTTCGATCAATTGTAATCTTATTTTTCTATAAATAAATTCATCGATAAAGAGAAGATTACTTTTGCTCTTCTGAAAGCATCATTGCCTATCAAAAATTGGTGGGAAGTGTACAAAAAGAGATTCAATGCAGATGATATTGGCCTTGAGATGGAACCTACATGGGATGATTTCATAGATGTTGTTAAGGAAGAATACTACCCCATTGGTGCATATGAATATATGTATGTAGAGTGGCAACAACTTCACCAAGGTAAGGAATAATATATTCAATATTAAATTGACATTTTCCATTCTCTATTTGTGAGATTGGGCATCCAAGAAAGTAAGAAACACAAGGTTGTCAAATATCGTGGCAGACTACAATAGTACATAAGGGGAGAAATAGAACTCTTCAATTTGGAAACCATCGGTGAGGCATACAAGTTCGTAGTGAAGATAGAGCAACGGTATGGAAGAATGAATATAAAGAATCAGTCTTTAAAATGGAAAATTGATAAAGAAGGTCAAACATGAGGCCAAAATTTTAAGCAAAAGAAATGAAAGACTGGAAAGTGGTGTGATTATCGCAAATCTGGAACTCACTCAAAAGAAGAATGTCGAGCTATAACATCACTACTTTTTGAGTCACAAACCTCAAAATCTACTACTCTACCTCATATAGTCCCTGTAGTCAAAGAGTTTGAAGAAGAAATTATAGATGTTGATGTTGAAGCCATTGTTGCTTCATCATAGACACATGAGGAGATGTTAGATGACAAGGAAAGGTTGTTTCACTCTAAGTTATGGGTGAAAGGTAAGCCTCAGCATTTCATTCTTGATAGTGGAAGTCAAAAGAATTTAATCTCTGGTAATGTTGTGAAAATCCTAAATTTGTCCATGAAGCCTCACCCAAAACCATATAGTATTGGATGGTTGAGTCTAGGGAGAAACCTTCGTGTCCCACACCAATGTCTTCTCTCATATGAAATACAACCTTTCCAAGATGAGAACTTATGTGATTTGGTCAATCTAGATGTTTGTGATGTACTCTTTGGTCAGCCATTCATGTATGATTGACATGGTATATATGAATCAAGAACTAGAATGATCACTCTCGCTCTTGGAACATGGCATTATAGCATAACAAAAGTACCACCTTATACATCTGTCTCTCTAATTAGTGCCAAGAAATTTATTCTCATCGCGGTCAAGCCATAGGAATCTAAAAGGGCAGATGTTATAGAACTAAATACACAAACAACACAACAATAGAATCAAATAAATACCAAGATGAAGAAGCTCATGGCGTTCCATCCACATACTGATGGTCAGATAGAAATGGTGAACAATCAGGCCCTTCACAGTTCCATAAATCATAGTCCCTTCTAAGTATGCATCAGAAATCAAATCAAAATACAACTACCACACTTGATGAAAAATATTGATGCAATGGGGACCATTGATTCTCAAGGAGGGAGGAATGATCTGGACAACAATTCAGATGACAATTCATGTGATGGGTCCACCCCAATTGATGACAGAACTTTTGGGAGCCATAAGTTTTTCACCGTAGCTCCAATTGACTCACCGTTTGAGCCATTGGAAAGCTAATAATGAGGGGAACATCATGAGATGGCATGGAGATTTTCTCAATGAATTTTAAATAACTAAAACCCAATGGAAGTGTCCAAAATTTTAATTTTAGTAGTGCAGTCTAAAAATAGTTAATTTCTAAAAATAGTAATTCCTCGAGTTTTGTATTGTTGTAAATCATGGAAGTCAAACCAATTCATCTCCATCGAGATTGGTGACCTTACACATCCTCCCCACACCATAAAAACATGTATAAATGAATATGTAACCTAAAATTGAAATGAGACATCTCCTCTTAGAGATTAGCATATGTTTGGGTCTGCAAATTTGACCAATAAAACGTCTCTTATCAGAGATAACATTATTTGAATTGTTTTGTTCTTATTTCTTTATTTATCTTTCAACCAAAGCTTTCATGTTTTGGATCAGCGGTATCAAAGTGGTTTGTACTTAGAGTGTATGATCCCAAGGATGAGGTCAGATTACAGGAAGCTTGGATGGAAAATAGAACCAGTAGAATATCCACCTATTTTCTCAAAATGACATCAAATGGTAGATAACACCGAGGCATCCAATCCTTTCAAGGAAATGTTGAATGAAGCCCTCCAATAGCAGCAAGTGAAAATGCTACAACAATTCACTCAAATTATCCAACAAATCTCAATGGAAAATTATGGCTCCTCATCCACACTCACACATCCTTTCAGTGCCCTAACACCCTTCAAGGTTCAGGTTAATTGTTATATCCCTACATTTGAAGGCAACATCAATGCTGATGTAGTAGAAAATTGGTTGGATCAATTGTCATCTTATTTTTCTATAAATAAATTCACTGATAAAGAGAAGATTACTTTTGCTCTTCTGAAAGCATCATTGCCTATCAAAAATTGGTGGGAAGTGTACAAAAAGAGATTTAGTGCAGGTGATATTGGCCTTGAGATGGAACCTACATGGTATGGTTTCATAGATGTTGTAAAGGAAGAATACTACCCCATTGGAGCATATGAATATCTGTATGTAGAGTGGCAACAACTTCACCAAGGTAAGGAATAATCTATTCAATATTACACTGACATTTTTCATTCTCTATCTGTGAGATTGGGCATCCAAGAAAGAAAGAAACATAAGGTTCTCAAATATCGTGGCAGGCTAGAATGGTACATACGGGGAGAAATGGAACTCTTCAATTTGGAAACCATTAGTGAGGCATACAAGCTCATAGTGAAGATAGAGCAAAGGCATGGAAGAATTAATATAAAGAATCAGTATTTAAAATGGAAAAGTGATAAAGAAGGTCAAACATGAGGCCAAAATTTGAAGCAAAAGGAAGGAAAGACTGGAAAGTTTTGTGAGTATCGCAAATCTGGAACTCACTCAAAAGAAGAATGTCAAGCTATAATATCACTACTTCCTAAGTCACAAACCTCAACATCTACTACTCTACCTCATATAGACCCTATAGTCAAAGATGTTGAAGAATAAATTATAGATGTTGATGTTGAAGCCATTATTGCTTCATCACAGACACACGAGGAGATGCTAGATGACAAGGAAAGGTTGTTTCACTCTAAGTTATGGGTGAAAGGTAAGCCTCAACATTTCATTCTTGATAGTGGAAGTCAAAAGAATTTAATCTCTGGTAATGCTGTGAAAAGATGAAATTTATCCATGAAGCCTCACCCAAAACCATACATTATTGGATGGTTGAGTCTAGGGATAAACCTCCGTGTCCCACACCAATGTCTTCTCTCATATGCAATACAACCTTCGAAGATGAAACCTTATGTGATTTGGTCAATCTAGATGTTTGTGATGTACTCTTTGGTCATCCATTCATGTATGATTGACATGGTATATATGAATCAAGAACTAGAAGGATCACTCACTCTTAGAACATGGCGTTACAACATAACAAAAGTACCACCTTCTATATCTGTCTCTCTGATTAGTACCAAGAAATTTATTCTCATGGCGGTCAAGCCATAGGAATCTAAAAGGGTAGATGTTACAGCACTAAATATGTAAACAACATAACAATAAAAGAAAATAAATACCAAGCTGAAGAAGCTCACGGCCTTCCATCCACATACTGATGGTCAGACAAAAATGGTGAACAATCAAGCCCTTCATAGTTCCATAAATCACAGTCCCTTCCAAGTATGCATCAAGTATCAAATGAAAGTACAACTACCAAACTTGATGAAAAATCTTGATGCAATGGGGACCATTGATTCTCAAGGAGGGAGGAATGATCTGGACAACAATTCAGATGACAATTCGGGTGATGGGTCCACCCCAATTGATGGCAAAAATTTTGGGAGCCATAAGTTTTTCACCGTAGCTCTAATTGACTCATCATTTGAGCCGTTGGAAAGCTAATAATGAGGGGAAAATCATGAGATGGCATGGATATTTTCTCAATGAACTTTGAACCACTAAAACCCAATGGAAGTGTCTAAAACTTTAATTTTAGTAGTGTAGTCTAAAAATAGTTAATTTCTAAAAATAGTAATTCCTCGAGTTCTGTATTGTTGTAAATCATGGAAGTCAAACCAATTCATCTCCATCGAGATTGGTGACCTTACACATCCTCCCCACACCATAAAAACATGTATAAATGAATATGTAACCTGAAATTGAAATGAGACATCTCTTCTCAGAGATCAGCATATGTTTGGGTCTGCAAATTTGATCAATAAAACATCTCTTATCAGAGATAATATTATTTGAATTGTTTTGTTCTTGTTTCTTTAATTATATTTTAACCAAAGCTTTCATGTTTTGGATCAGTGGTATCAGAGTGGTTTGTATTTAGATTGTATGATCCCGAGGATGAGGTCAGATTACATGAAGCTTGGATGGAAAATATAACCAGTAGAATATCCACCTATTTGCTCAAAATGACTTCAAATGGCAGATAACACTGAGGAATCCAATCCTTTCAAGGAAATGGTGAATGAAGCCCTCCAATAGCAACAAGTGTAAATGCTACAACAATTCATTCAAATTAACCAACAAATCTCAACAAAAAATTATGGCTCCTCATCTGCACCCACACATCCTTTCAGTGCCCCAACACCCTTCAAGGTTCAGGTGAATTTTTATATCCCTACATTTGAAGGCAACATCAATGCTAATGCATTAGAAAATTGGTTGGATCAATTACCATCTTATTTTTCTATAAATAAATTCACTGATAAAGAGAAGATTACTTTTGCTCTTCTGACATCATCATTGCCTATCAAAAATTGGTGGGAAGTGTAAAAAAAGAGATTCAGTGTAGATGATATTGGCCTTGAGATAGAACCTACATCAGATGATTTCATAGATGTTGTAGAGCAAGAATACTACCCCATTGAAGCATATGATGATCTATATATAGAGTGGTAATAAATTTTCCAAGGTAATGAACATTTTGTTCAAGATTACACTAACATTTTTCATTCTCTATCTATGAGATTGGGCATCCAAGAAAGTGAGAAGCACAAGGTTCTAAAATATCATGGTGGACTGCAATTTTACATATGGGGAGAAATGGAACTCTTCAATTTGGAAACCATCGGTGAGGCATACAAGTTCATAGTGAAGATTGAGTAGAAGCATGGAAGAATGAATATAAAGAATTAGTCTTTAAAATGGAAAAGTGATAAAGAAGGTCAAATATGAGGCCAAAATTTGAAGAAAAAGGAAGGAAAGACTGAAAAGTGGTGTGATTATCACAAATGTAGAACTCACTCCAAAGAAGAATGCCGAGCTATCAAATCACTACTTTTTGACTCACATTCCTCAACATCTATTGCTCTACCTCATACAAACTCTGTAGATGAAGAGGTTGAAGAAAAAATTATAGATGCTGATTCTGAAGCCATTTTTACTTTATCACAGACACACAATGAGCTGCTAGATGACAAAGAAAGGTTATTTCACTCTAAGTTATGGGTGAAAGGTAAGCCTCTGCATTTCATTCTTGATAGTTAAGGTCAAAAGAATTTAATCTCTACTAATGTTCTTAAAAGCCTAAATCTATCCATGAAGCCCCACCCAAAACCATATAGTATTAGATGGTTGAGTCTAGGGAGAAACCTCTGTGTCACCCAACAATTTCTTCTCTCATATGCAATACAACCTTTCCAAGATGAGGTCTTATGTGATGTGGTCAATCTAGATGTTTGTGATGTACTCTTTGGTTAGCCATTCATGTATGATTGACATGGTATATATGAATCAAAAACTAGAATGATCACTTTCACTCTCGGAACACAACACTATAGGGTACCAGAAGTACCACCTTCTACATCTATCTCTCTGATTAGTGCCAAGAAATTTGTTCTCATGGCACTCAAGCCGTAGGAATCTAAAAGGGCCAATGTTACATCCTTGATGACACAAAAAACACAAGAATAGAAGCAAATAAATACCGAGCTAAAGAAGTTCATGACCTTACATCCATAGAGTAATGGTCAGATAGAAATGGTGAAGAATTGAGGCTTGCACAGTTCCATAAATCACAGTCCCTTCCATGTATGTATCAGAATCAAATCGGAGTACAACTACCACACTTGATGACAAATCTTGATGCAATGGGGACCATTGCTTATTAAGGAGGGAGGAATGATCTAGACAATAATTCAGATGATAATTTGGGTGATGGGTCCACCCCAATTAATGGTGGAACCTCTGGGATCCATAAAATTTGCACCATAGCTTCAATTGACTCAATATTTAAACCATTGGAAAGATAATAATGAGGGTAACTTCATGAGATAAGATCAATATTTTCTCAATGAAGTTTGACCCCATAAAACCCAATGGAAGTATCTAAAATTTCAATTTTAGTAGTGCAGTCTAAAAATAGTAATTCCTCAAGTTCTATATTATTGTAAATCATGGAAGTCGAACCAATTCATCTCCTGCGAGATTGGTGACCTTCCACATCCTCCCCACACCTTAAAAACATGCATAAATGAAGATGTAACTTGAAATAGAAATGAGACATCTCTTCTCAGGGATCAACATATGTTTGGGTCTATAAATTTGATCAACAAAACATCTCTTATAAGAGATAACATTATTTGAATTGTTTTGTTCTTGTTTCTTGAATTGTCTTTCAAGCAAAGCTTTTGAGTTTTGGATCAGTGGTATTAGAGTGGTTTGTCTTTAGAGTGTATGATGCCAAGGATGAGGTTAGATTAGAAGACGCTTGGGTGGAAAATAGAACCAGTAGAATATCCACCTATTCACTCCAAATGACTTTAAATGGTAGACAACACCGAGGCATCCGATCCTTTCAAGGAAATGGTGAATGAAGCCCTCTAAGAGCAAAAAGTGTAGATGCTACAAAAATTCACTCAAATTCTCCAACAACTCTTGATGGGAAATTTTGGGTCCTCATCTGCACCTACACATCCTTTAAGTACCCCAATGCCCTTCAAGGTTCAGGTGAATTTTTATATCCCTACATTTGAAGGCAAAATCAATACTGATGTAGTAGAAAATTGGTTGGATCAATTGTCATCTTATTTTTTTGTAAACAAATTCATCGATAAAGGGAAGATTAATTTTGCTCTTGTGAAAGCAACATTTCCTATCAAAAATTGTTGGGAAGTGTACAAAAAAGATTCAGTGTAGATGATATTGGCCTTGAGATGGAACCTACATGGGATGATTTCATATATGCTCTAAATGAAGAATACTACCCCATTAGAGAATATGATGATATGTATATAGAGTGGAAAAAACTTCACCAAGGTAAGGAATAATCTATTCAAGATTACACTGACATTTTTCATTCTCTCTCTGTGAGATTGGGCATCCAAGAAAGTGACAAACAGAAGGTTCTCAAATATCGTGGTAGACTAGAATGGTACATATAGGGAGAAATGGAACTCTTCAATTTGGAAACCATCGATGAGGCATACAAGTTCATAGTGAAGATTGAGCATAAGCATGGAAGAATGAAAATAAATAATTAGTCTTCAAAATGGAAAAGTGATAAAGAAGGTCAAACACGAGGCCAAAATTTGAAGCAAAAGGAAGGAAAGTCTTGAAAGTTGTGTGATTATCACAAATATGGAACTCACTCCAAAGAAGAATGTCAAGCTATCAAATAACTTATTTCTAAGTCACAATCCTCAGCATCTACTACTGTACCTCATACCGACCTTGCAGTGGAAGAAGTTGAAGAAGAAATACTAGATGTTGATCCTAAAGCCATTGTTGCTTCATCACAGGCACAGGACGAGATGCTAGATGACAAGGAAAGGTTGTTTCACTCTAATTTATTGGTGAAAGGTAAGCCTCAGCATTTCATTATTGATAGTGGAATTTATAAGAATTTAATCTCTATTAATGTTTTGAAAAGCCTAAATTTATCAATGAAGCCTCACCCAAAACCATATAGTATTGGATGCTTGAGTCTAGGGAGAAACCTCTGTGTCACCTACCAATGTCTTCTCTCATATGCAATACAACCTTTCTAAGATGAGGTATTATGTGATGTGGTCAATCTAGATGTTTTTGATGTACTCTTTGGTCAGCCATTCATGTATGATCGACATGGTATACATGAATAAGAACTAGAAGGATCACTCTAACTCTTGAAACACGGCACTACAAGGTACCATAAGTACCACCTTCTACATCTGTCTCTCTTATTAGTGCCAAGAAATTTGTTCTCATGGAGGTCAAGCCATAGGAATCCAAAAGTGCTGATGTTACAGCCATGACTACACAAACAACACAAAAATAGAAGCAAATAAATACTGAGCTGAAGAAGTTCATGGCCTTCCATCCATAGACTAATGGTTAGACATAAATGGTGAACAATCGGGCCTTGCACAGTTCCATAAATCATAGTCCCTTTCAAGTATGTATCAGGAATAAAATAAAAGTAAAAATACCACACTTGATGACAAATATTGATGTAATGGGGACCATTTCTTCTCAAGGAGGGAGGAATTATCTAGACAACAATTCAGATGACAATTCGGGTGATGGGTCCACCCCAATTGATGATAGAACTTTCGAGAGCCATAACTTTTGCACCATAGCTCCAATTAACTCCCCATTTGAACCGTTGGAAAGATAATAATGAGGGAAACATCATGAGATGGAATAAGGATATGATTGATGATGTTTAACCCACCAAAACCCAATGAAACTGTACTAAATTTCAATTTTAGTAGTGTAATCTAAAAATAGTAAGTTTTTAAACATAATGATTCCTCGAGTTTTGTATTGTTGTAAATCATGGTAGTCAAACCAATTCATCTCCTTTAGGATTAGTGACCTTCCACATCCTCCCCACACCTTAAAAACATGTATAAATAAAGATGTAACCTGAAATGGAAATGAGACATCTCTTCTTAGAGATAACCATATGTTTGGCTTTGCTTATTTGATCTATAAAACTTCTCTTATCAGAGATAACATTATTTGAATTATTTTGTTCTTGTTTCTTGAATTATCATTCAACTAAAGATTTCATTTTTTGGATTAGTGGAATCATAGTAGTTTGTCTTTAGAGTGTATGATCCCAAGGATTAGGTTAGATTATAGGAAGCTTGGGTGGAAAATAGAACTAGTAGAATATCCACCTATTTGCTCCAAATGACTTCAAATGGTAGAAAACACCGAGGCATCTGATCATTTCAAGGAAATGGTGAATGAAGCCCTCTAATAGCAACAAGAGTAGATGCTACAATAATTCACTCAGTTTATCCAACAAATCTCGATGAGAAATTTTGGCTTCTCATTCACACCTGCACATCCTTTCAGTGCCCCAACACCCTTCAAGGTTGAGGTGAATTTTGATATCCCTACATTTGAAGGCAAAATCAATGCTGATGTAATAGAATATTGGTTAGATCAATTATCATCGTATTTTTCAATAAATAAATTCACCGATAAAAAGAAGATTACTTTTACTCTTCTGAAAGCATCATTGCTATCAAAAATTGGTGGGAAGTGTACATAAAGAGATACAGTGCAAATGATATTGGCCTTGAGATGGAACCTACATGGGATGATTTCATGGATGATGTAAAGGAAGAATAGTACCCCATTGGAGCATATGATGATCTATATATAGAGTGGCAACAACATCACCAGGGTAAGGAACAATCTGTTCAAGATTACACTGACATTTTTCATTCTCTATCTGTGAGATTGGGCATCTAAGAAAGTGAGAAACACAAGGTTCTCAAATATCATGGTGAACTACAATGGTACATATAGGGAGAAATGGAACTCTTTAATTTGAAAACCATTGGTGAGGCATACAAGTTCATAGTGAAGATTGAGCAGAAGCATGGAAGAAGGAATATAAAGAATCAGTCTTGAAAATGGAAAAGTGATAAAGAAGGTCAAACATGAGGCCAAAATTGGAAGAAAAAGGAAGGAAAGATTGGAAAGTGGTGTGATTATCACCAATATGTAACTCACTCCAAAGAAGAATGTCAAGCTATCAAATCACTACTTTTTGAGTTACAATCCTCAACATCTACTACTCTACCTCATAAAGACCCTACAGGTGAAGAGGTTAAAGAAGAAATTATAGATGTTGATCCTGAAGCCATTATTGCTTCATCACCGACACATGAAGAGATGCTATATGACAAGGAAAGGTTGTTTCACTCTAAGTTATGGGTGAAAGGTAAGCCTCTGCATTTCATTATTGATAGTGGAAGTCAAAAGAGTTTAATCTTTGCTAATGTTTTGAAAAGCCTAAATCTATCCATGAAGCCTCACCCAAAACCATATAGTATAGGATGGTTGAGTCTAGGGAGAAACCTCTATGTCACCCACCAATGTCATCTCTCATATGTAATACAACCTTTCCAAGATAAGGTCTTATGTGATGTCATCAATATAGATGTTTGTGATTTACTCTTTGGTTAGCCATTCATGTATGATCGACATAGTATATATGAATCAAGAACTAGAAGGATCACTCTCACTCCTAGAACATGATGCTACAGGGTACCAGAAGAACCACCTTCTTCATCTGTCTCTCTAATTAGTGCCAAGAAATTTTTTCTCATGGTGGTCAAGCCATAGGAATCTAAAAAAGGGCCAATGTTACAGCCATGACTACACAAACAACACAACAACAGAAGGAAATAAATACTAAGTTGAAGAAGTTCATGGCCTTCCATCTATAGACTGATGGTTAGACAAAAATGGTGAACAATTGAGCCCTGCACAGTTCCATAAATCACAGTCCCTTCTAAGTATGCATCAGGAATCAAACCAAAGTACAAATACCACACTTGATGACAAATATTGATGAAATGGGGACCATTTCTTCTCAAGGAGGGAGGAATGATCTAGACAATAATTCAGAGGACAATTCGGGTGATGGGTCCACCCCGATTGATAGCAAAACTTTTGGGAGCCATAACTTTTACACCGTAGCTCCAATTCACTCATTGTTTAAACCACTAGAAAGCTAATAATGAGGGTAACATCATGATATGGTATCAATCTCTACTCGATGATATTTGACCCCATAAAATTCAATGTAAGTGTCCCAAATTTCAATTTTTGTAGTGTTATCTAAAAATAGTAAGTTTCTAAAAATATTCATTCCTCGAGTTCTTTATTGTTGTAAATCATGGAAGTCAAACCAATTCATCTCCCTCAAGATTGGTTACCTTCCACATCCTCCCCACACCTTAAAAACATGTATAAATGAAGATGTAACTTGAAATGGAAATGAGACATCTCTTCTAAGAGATAAACATATGTTTGGGTCTGCAAAATTGATCAATAAAACATCTCTTATCAGAGATAACATTATTTGAATTGTTTTGTTCTTGTTTCTTGAATTATCTTTCAACCAAAGCTTTCAAGTTTTGGATTAGTGGTATTAGAGTAGTTTGTCTATAGAGTGTATGATCCCAAGGATGAGGTCAGATTATAGGAAGCTTGTGTAGAAATTAGAACCAGCAGAATATCCACCTATTCACTCCAAATGACTTCAAATGGCAGACAACACTGAGGCATCTGATCCTTTCAAGGAAATGGCGTATGAATCGAATAGCAACAAGTGTATATGCCACAAAAATTCACTCAAATTCTCTAACAAATCTCGATGGGAAATTCTAGCTCTTCAGCTTCACTTGCACATCTTTTTAGTGCCCCAACACCCTTTAAGGTTAACGTGAATTTTTATATCAATACATTTGAAGGCAAAATCAATGCTAGTGTAGTAGAAAATTGGTTGGATCAATTGTCATCTTATTTTTTATAAATAAATTCAATGATAAAGAGAAGATTACTTTTGCTCTTTTGAAAGCATCATTGCCTATCAAAAATTCATGGGAAGTGTACAAAAAGAGATTCAGTGTAGATGATATTGGCCTTGAGATGGAACCTACATGGGATGATTTCATAGATGCTATAAACAAAGAATACTACCCCATTGGTACATATGACAATCTATATATAAAGTGGTAACAACTTTGCCAAGGTAAGGAACAATCTGTTAAAGATTACACTGACATTTTTCATTCTCTATCTACGAGATTGTGCATCCAAGAAAGTGAGGAACACAAGGTTCTCAAATATTGTGGTTGACTACAATGGTACATATGGGGAGAAATGGAACTCTTCAATTTGGAAACCATCGGTGAGGCATACAAGTTCACAATGAAGATTGAGCAGAAGCATGTAAGAATGAATATAAAGAATCAACCTTCAAAATGGAAAAGTGATAAAGAAGTTCAAACACGAGGCCAAAATTTGAAGCAAAAGGAAGGAGAGACTGGAAAGTTATGTGATTATCACAAATCTGGAACTCACTCTGAAGAAGAATATTGAGCTATCAAATCACTACTTTCTGAGTCAAAATCCTCAACATCTACTACTCTAACTCATATAGAGCCTACCATCAAAGAGGTTGAAGAATAAATTATAGATGCTGATACTAAATCCATTGTTGCTTCATCACAGACACACGATGAGATGCTAGATGACAAGGAAAGGTTGTTTCACTCTAAGTTATGGCTGAAAGGTAAGACTCTACATTTCATTCTTGATAGTGGAAGTCAAAAGAATTTAATCTCTGCTAATGTTGTGAAAATCTTAAATTTGTCCATGAATCCTCACCCAAAACCGTACAGTATTGAATGGTTGAGTCTAGGGAGAAACCTCCGTGTCACCCACCAATGTCTTCTCTCATATGCAATACAACCATTCTAAGATGAGGTCTTATGTGATGTGGTCAATATAGATGTTTGTGGTGTATTCTTTGGTCAGCCATTCATGTATGATTGACATGGTATATATGAATCAAGAACTAGAAGGATCACTCTCACTCTTGGAACATGGCGCTATAGGATACCAGAAGTACCACCTTCTACATTTATCGCTCTGATTAGTGTCAAAAAAAAATTTCTCATAGCGATCAGGCCACAAGAGTCTAAAAGCACTGATGTTATAGCCATGACTACATGAACAACACAATAATAAAAGAAAATAAATATCAAGGTGAAGAAGTTCATGGCCTTCCATCTGCAGACTGATGGTCAAATAGAAATGGTGAACAATTGGGCCTTGCACAGTTCCATAAATCACAGTCCCTTCCAAGTATGCATCATGAATAAAATCAAAGTAAAAATACCACACTTGATGACAAATATTGATACAATTGGGACCATTTCTTCTCAAGGACCGAGGAATGATCTAGAAAACAATTCAGATGATGGGTCCACCCCAATTGATGGCAGAACTTCTGGGAGCCATAACTTTTGCATCGTAGCTCCGATGGACTCACCGTTTGAACCATTGGAAAGCTAATAATGAAAGAAACATCATGAGATGGCATAGAGATATACTTGATGAATTTTTACCACCTAAAACTTAATGTAAGTGTCTCAAATTTCAATTTTAGTAGTGTAGTCTAAAAATAGTATGTTTCTAAAAAAAGGAATTCCTCGAGTTTTGTATTGTTGTAAATCGTGGAAGTCAAACCAGTTCATCTCCCTTGAGATTGGTGACCATCCACATCCTCCCCACACCTTAAAATCATGTATAAATGAATATGTAACCTGAAATGGAGATGAGGCGTCTCTTCTTAGAGATAAGCATATGTTTGGGTTTGCAAATTTGATCAATAAAACATCTCTTATCAGAGATAAGATTATTTGAATTTTTTTTTCTTATTTCTTGAATTATATTTCAACCAAAGCTTTCAAGTTTTGGATCAGCACAAGTGTAGTGTTAAATGGCCATCATAATGCATCTTTATAAGAAAGATCTATGTATAAAAATTTTGATTTTGACATGGCTTATGAACAAATAAACAAGTTTTAGTCTCAAAATGTACCAAGCAAAAAATGACCAAAATACATTAAGTATAATCATCCAAATCCTAGCAAGGGTATGGAAATATGGGGTTGACTAAACTATTAATATTTAAAATGTTTTTTAGGGGAATCAATTGCACAATAAATTTCACATCAAGTAATGCAAAATAAAATCACAAAAATTTGATCATGGCTAGTTGTAAAAAGGTCTAGTATTTTTACAACCACTACATCCTGCTATTTGCTTAGTGTATTACAATGTCCAAATGTAGATACATCCCATGTGTAAGTCAGAAGAAGTAAGTGAATGAATGCTAGGAGATGAAACCCCAAGTTAAAGTTTTCCTAAAGAACTTGTGGGAGGTAATGATGTCGCCCACATAAACCAAGTTTGCATGAAATAAAAGACAAATATAAAGACTTTAGGGTCATTTTAAAGGTCACCTAAACTTTGATGAGTCTTTGGGGAGTAATTTAGATGATGTTACTTTTATGCCTTAGACTAGGCAATTTTCAAATAAGGAAAGTGCTTTTGATTCCAAGGGTTCCCTAAAGGGGACAAATGGAAGAGCATACATGCAACATCCTTATGTTTTGCAAAAACAAAGTGATAATTGAAACAATGAAAATAAAATTGAAAAGTGTGTTCAATTTTAATCCCAAATGAAAGATTTACTGGTGTTCAATTGACCCCTTGGTCTTAAAATTGTAAAATTTGAAAACTAATGCTAAAAACATACTTAAGCACCTAAATGTTACATTAAACACCAAAATAATGTTCCTAGCTTATTTTAAAGCATGCAAAAGATGTTTTAAACATGTTTTAGCAATTTTCCAAGTTGGTCCTGTAAGAAAACTATTAGCATGTGGTTTATATTTTAATTATTTTTTAAGATGAAACAATTAAGTTATGAAATTTAGCTCTCAAGTTGACACAGTGGTGCAAATCACTACTTGACAGAGCAATCATGTTACTCACAAGACAATCTCATAACTTTAAGAGTTGTAGTATTGTAACTAACCACTAACCATTTAGTCACAATACCATGAATATAAATAACAATCCCACTACATATAGGACAATCCCACAACATTAAAATTTGTGGTATTATAAACCATAGGTGGTTTGGTCACAATACTGTGACTTGGTTTGATGATCTCACTAGTAACAAGACAATCCTACCAGCTTAAGACTTGGGGTATTGTAGATAACCACTAACCATTTATTCATAATATCATTACTCTAAATAACAATCCCACTAGTAGTAGGATAATCATGCCACTTCATTAGTTTTAGTATTGTTGCTTAATTACTAATAGCTAGACAATATCGTGACTCAGTTAAGCAACCCTATGAGTTACAAAGCAATCCAATGACATATAAAGTAGTGGTATCATTAACCCTACACAAAAACACAAAGTTAGTATGAAAATAAGAATGGATAAGCATAATATCATGAGTTTGAATGACAATACCATGATTTGTGAGACAATCTGGTGACTGTGTCTAGTCAAACTTGCCACATATAGAAAAACATGTTTTTCTTGATTTTTTCACTCTTTTAATCCTCCCACTCCAAGATTATACATAACAAAGGTTAGTGAGTTACTTGAAGGAGTATTTTGATAAATTTTGTGAAGCTATTAGGTCCCACCAATTGTGCCATTATGTGAAATAGGAATTTGACCAAGAAGAGAATATTAGTATTGTGTTAATGACAAAATGAAGAAAACAAAATGATAAACAACAAACTAAACTAACACCTTCATACTTAGTTACTAGGGTGAGCTTAATTTTTTTTTAAATGACAAATACAAATAAAAATTAAGGAAAAACACGAATCCTTCACCTCCCTTGGATGCTCCAAATGCTTTTATAGTGGCTTGATTAGCTTATGCTCATGAAGTCTGTTGCAATGGAGCTTGACTATCTTCCACCTCCTCTTAGCACCTTTGGCTTTGGCTTGGATTGGGTTTGAATCAATTTTGAATGGTAACAATAAATACAATATCTTTTTGAAATCATTTATGCATTATAAATTTGCATTATCAAGACTTTAAAATGATGTTCATGGCCTCTCTTTTTTATATATTTTTTTCAAATGGATAGAATCAACCTAAACCATCCATCTCAATATTGAGATGTGTGGCTAAAGATTAATCATATTATGTAGTTAAAATTGATAAATAGGCTCATCAATATTTGAGATAGAGGAGCAATTAAGAGGCATGGATGGATTTGATGAGGCATGAGAGGCATGAATCCTAATATTTGTGGCATTTTTACCTAGGGATGTCTTCTCAAGAAATTAGGTTACCTAGTCATGCAGATATTAAATATTTATTTATAAAAACAAGTATTCAACAAGTTTCCATTGAATTATTAATTAGGCTTTAACTAGGTTTAAATATCTCTTAATCATGATTAAGCACTTTGTACACAAATTACTCAAATTGATCAAAATGCCTTGTTATTGGTCCAAAATTCAGCTGGATTGGAATTAGAAGTCAATGTTAGATGTGTTGGATCCATTATCCCATTTAGGATGTTATCAATAGAAAATAACAAAGGCATGCATCATGTGTAAGATATTTGATAAGAAAGAGCAATCCAGAGTACTTAGGTGCAAAATTGGCATTTTGACTCAAAATGATCTGATCAAAGTTAGTTGGCCCATAAATTGCATTGCCCCATTTAGGGATACCGTATCCAAAATTGGCATTTGAATATGTCATTTTCACATCTTTTAGTGTGTTTTAGTGTTTTTAGGCCAAATTATGCACTTTGGTAGAAATTGGTCAAAAGCCCAATTGGAGGTTATTAGTGGCCAGTTTTAGGTGTCTAAGATTTTCACACACATACCAAACCACTTACATAATCAATTAATCAAACATTGACATAAGGGAACCAAATGTGATTTCATCACCTAGTGGTAACCTTCATCTCAGCTATCCTACTTGGATTTTACCACCAAGGAGAGAATTGAATCAATATGATGACTGAGTATAAACTCTAGTAATTAGTTATATACTATAAAATAACCTAACACCCTTATTTTGTGATGTGTGAAGTGAGGGGTAAGCCACAATGATAAGACATGCACCAATTCTAATATAAAGATATTTTGAGCCTAAATAAATCTAAAACCATCCATAAACTATTTTTTTGAGTACCTATTTCGAAATCCTAAGTGGAGTCTCACAAATTCTAATCTTAAGGCATAAGCCTAAATAGAAATAAAAATAACTCTTAGGATCTAATGTAATTTTAGTATGTGTGATCTTGTTGACTTTTTATTCTTTACTCTATTTTTGAATTAGTGATTTTATTTCCATCAAGCTTCTAAAACTTCCACCATTTTATCACATGTTCTTGACATGATAGCAAGATAAAAACCAAGATAGCCAAAACCAACCTCACCATCAACCTTCTTCCTCATCTTCATCCATGGAGCACACTCCAAGTGTGGAAATATCTCTTGACCATTTTAGGAGTCTTGATATACCCCAATATTTTGCTCAAGGGGATATGAACTTCACCAACCTCCTTGATAATAGCCCCATTGTCCTCTAACATTAACTTACCATAATTACCAAGTGTGTCCCTACTTTGTTTCTTTCTATTGAACCACCTTATGGCATGCCTACTTATATTATGGGTGAAACATCAATCGCCATTCTCTTCACTACCCAATCCATTTTGACTCAAGCTTCCTCTTCCAAAAGCAACCCATCTACTAGTGTTTCCAAAAACCAAGATTATCTTCCACCATCAACAAATACCCAATCACCTTTAACTTCTACCAACCCCATAACTAACCCTTCAAATGTAGGGATATCCCAACCCATGGAAACCTAGGCACCACTTAGCAGTAGGATGTCATCCACTAGTATGGTTTCCTTACCTCTTGCAACTCAAAACCCAACATCATCTACACCATTCTAAAACTTATTAGTTTTCATACCATCCACTCTCCCACCCATAAGTATAAGGGTAACTAAACAATTTCAACCAAACAACCTAACCATTAATATGTCTCAACAAATACCTATTGCACCTAATCTAGGTTATATCTCAAATACACAAGGGTATATGTCTCCCATATCATCCCAACGTTTCATGGCCAACTATCAATATGTGGCATCCACCCAACCTTATAATATGCAATATATTACACCCTCACAACTATAACAACACATGCCATACAACTATGTGGGTGCATCACAAACTGACCTCATTAAAATGTTGATGGATAAAATGAAAACTATAGAGACATCCATTTCAGATGCTCATAATATTTTATCCTATGATAATATTTGTAATGAATCCATTCACCATTCCATACTAATCCATCCTTACCCTACTCAAATAGAAGTTCCAAAATTCACCAAATTTCAAAGTAAGGAGTATCCCAAAAAGCATTTAATATCATTTAAGCATTCATGTTATCTTATTACCTATGATGATGTTATTCTACTCTAGCCTTCCCCAAGTATTTAACGAGACCCTCATTGGATTGGTATAGTGCCATCACTAGGCACTCCCTTTTTTCCTTATCCCAACTTATTCAAAAGTTTTTGTATCACATTTACATCAACATCTCCAAGAAATTATCCATAACTAACTTATATTATATTTTTTAATTTGAATATGAATCCATTTCTAATTTTGTTGATCAATAGAGGGGGTTAATAATCCAAAATTCCTTCTCCCTATCACAACTAGAATTAATTGAAGTTTTCTCTCAAGCATGTGCCAAACACATTTCATCTACCCTATAAGTTCAAGCATTCTAGACCTTTAATGAATCATTTACCATGGCTAGTAAATTGGAAATTTGAGAAATTGATGAAGGAAAACTTAAGCTTAGGAATAAGAATGATAGATTCAAATTTGATGAAGCTTCATCCAAACCTTAAAACCATCCCAAATCCAAAGGATCATCCAATGTTGTTATCCTTAAAATGGATCTTCCTATGATGGTAAACCAATCCAACCCATCCACATATTCAAACCAAAACCCAAAATCCCAAAACCACTTTGTTCAAAAGCAATATACTCTAATAGGGGAGTCTTATGCTTCAGTTTTAGAGAAATTGTTTGATATCCATATTCCAACTTCCACCAATCAAACCACCTCAATAATTAGATTAATCTCATCCTATAACAAGTTAGTATAAGAAGAATAGAATTTGAAACTACCATCATGTCATTGGACGTAATGTTGATAGATGCGAAACATTTAAAAACATAGTTCAAAACTTGATTGATAAGGGTGATATTTTCATTGATAACCCAAATGTACCTCCAAATCAATATCTTGACATATTTCATCAATCATTTCTAGACCACCCACCTATCTTAAATAATGAGCATAAAAATGTGAAAACATCCCATAAACATGAGGCTTATATGGTAAAAATTGTTCTTAATGAACTTATAATTGATGAACTCATGACCCAAACCATGCCTATCCTACTTCTCTATTTGATATAACCAACCCTAAATACCACTCCAACTCTATTTACTTCGATGGTGTAATCACCCATAATTACTTTGGAAAGCATAACTAAGGAATAAACCACCACTCTTACTCCACTTACTTCCATAATGGAATCACTCATCCTTTCTACGGAAAGCATAACTAAAGAAGAACTGACCTCACCTATTCAAAATTATTCCATATTAAAACTACCCATCCTTCCTTTGAAAATCGTAACTAAGGAATAGATCATCTCATCTACTCCTTCCATAGTGGAATCACTCACTGTTTCCTTAAAAAATTTTCCAAAAGAAGAGGAAACCATGACCATCCCACTTCCACATCCACTTGGCATCTCCTTGAAAACCACTACTAAGGAATCCAAGTCTACTTATAAACCATTTTTAAGGCTGGTTCAAAATCTTGAATTTTTATCACAACCAAACCTTGACCAAGCTACATTTTAGCACCATTTTAGGCTTCCCAACCCTAAAAGAAAGGATTCAACAAAACCATCAACCACACAAACTTCAACCTCAACAAACTTAACCATTGCCACCTCAACCAAACCAAAAAACTCATCCATATTTCAAACTTCAAACAAACATACAAACCCAAAAATCTAGTAAAAACAAGCAAAATAAACCCCATTAATGCACTCAAACCTACCAAAAATCTAGGTGTCCTTCCAACTCAAAACATCACTCATCCACCCTTGAAATTATAGTTGAAGCCACAAACCCCACCTAAAAATGCATAATCCAAACCAGTGAGAAATATCAAACCATGTAGGACTCACAAGTCTAAAACCATTTCACCTACCATTTCAACTACACCCTCCATCCTAAGACTATAAAACTTATCCGTTTTAGGACCTCACCCTTCCACCTTGTTGAAAAATCCAAGCCCTCTAATAAATAGATCAAAAACTCAACCTCCTCTTCTTCCCACAACTTTACCCATCTACACTAAACCTTAAACCTCAAAACCATCAACCAGAAACATTAGATAAACAAAAGCTCCACTTATAAAACATACCCATAAAAAGGTACCAACCCCAAAAACCAAGATAAACACTTCCACCCTCCTAATATCATTGTTACAATCCTATTTGACTATCTTACAAAGGTTATAACAAAATTTGTACATAACCCTACCTCTCATCAAACCATTTAACCATCTTATTTCAAAACTAGTTTGGTTTATTGATAACTTAGTCTACACATACCATGGGACACTTGGACATGACACTGAAAATTATAAAGTTCTTCAAGACATAATCCAAAAATTATGTGATGTATATGATCTATTGACATAGGATACTCCTCTTAGTGCCCATCCAATCCAATAAACAAAAAATACCACCCCACATAAATCTACCTTCAATATCCCATCAAAGGGTAAGGATGGACTAAAATAACCTACTAGCCCACATACATCCTAAATTGACACCATCCATGTAGTCACTATATCACAAAGTTAAAAGGAGAAAGGGAAAGACAAAGTATCTATCCCTTGGACATATCTTTCTTCTAAAAAATTACCCCAATCACATTTGCCAAAACCCAAGATTTTTATCTTTGGTACACCCCAATCCAACCCATCTAGATTGATACATAGGTTAGTTCTCAAATAAATTTACCAAACCTTGAGGAATATGAGTTTGTATTAATTGATCCAAACCTTGACTCAACACCATCAAGCTATGATGGAGGCTTTACAATCAATTTAGGTTCAACCCAAATATCCTTGACCTCTATCACCCTTGTCATATCCCTCTAAGTATTAGCCCTTTTCACATTCTAGGATGATGAGATACCTCCTCTCCACCCAAATGATCAAGGTCCTCCCCTCTTCATCACATCTCACATAAATAAAATTTGGATCAAAATGGTTATGATTGATGGGGGAGATAACATCAATATCATCTCATCCCATTCCTATGATCAACTTAAAATTCTTGAGAACATCATGATTGAAACCACTATCATACTATGATCTTTTAATGACATGATGGAAACTACTTTGGGAATAGTTTTCCTTCACATACATCTAGGCCCTCAAAGTCTCCCCAAGATTTTATACATTGTATAAGTGGTACTTCATTAAAACATATTTCTTAGGTGCCCTTGGATATAAACCATGGGTTGTGTACCATCAACCTTGTATAGGTGCCTTCAATTTAAACATGAGAGTCAACTTCACATCTTCTTAAACAACCCTGGTCAATTTAAGTAATGAAACATGACTTACTACCCAAATGATGTCCTCATTACATTAAAGGATGCATTCCTTTCATCAACCATCAATAAATCATCTACAAGATTAGCCATAACCTCTTCCCAAATCCCTATAAAACACCCCTATGGAATCCATATTCCAATGTATTTTTCTTGGATAATAGCACCTATTGAATCTCAATACCCTTCCTAATCCTTAATAGTATGGAAACCTTAATCAACATCTTAACTATGATTTTAACATTTGAACCATTATCCCTTTCGTTCCTCATAACTACCAAAACAACTTTATCTATGGGGGAATTGATTAACCAACTTCAATTTTTAATGCCTCATCTTCTATCAAACCATTAACTTTCAATTTTTCTTTTTCTGAGAAACTAGACCTCACCCAAACATACCTTCATTAGTGTGCTTAGAAAGGATTTAGTTTATGACATTATGAGAATGGACCACATGATCTTATCCCATGTAAAAATTAAAATCCTCATGAATGACATGGCCTTGGATTTATCTAACCAGAGGAACCAATTGACCCACCTTCTATCACAATCATTGAGGAAGAAACACCATCCTCACCAACCTCTTCTTCTTTAAAATTTGGTGACCCCAATTTTATCCCTCCTAACCTTTTTTAATCAATATGATTAGTTTGGGACACTAACATATAAAATTCATTTATAAACTAGAACCATTCCTCTAAATCATCTTGAGATGGTTAAAGATGATTCTCCTACCATTAGTATTATCTAGAGTTATGATGATTCCTTTTTAACCTATATTGGTGCTGAATATTCTTACCATCACATATACCTTATTCCTAAGATATCTATCATATTTAATGAAGTTACTATTGGCATCAACTTGGCCACTAAAGATAATCCCTTCATAATCAAAATTGGCCAATCTTTATATTCCTTAAAACATTAGGACTTCTCTTTTCTACATGATCATAACATAGAATTTGTTTGGTCTTATAGTGATATACTGGGAATAAAACCTTTCATAATCATCCACAACATCATCACCAAACTTGATACCAATCCTGTTAGGCAAAATATTAGAAGGATGTACCCTCACATTGCCCTTCTTATTAAAGAGGAGATTCAATATCTCTTATCTATCAACTTTATCCAAACCATTGACTATCCACAATGGGTCTTGAATTTCATTCCTATAACTAAAGCAATACATGGATTTCATATTTTTACATATTTTTGTGGCATCAACCTTGATTATCCAAAATATGACTTTATTTTGCCAATAATTGACCAATTTATTGATTTAGCTTCCAACCATGAGATGTTATCTCTTATGGATAGATTCTTGGGTTATAACCAAATCATAGTCACCACATAAGATCAACACAAAATGACCTTCATCACCCCATGTTAAAACTTTTATTATAGGTTCATTCCTTTTGGTTTGAATAATGTTGGTGTAACTTATCAGTGTGTCATGACCTACATCTTTCATGACCTCATCCATAAAATTGTTGAATACTATGTAGATGACCTCCTTGGTATGTAAATTTTTTGTAAAGACCATTTGTAAATCCTTAAAGTCATATTCAAATGTTTTATCCAATTCCATGTTTGCCTCAACCCAAATAAATGCATATTTAGGGTCCTATTAGGTAAAATCCTTTGCTTTATTATTTCCCTTCATGGAATATAATTTGATCATGTGAAATTTAAATAAATCCTATACATGCCACTTCCAAATAAAATTAAGTAAATCCACAATTTTTATGATAAGATTTAGTCCATTCATCATTTCATCTCTCAATTATTTGATACATGGCAGCCATTTCACCAACTCCTTAAGAAGGAAATCTCCTTTATGTGGAATAAAGAATATCAAAAGGCTTTTGAATCACTAGAATGATACCTTATTTCTTCTCTTGTCTTTGTTCCTCTAAAAGAGGACCAACCCTTCTACATCTACATCTTTGCCATAGACCATTCCTTAGGTGCCATGCTCACACATCATAATGATCAACATAAGGAAAAAGAATCATACTACATAATTACAAAACTTGTAGAGTATGAAAATAATTATACCCATACCAATAAGTTATGGTTCTCTTTGGTCTTCATGGCTTATTAACTTCATCACTACCACCTCAACCATAGTACCTTTTTCATCACAAACACTAACCCCCTCAAATATTGGATTCTTAGCCTTATCAAAATCAACGTATGGCTAGATGGTTCATTATTTTATCTAAGTTTAATCTTTATTTATTTAAACAAAATTCAATAAAAGTATAAATCACTATTGATCAGTTGGTCGAATCCTCTGTAATTGAAAACCAACCTCTCAACCTTGAATTTCTATATGAGTCCGTCATAACTCAGTCTCAAGAGGACATTGCTTATCAAATGACAATGTTATTTAAGGGATTAGAATTAAACCTGGTGGGGGTGATCAAATCATCATTATACTTCTTGGAGGTGATCATTTTCACTTGTCCTTCAAACTTGACTTTGATTGCACCAATAACATGGCTAAATATGAGGCCCTAGTTTTAGGTCTCCAAATAGTTTTGTCCTTAGGAGTAAAATTGATAAGATTTTTTGGTGACTCCAAACTTGTGGTCAACCAAATAAATGGTTCATACTAGTGTAAAAATGATGTTGTCTATAAATA